>CM076579.1:660460053-660835835 GCA_034641835.2 Pinus albicaulis | reverse complement strand
AGTTTTAACCCAGCAACTTTTGTCAACACATTTGTGTGGGCCGCTGCTTACGTCAGCAACTCCGAGGGGGTATGCTCCTCCGCCTGCTCTGCCTGCCTGACCCCCACGGAATTGGCTTTCCGCTTCATCTCTGCGCTGTTCGGTTATGCGGGCAGTTGGAAATTAATTCCAACATAAACTGCCACACTTAATAAACAAACCTCCCACTACCGACACTCAGACCAGCTATTCAATTTTAACATGTTCATATAACACGTTTCAACGTGCTCTACGTGGACAGACTATGGATCACCAATTGGTTCCCAATCCAGGATTTAAGCAGTATACATGGAGGTTTCTTATGCTGAGCTACTCTGTTGAGCATTTCGGAACCAATGGACGTAATGGAAAGGTTTGCAAACATTGGCATTGTAACGTGTCTGCTGGCATTATTTCCTCTGAGCGCAGCACAGACTAACAGCAGCAAACCTTTGGTGTCAGCTACCTTCATATTCGGAGATTCCACTGTAGATCCTGGAAACAATGATGAACTTGAAACGATTTTCAAAGCCAACTTTCCACCATATGGGAGAGATCTTGCGGGTCGTAAACCTACTGGTCGATTTACTAATGGAAAATTAGTAACAGATATATTATGTATGACTCGAAGGAGAACTTAGTAACCTGTAGAATAAATTCATATGATAGTTTCGGATTAGACTAACGTTGTTCTAAATATTTTTGAAATGTAAACTGATCCTATTTGTTAATGCTGCTATGGTTAACCATTTCAACCGTGTACAGCTGGTCTAGCAGGTCTTCCTGATTTACTGCCAGCATATCTGGATCCCCAATTCCAAGGAAAACAAATGCTTACAGGCGCCAGCTTCGCTTCTGCTGCAGCTGGATACTATGAGCCTACCTCTCGCTCTCTTGTTAGTATAACTTTTTTCTCAAAAGTAATTGCGAAACAAACTCATTTCTAGAAATTTAATTTCCAGATCTATAATTTTCACCTTTAACATGTGCAGAATGTTCTAACTTTGAGGCAACAAGTGGAGAATTTCAGACAGTATAAAGGCCGGCTTGCGAATATGATTGGGGTGTCTAATGCCAGCAAGATCATATCAGGAGGCTTGTTTGCGATAAGCATGGGAACTAATGATTTTGCTCTTAATTATTATATGAATCCTATTCTAAGTGAAGAATACAATGTAACGCAGTTCCAAGATCTTCTGCTACATTCTCTTTCGGAATTTATACAGGTGATCCATAGTTTCATCAATGTAATTATAAATAATAGTGTTAAGCATCTATTGTTTTTAGGCAGTGGGTCTATATTAAATCACCATTGAACTGCCTGTGTGACAGAGTATTTACACCGAGGGTGCACGCAGACTTGGTGTCATTGGCCTGCCTCCTTTTGGCTGTTTACCTTCACAAATAACGATGCATAACTTGATGGGTAACACCTGCATTGACGAGTATAATGATGTTGCTATTTCTTTCAATCAGAAGGTTGTATCCTTACTAGAGACGCTGAGGCCCAGACTTCCTGGACTTACAATAATTTATATTGACATATATGATAAGTTGTTTGACATCATACAGCATCCCAGTGCATATGGTAATATTTTGTATTCCTGGTCACTTTCCCTTCCTCTTCAGTAGTTTTAATTCAAATTTACTTTGCTAACTAAGTCGGTCAATATTCCTTTCCACTTTATCTAAACAAAATTATCTAAAAACTGCCCAATTCTGGAAGAGTTGAGACTATCCCTGACCTAATTTCAATCTAACTAGAGAATTAATGAATATATATAGAGAGATATAACTTCTGATTCTAATTCATAGATATATAGGAAATATTGCCCAAGAAGGTAGAGAATTAATGAATATATATAGAGAGATATAACTTCTGATTCTAATTCATAGATACATAGGAAATATTGCCCAAGAAGGTAGAGCAAGAAAGAGATATTTGTAGATTTTCCCAATTTTTAAATTGGGTTGTTGTTCGTTCGTTTGGCAATGTAATGTGTTGTTTGTGGTTGCAGGGTTTGAACAAGCGAGGAGAGGTTGCTGCGGAATGGGTTTGATGGAGACCTCCTATTCGTGCAACTCGGAAACCCCAACCTGTCCTGATGCATCCAAATATGTGTTCTGGGATTCAGTCCATCCAACCAGCCATGTTTACGCGATCCTCGCACAATACATATTTTCACAAGCTCTTCCGCTTAACAGCTAACGCCACTGCGTCTGTTACGTCCACTATTCATTAAGAATCATAAAATTTTAATAATATATACGGTGCCAACGTTAATCCGCCTGAACACTGTACCATATTCGCCGCCTATTTTAGTCCAACTAAGTTATGGAATGGGTTTTGGTTACTCAAATATTATCGTTCTTTTTCCCTCCTCGGAAATGGTTGATTTAGAACTGAATAATAAATCTAACTGCAGTAAGAAAATTACGTGCATTTAAAGACTGTCCAGACTCTCTTAAAGCAATGGTGTAGCATTTTAAAATTGAGAGAATATATTTGTTGTTTTTTTTTTCAAACATAATTTTGTGGTTAAGTTATTTCTATTAATTGTTATTATATATTTCTCAATGTTATTGGAAAAATTATTAATAAGGTAGTATATAATTTTTATATTGGCAGAGTGTATTGTAATTATTGTTTAATTTAAAAGAATGATAAGATTAATTGAAATTGAGGAGTTTGGTTGAAAATATTTTGATTTTTAATTAATTTGAAGATTTTTAGAAATTATTTGTAAAGTTTATTAAAGTTTTCCTAAAATTAAATATTAAATTTATTTTTTAGAAATTGAAATTAATTTTTTTAATTTTTAATTTTCTAATTTTATGTGGTTTAAAATTATTTTCATGGAATAAAAAATGTTTAAAATTAAACGAAAAAATTTTGAATCATAAATTAATTATGTAAAATAAATTAAATATATGGATTTATAATAATTAATATTTTCTTTCCATTCATTATCATACTTATTTTTAACAATACATATTTATTAACATTATTAGCTTGCTTTCTATTAATTGTTGTATTCTTTTTAATAACTATGATTTTTTCTAATAAAATTTTAATGATCCTACAAATTAGTTATAAAAAAAGAGTTAAATATATGGATTTTTTCATAATTAATATTTTATTTGTATTTATTATCATATTTATTTTTAACAATAAATATTTATTAACGTATAATCATTATTTTCATGCTTTTTATTAATTGTTGTATTTTTTATAATAAAAGTATTTTTTTTCTAATAACAATAGTTTTTCACTTTTTTTTTATTAATATATTTTATTAATCATAATATTTTTTTATAGTTTAATTATTTAGTTGTTATTGACCATTTTTAATTATTGGTTATTGTGTACCAATAGATTATTAGCAATTTGATTTCCCATCCACCTAGATTGTGGTGCTTAAATCATACACTTAATATAACTAAGTTATATCATCACATTCACCCCACAAAAATTCTTTAATTTTTAAATAAAAAATAGACAATAAGCAACAACTTTGTATAATACACTTTTTTAAAAACAGAAATTTAAAAGCAATAAAATTAATTTTCAATAAAAATTTGAATAATCCACCTGGTTCAAGAAACATGGTTGGTTAGATATTGTTTTGACTATAAAACTTTTTATTTTAAATATGATTTTATTTTAAAAAAAATTGTGGAAACAATAAAGTTATTTTTAAAATATAAAAATATAATTAAAAAAATATAAAAAATTGTAAGTTATATAAATATAGAAAATTTATTACTCTTATATCAAACAGATATTTTCTCTTTTATGATTTTAGTTAAAGAATATGTTACATGATATTGAAATCTAGCTTTAAATATAGTTATCGCTTTTTAATGAGGTTGAATTTCTTCCCAATATCTCTTATGTGAATGAAATTTGAAATTTCAACCACAACTTAACTGCCACAATTTCCTTGTATGTAGATAAAATTTTGAAATTTCAATAACATTCCAATTGTCCCAACAAATACGCATGCACCCATATTCAAGTCTATTGGCATTGCATAACTAATATAACTAAAACATTTCCTTGTAAGCCTCTAAAACTACAACGTACTACTATATTTTTAATAATAAAATATTAATATTAAAATTGAAATTAAATATTTTTAATAATAAAATATTAATATTAAAATTGAAATTAAAATATTTTTATAAATAATAATTTTAAATGCGAGTTATAAGTGGATTCCATCCACATCCCAAGAATTTGGTGCAACAATATTTCAGCTAAGCTTTTCACAATGACATTAACATTGGATTTAACATATATGTACAATTAAGCTTTTTTAATTCAAGCATAAAATTAGGTTAATATATAATAACAACCTTGTGATGTTTTATGGTTTTGGCTAAGCCCCAAGGGATAACTCAGTAGGCCGAGTTTTCGTTTCTAAGTACTTCGTCAGTTAGGAGGTCACACGGTCAAATATCCTCGATGCCTTTGGGGTTAAACCTTGCTTGTTGTGTTGATGGGTAGATCTCTTTGGGTTGATTTTCTTGGATTTTCTTGTGGATATAGCGGCCACCCAGTTTTCGTGAACCACCCCTAAAAAAAACCATGTGAGGCTTTATGGATTTGGTGTAATGATATGTGGATGTGTAGTGGCCACGTCTCATTGAAGTTGAAGGCATCAATCAAATTGTTTTTGTTTTCTAATAAAATTAAGGATACCGTGTTTTGAATTGTTGGAAATTAATTCCAACTATTGGTGACAATCAACAGTAATTGCAGAATGAATGACTTGAGTGCGGCACATTGAAGCCTTAGCAAAGGCGGTTGCCATTTTCTTGAAGCAATTGCAAAAGGATTGGAAAGCCTGCACAAGTGAAGTGCAGAGCAGATAAGAATCAGCCCCTTTGATATTTATCTAAGGCGGTTGCTATTTTCTTAAAGAACAGAGTAAATGCTCGGACTCAAAGTCTCTCTAGTAGCGCAGAGCTTTGATTACAATGTTGAAACAGGCTTTAAAGCCTTACCAACATATCGGTGGAGTTAAATGACTATGGCGGCAATCACAAGTTTTATTAAAAGTGTCTTGTTGATATAGAAATGTTCCGATGCGATGCGATCATCGTAAATTGCAAAAGGAACGAGGTACCGTACATATGTATGTTCCGACCGATTGAAGTTTGCGATGCGATACGATGTGGTCCCACCACAATCGCAATCGCAAATCGCAAAGAATGTAATCATGCAATCACAAGATCGCAAGTCGACTGCCGATGCGATATAGGCCTCACGCCATCACAATCGCAATCGCATAGCACAAAGGTGTTAACCTTTTGTCTGCTGAAATGCCGATTGTCGATTGAGTTCCGGATGCAATGAATGTTTTCAATGGATTTCATATATATTTTGAGATCCGGTTTTATGGGTCGGTTTAATTGTTTTTATTAACCGCACCTTATAAAATGAAATGAGCTCGAAGGCTAATGTAATAATAAAAAGAAATAATGAAAGTTTTTGCTGTGAACGCGTTTTTATGTATTAAGACGTTGTTTGAAAAACAGAGAATTGCTATAGTCTGCACGCTGTTATACAACAAGTTTGTAAGCACTCTATGTGCGATTTTTGAGGATAGAAAAGTTTTGTGTGAGCACTGTTGTTTTTACAGTCCACTGTAATACTTTGGGAATCCCTCTCAAGGAGGAAGAATCAGATTGCTAATTATGTATTTCTTTTATTCTTTTATGAAATAAGAAAATTGTCCTAAACTGTTTTCTGTTCATTCTGCAAATTAAGTTTTAAAACTTTGTGTTGTAGAGGGAATCTTCATTCTCTCTTGCTGTTTTGAAGCTATCATAAACTTCTACATGAATTAGACATTTAAATGAGAAAATCATAAGATGGAAAGGGTTGAAATAATATTGATAATAACTAACAACATTGGAAACAATTATAAAGAAAAATTGAAACAAGCTTATATAGATACTGCGCAACAAGCGTATAGACCTGTTAGTCATCAGTATTTTTCACTTGTTGGTGATGACTAAATCCATAGCTGAGTTTTCTAGAAGCTGATCTCCATATGTCAATTTGTCATCTAGAAAACCCTCATAAAACTTTTTTTTCACCCTCCTACTTTTCAGCCTGCCCATGTCAAGGTGAAACCTCATTATCACTATCCTATCTAGCTTTAGCCCTACCAGTCCGCCCATCAGCTCTAAAAAGACAATCCAAGTCTGTCTAAAAACCTCCCCTAAGTTAGGAAGTGGAATTTTAAAGCATTTTTACCCTTGGCAACCATCAAAAGGCCAAAAACCTCCATCTGCTACAGACCAATCATAACAGACCTCCCACTCTGCAAATAAAATTGATAACAGCCCTAAGTCACGCCACTTACACACCCCTAAGTCTCAGCAGTGCATAGACCATAGTCTCAAGCTGATTTTAGGTGTTTTACAGTGTTTTATGGATTTTACAAAGACAGGAAACATGTCATCATCTCAGGAGAAAATTCTTGAATCCACATTTAGAAGAACAACTGCTTCTCAATGTAAACATGAGCCTGAGATACATCTGCAGGGTAAGGATTTACTCATCAAACTCTTACAGCTTCATTCAGCCTGATAGCACAGTAAAAGAAAGACAACACTGTCAAACAAACTTGTTATTTGTCATGGCAAAAAACCTCCTTCATCTACAAGTAGAGGGCGATGGCCAATATTGACTTCAAGAATTGCAAAACTTACTATAATCACATGTTTGTTTTCTACTAGATAGCGAAACAATGACTCAAGGTTTTTGAGGGAAAATGATGATCAAAACAGGGCTAAGATCTGAAATGTTCAAATCAAGAGAAAGCAGATTTTTGGTCTTATGTCGTGAGAAAGAAGATAAATTGAAGTTTCAAGCATCATCATCATGGTGCAACAAAAAGAGACTCCATTGATCAAAGCTATCATAACAAAACATCTCTGCAGGGGTGTTAGTATGAATGGCCTAGATCAATGCTGAGCAGGAAATTATTTCAATAAAAGGGACCTCTGTGTACTCTCATATTCCTGTTGAGTTGTGGAATACAGTCCATGATTTCTGGATAAACATAGGGAAAAAACAGGCAAGTTATACACAGTCCCAGACATGAGACATCTTGATATCATTCAAAGCGCCAATGCAAGTTCAGGTGTTGCAATCTACACTCCACCACAAAGACAAATGTATCCTTCAGATGCAGTAGGGTTGGTGACTTCAGAGCTCCATTGAAAAGAAAATGACTGATAAAATCCTTGGTACCTATGAATTATTCCAGTAGTCATTCTACACCTCATATGTTTGTCTCCTCAACACAAAGGTATAAAAAGGTTATGATCTGAGTTTTAAACCCTTGGGGAGACATGTCATTAATAGAAAGTAACACCAATCATGAGCATGTGTCTATTTAAAGCCCATTTTATCACGGTTTCAAAAAGGCAATACGGGCTTTTATTATCAAGAGACATCATCACTCAAAAGATTGTTTAAATGTGCAAAAGGGGGGTCATTTGACATACTGTTAGTTTTGGGAAGCTTGAAACAAATTCAGGTCTTCGTTATTCAAGGGACATAGATATCATAGTAATATGCTCTAAGCAGAGACAGTGTGTTGGAAAAAGCGCCTTTCTTAATCAATAGAAGATTGGCAAAGTCTGAATAAATGCAGAAATTTTTGACACCTACAGTGGGAAAAAGGTTGAAGAGACATCTGGAGACAGAACTGTCAAAGCAAGTTAAAAATACAAGCCCTATCCTTTCTAATAACAGAGCAGTTTTCAGTATTTTTTTAATAGATTCGGAGTGGATTTTCTATTTTAAAATGATCACCAATAGTGCTAAACAAGTGTCAGGGGATGGTGTACAAGCTCATTGAGTCATTTTCTAAAGCTGGGGCTCCTTTGCTAAGTAATCATCAAAGGAGGCAGTGGTAGCAAAAGTCACCTTTTCAAACTATAATGCATAAGTCAAAACAGTTTTAACATTTCCAAAATAGGTTGGTTTGTTATAAAAAGGATGTCCATATGAAAACTGTTTAAAAGGCACAAAACACCACTGCCAACATCATCTCGAAACCCAAGTTTCACGATGCACCAAAGGTATTATTGAAAAGGGAAAAAAAGATTTGAAAACCTTTGCAAAGACCAATCAAAGGTTCGATTTCATTTTAAAAAGGAAAAGTGACCATTAGGTTTCCTCCTTTCAAAGGAATAAGTCAAATGTAAACTTGTTTTCAAACTTCTCCAACTAGCAATTACAGTCTCCAGGCGTTGAAAGGAAAGTTTCAAATCGATTTGCAGAAGTTTTTGCAGAGTTTCAAGTTTTTTTTAGACCGCGCGGCACTCCTGTAGGAGTGTGCGGCGCTCTTAGGTAGATTTTTTGAACTACACCACAAGGGCGCGCGGCGCTCCTGTAGCCGCGTGTGGCGCCCCTGTAGCGGCGGGTCACGGGAGCCCGACACCGCCCGACACCGCCCGACACCACCCGACAAGTCTTCTGCGCGGCGTTCTTCTCCACAAGGGTGCCACGTATACCTCTAACCTCCAAACGCTCTCCAAGCTCCCTCCAAGGCGTTCTCAACTTATGAAAAGGGTTTTGCTTGACATTTTGAGTTGTTTAAAATTGTGATTGAATGGTGGATATGCTAATAAAAGTCCCTACAAGGAAAGAACAGGTTTTGAGCTAAGCACTGTCTGTATTCACCTTTTGTAAATCAGAGAGAAATGGTGTGCTTATTCTTCAAAATATCAAAGAGCAAAGTTAACCCTACCAAGAACAGAGGGGTAGTTGTTCACTATGTACACTTTGTGAATGCCTTTTGTTGATTCTTCAAGATCACTGTTAAGATGATATTCAGATAGTTGTAAAGGTATTCTTCTAAGGAGGACAGGGGTTCTACATTGAAAGAGGAGCTTTGATTGTGTGAAAAGATAAACTCCTACAGCCTTTAATTGAAACTTTTGAAGCATTTTTCAAAAACTCTGTCACCTTGTTACATAAACTGTGACATTGACTGTATGCTTACACTAAAGGTTGATTGCATGAGATATGAGTTTGTTGGGTGATTGGCATGCTAGACAAGGGGAAGTTTGTGAAGATTGGGAAGTTTATCATTGGTCAGAAATACAAACAGGTTGTTGAGCTCCAAACATCACAGAGCAAGGCGATTTTGACACTTTACACAGCAATTTCACCTAACAGTCTGTCTTCATTTCACTGTATTGTCTCTTGTTAAGGGGTTTGTTGGCTGAGATACATATTAAAGGTGGGAAGGCCACTTTTTAAAGGAGCAAGGGTTTTGTATTGTGAGGAAATATTTTGCAAATCATCCAAATACATTGTTTCTCTATCAAAACAGTGAATTGAAAGAGTTTAGCTCAAAGAAGGCAGTTTAAAGACAATGAGGCAGTTTGGTGCTTCAAGAGCATATTTAGCCCAAAATGCCGCCCAGGAAAGACAGCAGAAGTGGTTTACATAAAAGATATGAGCCAATCTCTACAGAGGAGGTCAATGCACATCCATCCATCCTCTTCAATTTTCATGAGGTAGGTTGTTTAGATTTCTGCCAGAAGGTACAGGAGGTCAAAATTTTCTCGCCCTTGACACACCTATGCGCCCTGAGGTTCCAAAGCAAGAATTTCCAGGTAGCAGACCTTGATTTCAAGTTTTCCCCGAGGTCAGTGTCTAAAGCCACCAAAATTCCATATCATGGCGAGAAATGGTTCAAACAGACCCATCTAGACTTGGATGACCTAAATGTTTATCGCCCTGTACCTTTGTCCAGCAGGCCTACTCCTAGAAGGCTCGAGATTACCACAGAAAAGTCATGACAGCAAGAAGAGAAAGGGCATGACCAAGAATAAAAGAGTGCTGAACAACAGCATCTCAGTGAAAATGAACAACAGGGACAAGAGGAAGAGCAGCAGCTTGATATTGAAGGTCATGAACAGCAGTTTGGGCAGAAATTTGAGCAGCAGCTTGAGCCACAAAATGAACAAGAAATCCAAGCACAGAAGCAGCACGATGTTGATGATCAAGGGCAACAAGAATTTGAGACAGATCAGCATCATGACATTGAAGAGCAGAAGCAACCTAAAGAATACACACAGCAACCTCAAGGAGAGCAGCAGTTTCAAGAAGATGACAAGGGCAAAGCAATTGTGCCTCCTTCTCCTAAAAAGACAAAGCCCAGCACAGCAAGAAAGAAAGGGCCTAAGGCTGCCACTCCAAAAGTGACAAGAGTTGTCCCTAGCAAAAGAAAATCGCCAAAGAGGTCTCCCACTAGCATGCCAAGAAGGAAGAGTGCAAGGTTAGCTTTCAAGGGCAAAGGGAAAGGCAAGATAGGAGAAAGTCAAGAACATGGAGGTGCATTGGCTATCATCCCAATCCAAAGTGATGACAGCGATAATGAAGCCCGCATTCTTGAAAACCTTCTAATCCATCGAGAGGGTCAAATTGAAGCATTGGAGAATAACCTTCATCGGGCAAAGAGCTTCAATCATTTCTTGGAGATCCAAAATAGACAGATGAGTGTTCACATGGCAGTTTATGAAACACGGGCAATCAAATACAAGAATGAGGCTGCTAAAGCACAAGTAAGGATAGAGGAGCTCATCGGTGAGTTTGATGAAGATGAAGAAGAAGATCAGCCTAGGCGGAAGAGGCCTAGAACCATAGGGCTTAAAAGAGACCTGGAAAAGAAAAAGGAAGAAGAACAAGCCCATCTTCAATCCTTTCCCCTCACTTCACTACTTGAGCAAGAAATTGAAAGCAATAAGGAGGCATGGCTAGAAAGAGCCAATAAACATTTGGAGATGAAGCTTGAGAAGGCAAACAGAGACCTGGAGCTGCAAAGGAAGATGACACAACACTATCAAAAGCTAAATCAGTTTGCCCGGCGCAAGCTAAAGGCCACCCAAGAGAAACTGAAAGAAGCAAAGGGGAAGCACCCGGCACGGAAAGAGAAGAAAGGCACATCAGCACTTGACATTTTGGCTTCAGCTTCGGAACATGTTGCTAAGGACCCTTGAGGGCCATGCACCCCAATTTTGGGCCCATTTTGACAATTTTTGGTTTTTTTGCATTTTTGGGTTTTTGGTCAAAAACTCATAAATTCGCCATTTCATTTTGAGGATTCGTCAAGGGAGGAGAATGGTATCATTGAATGAAATAATTTCATGAGAATACCCTCAGCGATTTTCAGAACATTTGGAGATCATTTGCCCCCTCAAAACAGCAAAAAAGGCTATCTTTTTGCACACTCTGCCGGTCTATCAACAGACTGTAAGTTTCTGGTTTTTTACACACAGGTGCAGATTTGGAGGACTTCCAGGCATCAGATTTGGGAAATTTCAGTTGCACCAGAAATTAGACACTCAAAGCTTTCCAACGAGCTATCATGAGCCTCGTTTTTACATCCGGAAGGCTGCCAAATGTTTCCGGCAAGTCAGGGGACCTTTTTCTGATGTAAATTTGAAATATTTTTGTAATTTTTGAACCTCTAAAATCTGCTTTTTCCAAATGTGCGTTTAGCTATTTGTGCACTTGGAAAATGATGCAAAGTCAATTATTTTTCCTTTTTTAGCATTTTTTAGATATTTTATGAGATATTTTTGTGCCTTGGGCTTTGCAAAGCCTCAAGGACAAGTTTAGATATTTTGATTAGGCCAATGAGGATGCAAGTTGAACCATGAGGTTTTCCTCACTTAAGCCTATATATTCCAAAGGCTCTCATTGTAAACAAGGCTGAACTTGAGAAGAGAAGCAATATATGGTCATATGAGCTTTGGAGAAAATACTTGTGTTATGCTTTTGGATTGCCTCTTGGATGTTCTTGGATGAATGAAGAAGGATTGTTGATGGATTCCATGACTTGGTAGAATGGTATAGTGTCTCTTGCTTTGTTGTTGTCTTCTAGTTTTCATTCATGATACATGTTTCTTGCTTGCTATAGATCAGTAGAGAACAAATTTGAGATATGCCCATGGAGGCACCTCAAATTTCCTGTTTCTTCATAGCCTCTTTGTTTTCTTCTTCCTTAGTTGCATTAAAGAATTCTTAACTGCTCTTTAACAACTTGAGGATATTGTTGCTAGTTTCATTCATAGTTCTATGCATGTTAAGTAGGATGTACGGTATGCCCTGCTTACCTATGGCTGTCCATAGTCCTCTCCATGAAATTATCTCTTTGACTGATTAGATTATCATCTTGTTGAACCAAGGAGACCTAGTTCCGATCTAGCCCTTTGCCTAAAACTATGCGAATCTTGTTATTCAAAGTGCCCAATAATTTGACATACTATGTTTAGGCTTTCCGGCATAGTGTTTTGAGTTGTTAGTCCTTCTTATGTGTTTTCCCAAAAGTCTGATAGCCATTTCCCAAAGTTAGAGGGTCTTATACCTCTATGCATGGCTTGAATGTCTATTTCCAAGTATTGATTAGCTTATAGTTACATTTTTAATGATTAATGGTTTTCCCTACCATGTTTATGTTATCTATTGAACCGGTGATGCTTGAAACTCTTTGTTGTTCATAAACTTGATGTCCATTTACTCCATTTTTCCCTAAGATCCTTTCTATCTTGAATCAAATCGGCCCTTCAACAGCCTTATATCGTCATCTACTAGCTTTCTTGACCTTTTGACCCCATAGCCCAATTAATCTAACATCTTGGTATCTATTTTATATCTTTGATCAGTTTCATCCCTCACAACTTTAAAAACAAAAAATCAAAAACTTACTTCATAACTAGCCTAAAATCAGAACACAATAAACAAACACACAGATATCCCTTACGCATATAGAGAGAGCCCTCTCTGAGTCCAGGAAGGCTAGGTCCTCGTGCTCCAAAGCTTGGTTTGATGTTACACTGTCATTTGGTTTGCCAATCAGCCAAATCACGGGACCCTAACATAATGGCAATCATGGTGGGACTTTGAGTTAAAACTTCCTAGGTATCCCTTAGGAACTCTCAAAATCTCAGTCGAACTTAGAAGAGTAGAATCTGGTTGTCTCACCATCCTAGCAAAATGATGAGTCAGTCATAGGAAACTCTTCCAAACCCCAGGACTACATAAAAAACTCAGAAAAACCCCAAAAACTCCCTTAGATTGGTTTTTGACAGTATTGGTGGTGGACCATACACATATACCTCAAAACAATTAAAAATCCACCTGGCGACTCCACTAGCCTCCAGTAGGCCTTACTACTTCACTAAACTCTAGGCTACTATCCAATTCAGCCACCTCATCGCCTCACTAACATAATGGCGATCACGGTGGGACTCTGAGTATTAAAAAAACTTAGTTTCCCTAATCTTTAGAGGCTTTTGAGAATACTATATGGCTGACTTATCCCACCTCTCACTAACATAATGGCGATCATGGTGGGACTTTGAGTCAAAACATCCTAGGTATCCCTTAGGAACTCTCAAAATCTCAGTATCAAGTTTAGTAAAATTAGATATTGTCTGAAGAGTAGAAAATAGCTCCTTCACCATCTTAGCAAAATGATGACTCAGCTGTAGGACACTCTTACAAACCTTAGGCTACACATAAAAACTCACAAAACCCCAAAATATTCCTAGATTGGCCTTACCTTAGTTACTGGTGGTGGACTATAGCTGAGCTTTTCAAAAATAACCAATTTCCACCTAGCGACTCCACTAACCTCCAGTAGGCCTAAAAACTCTATAAAAAAACCAAAAAATTTGTAAACTACACCTTTCTGCTCACTCAGCCTTTCAAGACTCAAGCTTAGGGTGGAAACTCTGTAATCAGTGACAATCTAAGTATAACTTAGCAATTCAGAAAACCTCACCTAAACATAGGAAGTCAGCAGAAACCTTCTTGCCAAAAAGAACCATTAGCTTGTCCATGCAGCCTAGCAAACTGCAGAAACCAAGTGAATCACTCTTCTTTGCAAGTTTCCATATCAAAGTTTGCGACTAAAACTTTTTCCATAAGCATCTTTAATAGTATTGGTGGTGGACCATAGTTCTCATAAAAATCCACCTGGCGACTCCACTAGTTCATCCTTTTTGGTTTTGATCATCCTTCACATTAGTATAACCTTAGAGAGGACAGTTATCCAGAACCTTCACAAATACCATCCTCTCTAAATTCTAAACCTGAAATCTGGCTTCACGAAGAATCAACACCAGATCTCATCCAGACCCAAATCCCCCTATCATAGTAGATGACCCAGAGAAGATTCTGTGGCAAGCTTCGGAAACTAACCATCTAGCTACTGGTAGACCCATCCGTAAAACAAGATCAGTACCTAAACATCTCACTATCCTACCTGATTCACCTTTTGAATTAGAATCATCAAAAACTCTTTTCAGAAGCAGGTCTCATAGTAGAATAAACTTTGACGATCTTGAAACCCTAGACCAATCACACAGTCATAGTAGAGAAGCCTCACCTTCCACCCCCCCGACTTTCAGCTTCTCTATCACTTTGGCTCCCACCATCCCAGATCTGCTCAAAACCAGATCACTAGTCCAAGTTCATCCGCCACACCTGTCCAAACCACCACTGTTCAAACCACCTCATCTCAGCCCACTAGTCCTCATCTTGTACATCATCCATTAGCTCCCGTCATGGCAGCCTAGTACGCACCTTTGGTGTTGCCACCGCCTTTGGCTCCTCTCCCAAATAAATATCAAGACAAAATCCCACACTTTACCAGAGAAGACACCACCACACCTCAACAGCATATAAGTAGGATTAGTGATGCTTATGAATACCTGGAGGTACAAGACGAGACCGTCAGAATGAGAATATTCACCCAAAGCCTGGGTGGTGAACCCAAAACATGGTTCAAAAGCTTGACTCCAAACAGCATCCACAACATCCCAGAACTACATCAAGTCTTCAGAAATAGGTGGGAAATCCGAAAGAACCCTATTCAAATCCTGTCAGAATATAACAACCTAAAACGGGAAAATGGGGAAGTGTCTAGGCTTACTGCACTAGGTTCAACAGTGTGTATAACTCCCTCCCACCTCATTTCAAACCCCCACTTGGTTTAGCCTTGGCAAAATTTCCCGAGGGTTTTGATCCAGACATGACATATCATCTGAGAGACAAAGATCCCCCTACCTTAGAAGAAATGCAACAAATAGCCATAAAAGCAGATGCCAACTTAGCAGAAAAAAGGGCTAGGACTAGATCAGAAAGAAAGGTCACATATAAAGACGAGGTCTCCACTTCATCGCCTTCCCTAGATCCTAGAATAGATGACCTAGTCAAAACCATGGCCAAAATGTGGGAAAGGATAAATGAAAAAGCTCCTGTTAGGGACAACCAACCAAACCCTCCAAACAGAAACCGAAACCAAAATTTTAGGAGAGAGCAGCCTCAAAACAGACCAAGGGAAAACGACCAACAAATTAGGCCACCATTCAATGAAAATTACGTGGAAGAAGAGGATAGAGATACAGAACCCATTGGTGGAATTCATTTGAACCTTATAGGGTCTGATAATGAGAGTGAGGTGTACCTCACAGAAGAAGAACAAGCGTTATTTTCTCCTAATCAAGATGAGGCCAACTATGAAGATCTCGACGACCCTGCCATAGATTTTCAAAATGCCATAATAGAAGCTCACCGGAAATATGACCTTAGAAGCAAAAGAAACCAAGATAATTCCAAGAAAGGTAACTCAGATACTGCTAAAACCCCTGATACCATCCTTAGGAAAGCAGTAAACAGTAACAAAATCATGGTCGAGAAGAGTGACCAAAACAAAACTAAAGTTACCCAAACTAGTCCTGATTCAGATGATCCTAGTACTTCCACGAAAGTCACCGAAGCAACTATGGCAAACAAAATCCCAAAACAAGGCCAACAAACTCAGAACATAGAGAAGGTCATGGCTGAAAAAGCTGAAACAAACATATCCAAACTTCAGCTGCCTTTTAGTTTTGAAGGCGAAATCGCCAAGATCAAGATCACCATGCCTCTTACCGAACTCATCGCCCAAAACTCTTATAAATCCCAAGTGTTAAAGGTCCTAAATCTAGGAAATGATGCGAACACTGTTAATCTGGCTGATGACACTCCTGAAGTGTTGTTTGGTCCGAAGATAGAGGGAAAATTCCAAGAAGGGACTACTCTTCCATTTTACATTAGCCTAAACATCCATGACCAAATCCTCCACAATGCCATGCTAGATTCCGGCGCCTCGCATAATCTTATGCCGAAGGTAGTAATGGAAAGACTAGGCCTGGAAATCACAAGACCATACAAAGACTTGTATTCATTTGATTCGAGTAGAGTCAAGTGCCTGGGTTTGATCAAAGACCTTTGTTTTAGTCTGGCCCAAATACCTGCAAAACATCTAATCATGGATATAGTAGTGGCAGACATCCTTCCCAAGTACGAAATGCTTCTATCCAGATCTTGGGGAGCCAAACTCCAAGGGAATATTCAACTGGACATGTCATACGCCACCATTCCTGTGTTCAACCAGACAAGAATACTCTACTAAGAATCACACATGAAATACATGATTAGTAGTCAAGAGAGGCCAGACAACATTCCAATGTATTCCTTACATTCTGACCTGAACTCTTTCATTATGCATATTGATGAAAACATGGAGGAAGAGTCAGAAGAAACTGAAATAAACTTAGATCCACCACATCAGCTGTCCCTGGTGCTTTATGATGAACTAGACACTCAAAACTACCATGATCATGAACAGCTGTGTCATGAAGAAAGTAAGTATGTCCCTTCTAAGGTGGGATTAGAGCAAGAAGCGCAAACCCTTATGTACTATCAAGCGAATTACTCTAACCCTAGTCAAACACCAGCAGTAACCTGTGGAAATTTTTTCTGGGTAAAGGCTTTAGAAGACTTACACATCATAAACCTGTTCGGAACCCGGGAGCAAGGGAGTTTAATGTTTCTACCATACCTCAAAGATTTACCATCATATGGATCATCCACTGCAAATGAAACTTTGACTATAGCCCCAGCAGCTCAAAATCTAGAAAAAATGCCTGATAAACTTCTTATGAGCAAGAATGATAGTTGCAGTCCCAGCATACCTGAGCTACTGAAATTGGCTCATATTCTGTCTTTTCATGAAGAACTCAAAAATGCTAAAATCAGAAATCTCATGCAGAATACCAATTTCTACGGGAAAAACAAGGGAAAATGCTGTGACACTTTTTCTCCCTCAAAGAATAACTTTGACAAGAGAAAACATAACAATATGAACCAAACTGTAATAATCAGGGATAAAACAGCTGGTCATAGAGTCTGTTTCGATTTTAGAAATACTACTGCATATCCCTATAACAGAAATTCTGTTTTTTCTACCCAAGACCATGATATACCAATTAAAAGTGCTTTTAATCATGTGTTTTCGCAAGATGATGTTTCAAGTCATGTTCAAAAGATTCCCTTGCAAAGTAGACAGCTTAAAGATTTTTTCCAGTTTGCGGGAGGTAGATCTAATTTCAAAATCAAAATTGCAAAACCACCCAATATCAGAAATTTGTTCATGAAGGCCATGTTCCCAGTTTTAAATTTCTGCATTTTTGCATACCTTGATGATGTCATTATCTATTTCAAGAATGACCAAGAGTACATGCATCACTTAAGGAAAATGTACAGTAAGGAAAGGAGTGGGAGTCAGATATACAAAGAGGTACAGCGGGAAGATACCGGTCTATTCAGAGATTCTTGCATGAATCCCTATGTCATGTTAGAGAGAGAAAACTTTCCAAATTTCTCTTTTCAGGAGTTGAGTGGGCCAAGGGTGAGAGGAGATCCTTACGAGGATAAGATGCTCAAATTTCATCATTTCCAAGATTTCTGAGTTTGAAACACTTTCATTCATTGTACATACCACTATTTGAAATATAGAAAACTAGAAAAGTCAAAAACAGTAAAAGATAGAAAAGAGGGCGAGTGAAGATAGAACAAAGGCCTCTTATTCCAAAAAATAGTCTTTCAGAAAGCGAGCAAGTCCAAATGCCGCTGCTAGTACTTCAATGTCTTGTTCAGCTATCTAGCCTAATCATAGCTGAGCATGTTTAAATTTATTTGCTGATAAGTTAGTGAGTGCAAAAGATAGTCAACATTGTGTAAGATTGACTTATCACAGAGTTTAGATTAGGGAGAGATTCTGGTTCCACATGCCTAAAACAAAACCAAAGAGAGAAGCGAGGGATGAAAAATACATTGTACATCTTAGCCCCGCTTGTCTAGTTTCCCTTTGCAAAATAATATTTGTGTGCAGCTTGTCCTTATATGCCGCAAATGCATGACAAATCAGATTGTCTAATCCTGATTTGATCATCTTTTAAATTTCGTGTTTTAGATTAAAGAACAAAATCCTGTCAAACTGCTTAATCTTGACAGTTGATCTAGCATAGGTAGAGTAATGAAGGAGTTCATCAGTTTAATCTGAACTCCCGGCAGATATAAGAGTAGAAATAGATAGGTTCATTTTGCAAAAAGAAAAAATATACATTGTCAAAAGGCTGCTAGTTCAAATGCGCCAAAGAGAAGAAAAAATGTTAGGAAAGATAGTGGGGTAGGTAGAAGTATCATTGATGTTAACCATGCTGTCACTTTTCAGAAATAGCATCAAATAAGGGTGAAATTTTGCACCAATGGGTAAGGCACTGGTCTTCATAAGCCAAAGATCTGAATTCTGGACACCTCCTGATGAGGAGCTGCCCTCCCCAAATGGAGCCACTGTTAGTCATCAATATTTTTCACTTTTTTGTGATGACTAAATCCATAGCTGATTTTTCTAGAAGCTGATCTCCATATGTAAATTTGTCATCTAGAAAACCCTCATAAAACTTTTTCCTCCCTCCTACTTTTCAGTTCGCCCATGTCAAGGTGAAACCTCATTATCACTATCCTATCTAGCTTTAGCCCTACTGGTCTGGCCATCAGCTCTAAAAGGACAATCCAAGTCTGTTTCAAAAGCCTCCCCTAAGTTAGGAAGTGGCGCTTTAAGGCATTTTACCCTTGGCAACCATCAAAAGGCCAAAAACCTCCATCTGCTACAGACCAATCATGACAGACCTCCCACTCTGCAAATGAAATTGATCACAGCCCTAAGTCGCGCCACTTACACACCCCTAAGTATCAGCAATGCATAGACCACAGTCTCAAGCTTATTTTAGGTGTTTTGCAGTGTTTTATGGATTTTACAAAGACAGGAAACATGTCATCATCTCAGGAGAAAATTCTTGAATCCACATTTAGAAGAACAGTTGCTTCTCAATGTAAACATGAGCCTGAGATACATCTGCAGGGTAAGGAGTTACTCATCAAACTCTTACAGCTTCATTCAGCCTGATAGCACAGTAAAAGAAAGACAACACTGTCAAACAAACTTGTTATTTGTCATGGCCAAAAAACCTCCTTCATCTATAAGCAGAGGGTTAAGGCGCCTCCTTCATCCACAAGCAGAGGGCGATGGCCAATGTTGACTTAAAGAATTGCAAAACTTACTATAAGCACAGGTTTGTTTTTTACTAGACAGTGAAACAGTGACTCAAGGTTTCTGAGGGAAAATGATGATCAAAACAGGGCTAAGATCTGAAATGTTCAAATCAAGAGAAAGTAGAGTTTTTTTCTCTTGTGCCCTAAGAAAGAAGATAAATTGAAATTGCCAGCATCATCATCATGGCACAACAAAAAGAGACTCCATTGATCAAAGCTATCATAACAAAATATCTCTGCAGGGGTGTTAATATGAATGGCTCAAATCAATGTTGAGCAAGAGGACACTTTAGTAAAAAGGACCTCTGTGTGCTCTTATTTTTCTGTTAGGCTGTGGGATAAAGTCTATGGTTTCCAGATAAACATAGAGAAGAGGCAGGCAAGTAGTACACAGTCCCATACATGAGACATCTTGATGTCATTCAAAGCGCCAGTGCAAGTTCAGGTGTTGCGATCTACACTCCACCGCAAAGACAAATGCATCCTTCAGATGCAGTAGGGTTGGTGATTTCAGAGCTCCATTGAAAAGAAAATGACTGATAAAAGCCTTGGTACCTATGAAATATTCCAGCAGTCATTCTACACCTCATATGTTTGTCTCCTCAACACAAAGGTATAAAAGGGTTATGATCTGAGTTTTAAACCCTTGGGGAGGCATGTTATTAATGAAAGTAACTCCAATCATAGACAGGTGTATTTTTAAAACTGTTTATCACAGCTGGCAAAGGCAATCTGGGCTTTTATTATCAAGAGACATCATCACTGAAAAGATTGTTTAAATGTGCAAAAGGGGGTCATTTGACATACTGTTAGTTTTGGGAAGCTTGAAACAAATGCAGGTCTTCGTTATTAAAGGGACAGAGATATCATAGTAATATGATCTAAGTAGAGACAGTGTATTGGAAAAAGCGCCTTTCTTAATCAATAGAAGATTGGCAAAGTCTGAATAAATGCAGCAATTTTTGACACCTACAGTGGGAAAAAGGTTGAAGAGACATCTGGAGACAGAACTGTCAAAGCAAGTTAAAAAGACAAGCCCTATCCTTTCTAATAACAGAGCAATTTTCAGTAATTTTTTTTTTTTTACAGATTCAGATTGGATTTTCTGTTTTAAAATGATCACCAACAGTGCTAAACAAGTGTCAGGGGATGGTGTACAAGTTCATTGAGTCATTTTCTAAAGCTGGGGCTCCTGTGCTAAAGTAATCATCAAAGGAGGCAGTGGTAGCAAAAGTCACCTTTTCAAACTATAATGCATAAGTCAAAACAATTTTAACATTTCCAAAATAGGTTGGTTTGTTATAAAAAGGATGTCCATATGAAAATTTTTTAAAAGGCACAAAACACCACTGCCAACATCATCTCGAAACCCAAGTTTCACGATGCACCAAAGGTATTATTGAAAAGGGAAAAAAATCTTTGAAAACCTTTGCAAAGACCAATCAAAGGTTCGATTTCATTTTAAAAAGGAAAAGTGACCGTTAGGTTTCCTCCTTTCAAAGGAATAAGTCAAATGTAAACTTGTTTTCAAACTTCTCCAACCAGCAATTACAGTCTCCACGCGTTGAAAGGCAAGTTTCAAATCGATTTGCAGAAGTTTTTGCAGAGTTTCAGGTTTTTTTTAGACCGCGCGGCACTCCTGTAGGAGTGCGCGGCGCTCTTAGGAAGATTTTTTGAACTACGCCACAAGGGTGTGCGCGCTCCTGTAGCCGCGCGCGGCGCCCCTGTAGCGGCGGCTCACGGGCGCCCGACACCACCCGACAGGCCGCCCGACAAGTCTTCTGTGCGATGTTCTTCTCCACGAGGGTGCCGCGCATACCTCTGACCTCCAAACGCTCTCCAAGCTCCCTCCAAGGCATTCTCAACTTATGAAAAGGGTTTTGCTTGACATTTTGAGTTGTTTAAAACTGTGATTGAATGGTGGATATGCTAATAAAAGTCCCTACAAGGAAAGAACAGGTTTTGAGCTAAGCACTGTGTGTATTCACCTTTCATAAATCAGAGAGCAAGGGTTTGCTTATTCTTCAAAATATCAAAGAGCAAAGTTAACCCTACCAACCACAGAGGGGTAGTTGTTCACTTTGTACACTTTGTGAATGCCTTTTGTTGATTCTTCAAGATCACTATTAAGCTGCTATTCAGATATTTGTAAAGGTATTCTTCTAAGGAGGACAGGGGTTCTACATTGAAAGAGGAGCTTTGATTGTGTGAAAGGATAAACTCCTACAGCCCTTAATTGAAACTTTTGAAGCATTTTTCAAAAACTCTGTCACCTTGTTACATAAACTGTGGCACTGACTGTATGTGTTAGTATGAATTCTTTGTCAAGTGTACGAAAAAGGACCACTTTAGCTACGCATAACCAATAGCCCTAACAACAAAAGTGGCTGCCAATATCTTCAGATCTGCGGTTAGTTGGACATAAAAGAGCTGCAAAAACCAGATCTATGCATGGAAAGACATTAAGCAAAAAAAATAAGGGTTTGCTCCATATACCAATAGACAAGACAAGAACAATTTTAGAAAGAATTTTTATATTACAGGCACCCGGGAGGAAACAAGAAGGTATCCAGATCTCCTCAATGGGATGGGTTCTTTGTAGTCCTCAAGACTTCAGATCTAAGCTTTCTCTCTCTGTAGATGTAGAAAACCCAATGCGTAAAGTATAGCTCACCGAGCAAAATGGCAGAAATGAGACCAAGTGTATATATCCAGAGTGATCTAATATGCAACAAAAGGTGAAGAATGATGGGGAAAACCCTCCTATTTATAACAAAATATTGGGTCCTTCTAGATCTTGGTGCATGATTAAAATAATGTTAATCACATCTAGATCCACCTCTATGGAGTATTTTATTATTATTTGTTGGAGGGAAAGGGTGTTTGACTTGGGTCAAATCCCTTGATTAGTGAAAAATAAATAAATAAATGATTTATTTATCTTTTTAAGGAAGTGGTTGGGATATAATCAAATAAATAATGATTTATTTGATTAATGGTGGTTGATTTGGTCATATAAGGAATATTATTTAAATAATTATTCCTAGAAAATAATAAGATAACTATGGGTTTATCTCATTAATTTCTTTGTTTTTTGGGTTAAACATGACTGGGAATAATAATTAAATTGTGGTTTAATTAATTACTAATAAAAGTCCCTACATGGAAAGAATAGGTCTTGAGCTAAAAACTGTGTGTGTTCACCTTTCATAAATCAAAGAACAAGGGTGTGTTTATTCCTCAAAACACCAAAGGGCAATGATAACCCTACCAACCACCGAAAAAGATAGTTGTTCACTGTATACTTTGTGACTGCCTTTTTTATTCTTCCAGCTCACTTTCAAGTTGATTTTTGGAGGGTATAAAGGCATTCTTCTAAGGAGGATTGGGATTCTACATTGAAAGAGGAGCTTTGATTATGTGAAAGGATAAACTCCTACAACCTTTATTTGAAACTTTGGAGCATTTTGAAAAAAAAACTCTATCACCTTTGTTCCATAAACTGTGAAATTGATTGTATGCCTACACTAAAGGTTGACTGCATGAGATAAGAGTTTTGTTGAGTGATTGGCATGCTAGACAAGGGGAAGATTGTGAAGATTGGGAAGTTCATCATTGGTCAAAAATACAAACAGGTTTTTGAGCTCCAAACATCACAGAGCAAAGGTGATTTTTACATTATACCCAGCAAGTTAAATTAACAGCCTGTCTTCATTTCACTATATTGTTTCTTATTAAAAAGTCTGTTGGATAAGATACATTAAAGGTGGGAAGGCCACTTTTTAAGGAGCAGGGGTTTTATTGTGAGGGAACATTTTGAAATCATTCAAAGACATTGTTTCTCTATCAAAACAGTGAATTGACAAGAGTTTAGCTTAAAGAAGGCAGTTTAAAGGCAGTGAGGTTGTTTGGTGCTTCAATAGCATATTTAGCCCAAAATGCCACCTAGGCAAGACAGCAGAAGTGGTTTACATAAGAGATATGAGCCAATCTATATAGAGGAGTTCAATGCACATCCATCCATCCTCTTCAATTTTCATGAGGTAGGTTGTTTAGATTTCTGCCAGAAAGTACAGGAGGTCAAAAGTTTCTCGCCCTTGACACACCTATGTGCCCTGAGGTTCCAAAGCAAACATTTTCAGGTAGCAGACCTTGATTTCAATTTTTCCCCGGGGTCAGTATCTAAAGCCACCAAAATTCCATATCTTGGCGAGAAATGGTTCAAGCAGGCCCATCTAGACTTGGATGACTACAAGCCTTTCATCAAGCCCGAGCACAGAGATACATGCACTGTTGTTTTTCCTTTCTCTTATCTTCTTGCCAGCTATGCTCCTCTAATGAAGGTCATAATGAAGTATTTTACTTGTGAAGGGAGATTTACTCGAGTTTATGCCTACCATGTCCGACTATTGATGCATTTCACTAGAACTAGGCAGCTAAATCTCCCTTACTTTTTGTGCAAGAGCATCTAGAAAATGGCATCTTTAGTCCAGAAGAAGACTCCATCTCTGTAAATAGCTTCCCTTTTCCATCATTCTCTGATCAAAATCATCATTCTTCATCAGCTAGAGAAGAAAGGGGTTTCTTGGGATGTTTTTATCAGTCACCCGGATTTCTCCACTGTTCCTCCGGTCCATATATCTCCCATCCCACCTATTCATCGCCCTGTACCTTTGTCCAGCAGGCCTACTCCTAGAAGGCTCAAGATCACCACAGAACAGTCAGGACAACATGAAGAAGAGAGACATGAACAGGTAGAAAAAGAAGAGGACAAACATGAAGAAACTGATGAAGGAAAACAGCTTGATTTTGATGAACAGAGGAAGCAGCTTGAGCCACAAAGTGAGCATGAAGTTGAAACACACCAGCAGCTTGATTTTGATGAACAGAGGCAGCAGGTTGAACCAAAAATTGAACAAGGGGTTGAGGTAGGACAGCAGCTTGATTTTGGTGAACAGAGGCAGCAGTTTGAACAGCATGAAGAAGGTGAGCAGCAGCAGTCCTCTCATGACACATTACAGCCTCCTCAAGTTGCACAGTAGTTTCAAGAGGAAGGGCTTTTTCCGAAAGGTGACAAACAAAGTGACAAGGGCAAGGCCATCATGCCTTCCTCTCCCGAGAAGATTAAGCCCAGGAAAGCAAAGAAACAAAAGCTCAAGGTGGTTACTCCAAAAGTAACAAGAGCTATCCAGAGCAAAAGAAAATCGCCCAAGAAACTTCTCACTAGCATGCCAAGAAGGAAGAGTGCAAGGTTAGCTTTCAAGGGCAAAGGGAAAGGCAAGATAGGAGAAAGTCAAGAACATGGAGGTGCATTGGTTGTCATCCCAATCGAAAGTGATGACAGCGATAATGAAGCCCGCATTCTTGAAAACCTTCTAATCCATCGAGAGGGTCAAATTGAAGCATTGGAGAATGACCTTCATCGGGCAAAGAACTTCAATCATTTCTTAGAGATCCAAAATAGACAGATGAGTGTTCACATGGCAGTTTATGAAACACGGGCAATCAAATACAAGAATGAGGCTGCTAAGGCACAAGTAAGGATAGGGGAGCTCATCGGTGAGTTTGATGAAGATGAATAAGAAGACCAGCCTAGGCGGAAGAGGCCTAGAACCATAGGGCTTAAAAGAGCCATGGAAAAGCAAAAGGAAGAAAAACAAGCCCATCTTCAATCCTTTCCCCTCACTGCACTACTTGAGCAAGAAATTGAAAGCAATAAGGAGGCATGGCTAGAAAGAGCCAATAAAAATTTGGAGATGAAGCTTGAGAAGGAAAACAGAGACCTGGATCTGCAAAGGAAGATGACACAACACTATCAAAAGCTAAATCAGTTTGCCCGGCGCAAGCTAAAGGCCACCCAAGAGAAACTAAAGGAAGAAAAGGGGAAGCGCCCAACACGGAAGGAGAATAAAGGCACATCAGCACTCGAAATTTTGGCTTCAGCTTCGGAACACGTTGCTAAGGACCCTTGAGGGTCATGCACCCCAATTTTGGGCCCATTTTGACAATTTTTGGTTTTTTGGCATTTTTGGGTTTTTGGTCAAAAACTCATAAATTCGCCATTTCATTTTGAGGATTCGTCAAGGGAGGAGAATGGTACCATTGAATGCCATAATTTCATGAGCATGCCCTCAGCGATTTTCAGAACATTTGGAGATCATTTTCCCCCTCAAAATGGCAAAAAAGGCTCTCTTTTTGCACACTCTGCCCGGTCTATCAACAGACTGTGATTTTCTGGTGTTTTACACAAAGGTGCATATTTGTAGGACTTGCAGGCATCAGATTGGGGAAATTTCAGTTGTGCTAGAAAGTAGACGCTCATAGCTTTCGAACGAGCTATCATGAGCCTCATTTCGACATCAGGAAGGCTGCCAAATGTTTCCGGCAAGTCAGGGGACCTTTTTCTGATGTAAATTTGAAATATTTTTGTAATTTTTGAACCCCTAAAATCTGCTTTTTCCAAATGTGCGTTTAGCTATTTTTGCACATGAAAAACTATGCAAAGTCAATTAAATTCCCCTTTTTAGCATTTTTTAGATATTTTATGAGATATTTTTGTGCCTTGGGCTTTGCAAAGCCTCAAGGACAAGATTAGATATTTTGGTTAGGCCAATAGGATGGCAAGTTGAACCATGAGGTTTTCCTCACTTGAGCCTATATATTCCAAATGCTTTCATTGTAAAACAAGGCTGAACTTGAGAAGAGAAGCAATATATGGTCATATGAGCTTTGGAAGAAAATACTTGTGTTATGCTTTTGGATTGCCTCTTAGATGTTCTTGGATGGATGATGAAGGATTGTTGATGGATTCCATGACTTGGTAGAATAGTATAGTGTCTCTTGCTTTGTTGTTGTCTTCTAGTTTTCATTCATGATACATGTTTCTTGCTTTCTATAGATCAGTAGAGAACAAATTTGAGATATGCCCATGGAGGCACCTCAAATTTCCTGTTTCTTCATAGCCTCTTTGTTTTCTTCTTCCTAAGTAACATTAAAGAATTCTTGACTGCTCTTTAAATATTTAGGATATTGTTGCTTGTTTCATTCATGGTCTTATACATGCTAAGAAGGACTTACGGTACGCCCTGCTTACCTATGGCTAGCTATAGTTCCATCCATGAAATTTCTCTTTGATTGATTAGATTATCATTTTGTTTGAACCAAGGAAGCCTAGTTTCGATCTAGCCCTTTGCCTAAAACTATGCAAATCTTGTTGTTCAAAGTGCCCAATAACTTGAAGTACTGTGTTTAGGCGTTCCAGCATAGTGTTTTGAGTTGTTTGTCTTCCTTAAGTGTTTTCCCCAAAGTCTGATAGCCATTTCCCAAAGTTAGAGGGTTTTATACTCCTATGCATGGCTTGAATGTTTATTTCTATGTATTGATTAGCTTATAGTTACATTTCGCATGATTAATGGTTTTCCCTACCATTTTTATGTCTGCTATCAAACTAGTTATGCTTGAAGTCCTTCGTCTTTCACAAACTTGATGTCCATTTACTCCATTTTGCCGAAAGATCCTTTCTACCTTGAATCAAATTGGCCCTTCAACAGCCTTGTATCGTCATCTAATAGCTTTCTTGACCTTTTGACCCCATAGCCTAGTTAATCTAACATCTTGTTACCTATTTCATATCTTTGATCAGTTTCATCCCTCGCAACTTAAAAAACCAAAACCAAAAAACATACTCCATAACTAGCCTAAAATCAGAACACGATAAGAAAACACATAGATATCCCTTACACATATAGAGAGAGCCCTCTCTGAGTCCAGGAAGGCTGGGTCCTTGGGCTCCAAAGCTTGGTTTGATGTTACACTGTCATTTGGCTTGCCAATCAGCCAAATCACGAGAACCTAACATAATGGCGATCACGGTGGGACTTTGAGTTAGTGACAATCTAAGGACACCTTAGAACTCCAGAAGTCCCTTATTTCCAAAAATACCTACCAGTGAGCCACCTCATCGCCACACTAACATAATGGCGATCACGGTGGGACTCTGAGTAATAAACAAACTTAGTTTCCCTAAAACTTTCCAACAACCTGAAGAATACTATCTGATTGACTTATCCCACTGCTCACTAACATAATGGCAATCACGGTGGGACTTATTGAGTACATGACAGTTTAGCAAACTTTTATAGGCTCCTTAGTCCTTCAACTTTTAACTTAAACCATCAGCCTCTAGAATCATTTAGTGTAAACTCTTTGTTTCACCATCTTAGCAAAGTGATGAATCAGGTTTATAACAATCTTACATCCTAGGCTGCACATAAAACTTAGAAAAAACCACAAAAACTCCCTTAGATTGGTTTTTGATAGTATTGGTGGTGGACCATACAAATATACCTCAAAACAACTAAAAATCCACCTGGCGACTCCACTAGCCTCCAGTAGGCCTTACTATTTTACCGAACTCTAGATTACTATCCGATTGACCTATCCCATCGCTCACTAACATAGTGGGAGATGGTGGGACTTTGAGTACATGACAGTCTAGCAAACTCTTATAGACTCTTTAGTCCTTCAACTTTAAACTTAGACCAGCAGTCCATAAGATCATTTAGAGTAAACTCTTTTTGTATTGCCGCCCTAGCAAAGTGTCGAAACAAGTTTAGAATACTTTAGACAAACCATAGGCTGCACATAAAAACTCAGAAAAATCGGAAACATTCCTAGATTGGCTTTTCCTTAGTTACTGGTGGTGGACCATAGCTAAATCTTTTCAAAACAATCAAGTTCCACCTGGCGACTCCACTAGCCTCCAGTAGGCCTATTTCCCCATTAGTCCTTATAAAGTCTCCTAAGAATGCATTAAGCAATCCCAATCATGCTGATGGAGGACAGCATGGTTCAATTCCTCCAACTAAGGACACAGAGGAGATATGCTCCGATGAGCAGAGAACATATCCCTGGTTTCCCACACAAAATGCCTACAGATGTAAATTGGTTCAAAGACCTACCTCTCTTTCGAAATGAAAATATTGATGACCCATTTTTACACCTCATCAATTTTCATATACATGTATGGAAGTTAAAGGTTGAATGGCATGAGGACTGCCTCATGAAAATGTTCATAGGTACATTAGAAGAAGAGGCAAGAGAATGGTATGAAAACCTAGAACCTCGCACCTTGTTTTCTTTGAAGGATTTCCATAAAGTCTTTTGTAAACGCTATATAGGGCATTGTCCATCTCTATAATTGGCTGAAAATTGTTGTGATCACTCTGAAAACCTCATACAACACCTTGTAAGCATTGAAGAACCTTTAGGAAATTGGCATCCTGAAGATTTTTTAGAGGAGGTCCATAATTTTCTTACCCAAGTTAACCATCAAGATAACCAAGAAGAGTTGATCCTAGATAAAATCCATCAAAAAACAAGAGAGGAGCCACAAGAGCTCTTTGAAAAGGTTGAAACAGATAACAGTCCATTTTCTCTTCCCTGTAAAATGCAAGAGGACATTCAACCACAGGATCAACTTCCACAAAAAATGGAAAGAAATTGTTGCCCACTTCAAAGAAAACAGAAAATACCTTCTCCTTTAACTAAAGAGGAAATAGATCAAATTATAAACATACAGACAGCCTCTAAAACTTCATGTAACCAAAACGTCTCTAATTTTTCTCCTGTTAATCATGCATATCATAAATCAAAAAATAAATTTGTAAATCAAGTTGAAGAAAAGCAAGTTGATTTTCCAATATACATGGCTGGTGACATTACTTATGTTAATGATTCTCTAATGTTTGATCAATATGTTGAAGATTATGACTTCCAAACAGAAACTGACTTTGCAGAAGACTCAGTTTTTGATTACCAAGAAGAAGCTCAGTTTCATGAACTTGAAGAAAGTAAGAAGCCATTACAGGTCATCTATGACACTAATGAGGAGAGCTTTGAAAGTTCAGACGTAAGTGAAGAGTCTCAGACTCTTTTCTCTACTTCACTTCAGTCCATCAGAGATAACATTCACATAATTGGAAATCAACAGTTTTTCAGCTTTGATAATGAGGTTGAGGAAGATGGTGAAATTCTTGAGCATGTTGTAAATGAGAAGCATTTTCCTGAAATGGTTGAAGAAATCATTTTGGACATGTAATCTTCCTTAACTCCATATTTGCGGCCACCAAGTTCCATTGAGTTGCAAAATGCAGATGAAGAAATAGAGGTTGATAAACAAATGAGAGTTGTCACACTATCCTTTCAAGATAATTTACTGTCAAAGTGTATCCTTGCCCATCATCCTGATGACCTTCACACAGTTTTCAGCCCGCCCTATCAAAACACATCAGCTTGGCAAGAGAACTACACTGCAATGTATGACGAGTCTGATAGTTCAAGTGATCATGAGCAAGGGGAAGAGTTTCTTTACCAAGGGGGTCCCAAATATAGTCAAGTGGAAGAAAGAGTAGTCTTGAATGAATCCTATATCTCAAAACCTCTAGATAAGGTATTATTCCAAGATCCATTTGTTGTTTTCCTTGAGAAGTCTGAAAGAATAATGGGTTCTATCATAAACAAGTTGCTACCAAGAATGAGAAAAAGCTTAAGCACTGCTGTCCAAAAACAAATCAAATGGGAGTGGCCTTTTCATTATTTCTGCATCATGAAAAAAATAAACCAGAATTCCCCATGTGATCATCTACTTGACTGGTTGCATTGGAAAACAGATTTCACCAAACAAATGTCTATTGTGTATATATTAGATTAGGATAGCTAGACAACAGTAGAAAATAAGCTCAGCCTTGTGAGCATCTTTTCAGTTTTAGATTTTTTGAAGAAAAGTGAAAAAGCAGAAAATACAAAAACAGTAAACAGTAGAAAAAGAGGGCAGTTTATAAAAACAATGGTAAAGCCCCGTGTTCCAAAAAATAGTCCTTCAGAAAGTGTGCAAGCCCAAATTCCGCTACTAGTACTTCAATGTCTTGTTCAGCTATCTAGCATAATCATAGCTGAGCATGTTTAAATTTATTTGCTGATAAGTTAGTGAGTGAGAAGATGGTAAAAATTGTGTAAGATTGACTTATCACAGAGAGTAGATTAGGGAGAGATTCTGGTTCCACATGCCTAAAACAGAACCAAAGAGAGAAGCAAGGGATGAAAAATACATTGTACATCTTAGCCCCACTTTTCTAGTTTTCCTTTTGTTGCAGAATAATATTTGTGTGCAGTTTGTACTATCATGCCGCAAATACATGACAAATCAGACAGTTTAAACCTGATTTGATCATTTTAAATTTCATGTGTTAGATTAGAGAACAAAATCCTGTCAAACAGTTTAATCTTGACAGTTGATCTAGTTTAGGTAGAGTAATGAAGGATTTCATCAGTTTAATTTGAACTCGTGACAGATATAAGTGTAGAGTTAGCTAGGTTCATTTTGCAAAAAGAAAAATATGCATTGTCAAAAGGCTGCTAGTTCAAATGCGCCAAAAAAGGAAGAAAAAATATTAGGAAAGATAGTGGGGTAAGTAGAAATATCATCGATGCTAATCATGCTGTCTCTTTCAGAAGTAGCATCAAAGAAAAGTGAAAATTTGCGCCAATGGGTAAGGCACTGGTCTTCATAAGCCACAAATCTGAAATTTTGGACACCTCCCGAAAAGGAGCTGCCCTCCCCAAATGGAGCCACTGTTAGTCATCAGTATTTTTTACCTGTTAGTGATGACTAGTTTAACAGCCTAGTTTTCCAACAGCTGATCTTAAAAAATTTTCAAATTTGCCAGCTGGGAAAACACCCTTAAAACTTTTTGCTCTCCTTACTTTTCAGTTCGTCCATGACAAGTTGAAATCCCATTATCCAATCCTACCTAACCCCAGCCATACTAAGTCTGCTTGTCAGCTCTAAAAGGACAATCCAAGTCTGTTTCAAAAAACCTCCCCTAAGTTAGGAAGTGGCGCTTTAAGGCATTTCACCCTTGGCAACCATCGAAGGGCCAAAAACCTCCATCTGCTACAGACCAATCATAACAGACCTCCCACTCTGCTAATGAAATTAGTCATAGCTCTAAGTCGCGCCACTTACACACCCCTAAGTCTCAGCACTGCATAGACCACAGTCTCAAGCTGATGATTAGGTGTTTTACACTATTTATGGATTTTACAAGCACAGGAAACATGTCATCATATCAGAAGAAAATTCTTGACTCCACATTAGAAGAACAACTACTTCTCAATGTGAACATAAGCCTGAGATATATCTGCAGGACAAGGAGTTTCTCATCTAGACCTTGCAGCTTCATTCAGCATGAAAACACAGTAGAAGAAAGACAACACTGTCAAACAAACTTGTAATTTGTCATGACCAAGAACCTCCTTCATCTATAAGCAGAGGGTTAAGGCGCCTCCTTCATCTACAAGTAGAGGGCGATGGCCAATGTTGACTTGAAGAATTGCAAAACTGACTGTAAGCACAGGTTTGTTTTTTACTAGACAGTGAAACGGTGACTCAAGGTTTCTAAGGGAAAGTAGTGATCAAAAACAGGGCTAAAATCAGAGATGTTAAAATCAAGAGAAAGCAGAGTTTCTGGTCTTATGTCCTGAGAAAGAAGATAAATTGAAGTTTCAAGCATCATCATCATGGCGCAACAAAAGAGACTCCATTGATCAAAGCTATTGTAACAAAACATCTCTGCAGGGGTGCTAGTATGAATGGCCCAAATCAGTGCTGAGCAGGAAATTATTTCAGTAAAAGGGACCTCTGTGTACTCTCATTTTTCTGTTAGGTTGTGAAATACAGTCCATGGTTTCTGGATAAACACAGAGAAAAAGCAGGCAAGTAGTATACAGCCCCATACATAAGCCATCTTGATGTCATTCAAAGCGCCAGTGCAAGTTCAGGTGTTGCGATCTACACTCCACCACAAAGACAAGTGTTTTCTTCAGATGCAGCAGGTTTGGTGATTTCAGAGCTCCATTAGAAGAAAGTGGACAAAAAGAGCCTTGGTGTCTGTGAGTAATTATAGTTGTTTTTTCACATCTCACATACTTACCTCCTCAACACAAAGGTATAAAAAGGTTATGATCTGAGTTTTAAAACCTTGGAAAGGCATGTCATTAATGAAAGCAACTCCAATTATAGACAGGTGCCTTTTCAAAACTGTTTATCCCAGCTAGCAAAGAAAATCTGGGCTTATATCATCAAGAGACATCACCACTGAAATAATTGTTCAAATGTGTAAAAAGGGTAATTTGACATACTGTAAGTTATTGGAAAGCTTGAGACCAAATATAGGTCTTCATTAGTTCAAGGGCCAAAGACATCATAATGATATGTTTTGAGTAGAGAGAAGTTTGTTGGAAGCAGCGCCCCCCTTAATCCAAAGACCATGGCAAAGTCCGAATAAATGCAGCAAATTTTGTTGACACCTACAGTTGGAAAAAGTTGATGAAGCACTTGGAGATAGAAATTGTCAAAACAAGTTAAAAGGGGGATGGTCTACAATTATTAAGGTATGAATCCAAGGTTGAAGCTCTGTGCTAAGTAATCATCGAAGAAGACAGTGTTAGCAAAGGTCACCTTTTCGATCTGTATGCATGAGTCAAAACAGTTTAACATTTCCAAAACAGGTTTGCTGGTTATAAAGGGTTGTTCCATATGGAGACTGTTTAAAAAGCACAAAAAACCTCATTGCCAACATTTTTCGAAGTCCAAGTTTTACAAGCGCACGAAAAGTCTTATTAAAGAAGGCAAAAAGTTTTGACAAAACCTTTGCAAAGGCCAACCAAAAGTTCGATTTCATTTCCAAAAAGCAAAGTGACCGTTTGGTGTTTTCTGTTCTAAAGGCATGAAATCGAAGGGAAAATTTTGTTTTAAAAAAAATCACCAAGCAAGAAATCGAGCCTCCCCACAGTCTCCAAGCATTGAGCAAGTTTTTCACAGTCAATTTGCAGGGTTTCCAGGATTTTTCACCGCGCGGCACTCCTGTAGGTGTGCGCGGCACTCCTGGGCGAAAATTTTGAACTGCGCAACACACGCGCGCGACACTGATGTAGCCGCGTGCGGCGCTCCTGTAGCGGCGGGTCACGGGCGCCCGACACCGACCCGACAGGCCACCCGACAGTTTTCTGCGCGATGTTCTTCTCCATTAAGGTGTCGCGCATGCCTCCAGCCTCCAAAAACGCTCCTAATGGTTGTTCGATGTCTTCAAAGGACCATTCACCAATATACAGAGGTATTTACCCGTCTTCCTTGAATTTTTCACAAACTGTGAGTGATGAGGTTCATATATCAAATAGACTGGTGGACTGCATGTGAGGGTTTAGTGTGTTGATCAAAGGAAGCTGCTCAACTTATAATCTGCTATAATTTTTGATACCACAGTCCAAAAACCTATAAAAATTGCTACATCACCATATATAACAAACTGTGTTTTTGCTGTGGAGATATCAGTTGTTTAAAACTATGATTGAGTGGTGGATATACTAATAAAAGTCCCTACAGGGAAAGAATAGGTCTTGAGCTAAAAACTGTGTGTGTTCACCTTTCATAAATCAAAGAACAAGGGTGTGTTTATTCCTCAAAACACCGAAGGGCAATGATAACCCTACCAACACCCGAAAAAGACGGTTGTTCACTGTATACTTTGTGACTGCCTTTTTTATTCTTCCAGCTCACTGTCAAGTTGATTTTCGGAGGGTATAAAGGCATTCTTCTAAGGAGGACTAGGATTCTACATTGAAAGAGGAGCTTTTATTGTGTGAAAGGATAAACTCCTACAGCCTTTATTTGAAACTTTGGAGCATTTTTAAAAAAAAGCTCTGTCACCTTTGTTCCATAAACTATGAAATTGATTGTATGCCTACACTAAAGGTTGACTGCATGAGATATGAGTTTTGTTGAGTGATTGGCATGCTAGACAAGGGGAATATTGTGAATATTGGGAAGTTCATCATTGGTCAAAAATACAAACAAGTTGTTGAGCTCCAAACATCACAGAGCAAAGGTGATTTTTACATTATACCCAGCAAGTTAAATTAACAGCCTGTCTTCATTTCACTGTATTGTTTCTTATTATAAAGTCTGCTGGCTGAGATACATTAAAGGTGGGAAGGCCACTTTTTAAGGAGCAGGGGTTTTATTGTGAGGGAACATTTTGAAATCATTCAAAGACATTGTTTCTCTATCAAAACAGTGAATTGACAAGAGTTTAGCTTAAAGAAGGCAGTTTAAAGGCAGTGAGGCTGTTTGGTGCTTCAATAGTATATTTAGCCCAAAATGCCACCCAGGCAAGACAACAGAAGTGGTTTACATAAGAGATATGAGCCAATCTCTATAGAGGAGGTCAATGCACATCCATCCATCCTCTTCAATTTTCATGAGGTAGGTTGTTTAGATTTCTGCCAGAAAGTACAGGAGGTCAAAAGTTTCTCGCCCTTGACACACCTATGCGCCCTGAGGTTCCAAAGAAAAAATTTCTAGGTAGCAGACCTTGATTTCAAGTTTTCCCCGAGGTCAGTATCTAAAGCCACCAAAATCCCATATCTTGGCGAGAAATGGTTCAAGCAGGCCCATCTAGACTTGGATGACTACAAGCCTTTCATCAAGCCCGAGTACAGAGATTAATGCACTACTATTTTTCCTTTCTCTTATCTTCTTGCCAGCTATGCTCCTCTAATGAAGGTCATAATGAATTATTTTACTTGTGAAGGGAGATTTACTCGAGTTTATGCCTACCATGTCCGACTATTGATGCATTTCACTAGAACTAGACAACTAAATCTCCATTACTTTTTGTGCAAGAGCATCAAGAAAATGGCATCTTTAGTCCAGAAGAAGACTCCATCTCTGCAAATAGCTTCCCTTTTCCATCATTCTCTGATCAAAATCATCATTCTTCATCAGCTGGAGAAGAAAGGGGTTTCTTGGGATGTTTTTATCAGTCACCCGGATTTCTCCACTGTTCCTCCGGTCCATATATCTCCCACCCCGCCTATTCATCGCCCTGTACCTTTGTCCAGCAGGCCTACTCCTAGAAGGCTCAAGATCACCACAGAATAGTCAGGACAACATGAAGAAGAGAGACATGAACAGGTAGAAAAAGAAGAGGACAAACATGAAGAAACTGATGAAGGACAACAGCTTGATTTTGATGAACAGAGGAAGCAGCTTGAGCCACAAAGTGAGCATGAAGTTGAAACACACCAGCAGCTTGATTTTGATGAACAGAGGTAGCAGGTTGAACCAAAAATTGAACAAGGGGTTGAGGTAGGACAACAACTTGATTTTTATTAACAGAGGCAGCAGTTTGAATAGCATGAAGAAGGTGAGCAGCAGCAGTCCTCTCATGACACATTACAGCCTCCTCAAGTTGCACAGCAGTTTCAAGAGGAAGGGCTTTTTTCGGAAGGTGACAAACAAAGTGACAAGGGCAACGCCATCATGCCTTCCTCTCTGGAGAAGATTAAGCCCAGGACAGCAAAGAAACAAAAGCTCAAGGTGGTTACTCCAAAAGTAACAAGAGCTATCCGGAGCAAAAGAAAATCGCCCAAGAAACCTCTCACTAGAATGCCAAGAAGGAAGAGTGCAAGGTTAGCTTTCAAGGGCAAAGGGAAAGGCAATATAGGAGAAAGTCAAGAACATGGAGGTGCATTGGCTGTCATCCCAATCGAAAGTGATGACAGCGATAATGAAGCCCGCATTCTTGAAAACCTTCTAATCCATCGAGAGGGTCAAATTGAAGCATTGGAGAATGACCTTCATCGGGCAAAGAACTTCAATCATTTCTTGGAGATCCAAAATAGACAGATGAGTGTTCACATGGCAGTTTATGAAACACGGGCAATCAAATACAAGAACGAGGCTGCTAAAGCACATGAGCTCGGTGAGTTTGATGAAGATGAAGAAGAAGACCAGCCTAGGCGGAAGAGGCCTAGAACCATAGGGCTTAAAAGAGCCCTTGAAAAGAAAAAGGAAGAAGAACAAGCCCATCTTCAATCCTTTCCCCTCACTGCACTACTTGAGCAAGAAATTGAAAGCAATAAGGAGGCATGGCTAGAAAGAGCCAATAAACATTTGGAGATGAAGCTTGAGAAGGCAAACAGAGACCTGGAGCTGCAAAGGAAGATGACACAACACTATCAAAAGCTAAATCAGTTTGCCCGGCGCAAGCTAAAGGCCACCCAAGAGAAACTAAAGGAAGCAAAGGGGAAGCCCCCGGCACGGAAGGAGAAGAAAGGCACATCAGCACTCGACATTTTGGCTTCAGCTTCGGAACACGTTGCTAAAGACCCTTGAGGGTCATGCACCCCAATTTTGGGCCCATTTTGACAATTTTTGGTTTTTTGGCATTTTTGGGTTTTTGGTCAAAAACTCATAAATTCGCCATTTAATTTTGAGGATTCGTCAAGGGAGGAGAATGGTATCATTGAATGCCATAATTTCATGAGAATTCCCTCAGCGATTTTCAGAACATTTGGAGATCATTTTCCCCCTCAAAACGATGAAAAAGGCTCTCTTTTTGCACACTCTGCCCGGTCTATCAGCAGACTGTAATGTTCTGGTTTTTTACACACATGTGCAGATTTGGAGGACTTCCAGGCATCATATTGGGGAAATTTCAGTTGCTCCAGAAAGTAGACACTCAGAGCTTTCCAACGAGCTATCATGAGCCTCATTTCGACATCAGGAAGGCTGCCAAATGTTTCGGGCAAGTCAGGGGACCTTTTTCTGATGTAAATTTGAAATATTTTTGTAATTTTTGAACCCCTAAAATATGCTTTTTCCAAATGTGCGTTTAGCTATTTTTGCACATGAAAAACTATGCAAAGTCAATTAAATTCCCCTTTTTAGCATTTTTTAGATATTTTATGAGATATTTTTGTGCCTTGGTCTTTGCAAAGCCTCAAGGACAAGATTAGATATTTTGATTAGGCCAATAGGATGGCAAGTTGAACCATGAGGTTTTCCTCACTTGAGCCTATATATTCCAAAGGCTTTCATTGTAAAACAAGGCTGAACTTGAGAAGAGAAACAATATATGGTCATATGAGCTTTGGAAGAAAATACTTGTGTTATGCTTTTGGATTGCCTCTTGGATGTTCTTGGATGGATGATGAAGGATTGTTGATGGATTCCATGACTTGGTAGAATGGTATAGTGTCTCTTGCTTTGTTGTTGTCTTCTATTTTGCATTCATGATACATGTTTCTTGCTTTCTATAGATCAGTAGAGAACAATTTGAGATATGCCCATGGAGGCACCTCAAATTTCCTGTTTCTTCATAGCCTCTTTGTTTTCTTCTTCCTAAGTAACATTAAAGAATTCTTGACTGCTCTTTAAATATTTAGTATATTGTTGCTTGTTTCATTCATGGTCTTATACATGCTAAGAAGGACTTACGGTACGCCCTACTTACCTATGGCTAGCTATAGTTCCATCCATGAAATTTCTCTTTGATTGATTAGATTATCATTTTGTTTGAACCAAGGAGGCCTAGTTTCGATCTAGCCCTTTGCCTAAAACTATGCAAATCTTGTTGTTCAAAGTGCCCAATAAATTGAAGTACTGTGTTTAGGCGTTCCGACATAGTGTTTTGAGTTGTTTGTCTTCCTTAAGTGTTTTCCCCAAAGTCTGATAGCCATTTCCCAAAGTTAGAGGGTCTTATACTTCTATGCATGGCTTGAATGTTTATTTCTATGTATTGATTAGCTTATAGTTACATTTCGCATGATTAATGGTTTGCCCTACCATGTTTATGTCTGCTATCAAACTAGTTATGCTTGAAATCCTTCGTCTTTCACAAAATTGATGTCCATTTACTCCATTTTTCCCAAAGATCCTTTCTACCTTGAATCAAATCGGCCCTTCAACAGCCTTGTATCGTCATCTAATAGCATTCTTGACCTTTTGACCCCATAGCCCAGTTAATCTAACATCTTGTTACCTATTTCATATCTTTGATCAGTTTCATCCCTCACAACTTAAAAAACCAAAACCAAAAAACATGCTCCATAACTAGCCTAAAATCAGAACATGATAAGCAAACACATAGATATCCCTTACACATATAGAGAGAGCCCTCTCTGAGTCCAGGAAGGCTAGGTCCTTGGGCTCCAAAGCTTGGTTTGATGTTACACTATCATTTGGCTTGCCAATCAACCAAATCACGGGAACCTAACACCTCCATCCAATATATACTATAGAGTCTTTTGAAGAGAGAGTATATTCTAGTTTATAACCTAATACACAATCAAAGAAAATCGCGAGGAATTTTACAAGTTATTAGTTTATAACTTGATCCACAATCAAAGAAAATAGCTCGAGATGTCACAAGTTACCATTCAAAAAGTGATTTATTGACATTATCAGTTGAAATGGATCCTATTCGATGCATGATTGCCATAGACACTAAAAAATTAAAAATAAATATCCCTTATGACATCCATATTGTCTACAAACCATCAAAATTTTCCATCTTATACAACAATTCCTAACAATAACTCCTGAATTTACTCTCCAATTTTTGAAACCCCCACCCATGTTGGGGAGATCACAATGTAAAATCAAATGTTCTTATTGTTTTTTTAAAGGGTTCATAAAAAAAAACACACAACCAGAGAGTCAATATTGTGGTATAATAACTTATTTTTGAATCATTGTGACAAACAAAACATCACTTTAGCTCACAGAATATATCTAATGCTATAAGGATCTAAGATGATAACAAAGTTTTGAGTCATGATAACTAGGTGACAACCAAAACTAAGTTGTAGCCACAAGCAAAAAATTGCAACAAGTCACAGAATATATCCAAGTTTGCAATGAACCCCATACATAGTGATGGACCTCATCGAAATTTTAGTGCACATAGAACACCAAAGTAAAAATTCTATACTCTTGATCAAATTAGAATAACCTAAGATGTCTAGGTGGGAGGTATAATAATTAAGGATGCTTCTGAAAGGGTAAGGAAATTTAGATACTCTACCCTTCCACCAAAGCTATAAAAAGTGAGACTTGTAGATTATAGTTTTACAAAATTAACACTATTTGATTAAGAGTAAGTTACAAACATCATGTATTTAAAAATTAATAAGAGGAAGGTACATGAGGGCCATTGTAATTAATGTGATTCTTTGTACTATTTTTATTTAAAATAGTAATTTGTATTTGTATTTTTTTTAAATGAATATTGTTAAATGTGTTGTACTATTTTTATTTAAAATAGTAATTTGTATTTGTATTTTTTAAATGAATATTATTCAATGTGTAATTTAGTAAAATGTATTAAATTGATATTCTGATTTTTAAGATATTTATTTAAAAAATCAAAGTATGTTGAGTTTTGTTTTATTAAGCTTTACTCTAGATGTGCATAGAATGAGTCTATCTCAAGTCCCAAACAAGATTCTTCTTTCTTTTCATATTATAGCTTGCACCTTGACACTCATCCTCTCCTCCTCCTTGCACAAATTTAAACTATGAGGCACAAGGTAGTTGTTGCATATAGGAACACTTAGATATGATCATAAAAATGTGATACTCTATTGTAATTTTCTCTACAAATTAGATATGATAAGAAAAATGTGATACTCTATCGTAATTTTCTCTACAAATCTGATGGAAAATGTGCCCTAAATGTTGAAAATTTCATGGTTAATGTAGTATAAGCTACTTGAAAATTTACAATCTTGTATACAAGATTGAGAAAGCTATGCCCAATATCCAACACCATAGAGCAAGACATGTTCAACAATTCAACAGTTGCTTCCAAATATCTCTCAGTGCTAGAGTTGTTTTCTCAATAAACTTGTTTTTACTTCTCTTGAACTGATGAAAGCCATAGTTGTTGCATATAGAAGCATTTAGATCTGATAAGAAAAGTGTGATATTGTGTTATAATTTTCTCTACAAATGTGTTGGAGTTGTTTTCTCAATAAACTTGTTTTTACTACTCGTAAGTGATGAAATCCATCCTTGTTGCATATAGGAGAATTTATCTCTGATAATGAAAGTGTGATATTGTGTTATAATTTTCTCTACAAATGTGATGGAAAGTGTGCCATGAATGTTGGAAATTTCATGGTTAATGTAATATAAGATAAATAAAAATTCATTTCTTCTACACAAGATCAAGTATTCTGAGTAGCCAACACCATAGAACAAGACATGTTCGCCAACTCCATAAATGCTACCAAATCTCTCTTGGTGTTGGAGTGATTTTCTCAATCATCTTATGTTTACTGCTCTTGAAGTGATGAAAGCCACCTCTCCATACATTTTTTACTATCTTCACAAAGAACAAAAAAAACCAACTTCATATCAGCGATATTGAAAAATAGGAGGGACATCAGTGTTAAAGAACAATGTGATATTTTGAATATTTTCAAAGATCATGAAGGAAATAATACATATGTGGCTCAATAGGAATTGATCAAGATTAAATATGGAGGAATTGCACCAAAACAACCCTTGATTTTGAAGGTAGAAAATCACGATCTATTTCTTTATTCATGAGGCATTCATGTTGGCATGATCACACAAAGTATTTAACTTAACTTCAACATAGGCCTCGTGATTTGTAAGGCTCAAGGAAGCAGTATTGCATTAAGATTTCACTACCTACTTCCATGGAAGAAAATTTTGATTTTCATTCCTCCACAATGGCTCCTTCTCTGCAACATCTTATTTCTTCTAAGCTACTCTTTCCTATGCTATTTTCTTACAGCATTTCTTTTGCAACATGTGGTGCAATTGCTAATAAGTTTTATTTTAAAATATTAGTATTGTTCCTTCGAGAGAGTAATATGAATAGTTCAACAAATTAACATAAATTCTTCCATGAACTCTTCCAACCTACGTAAAAGTTGCTTAAACATAAAACATATGATTAGCTTTTGGAAGTGCATTCTCTATGAATTTATTATCTAGTAAATTTTTTTGACTTAAAAAAACAATAATTAAAATAATAACAAAAAAAAAATTATGAGTTATGGATAGAGGATAATAAGATGTTTTGTTAAGGTACATCCAGTTACTGGTTCAATTCTCTGATTGAGATAATATATTGGACATGATAAAGATGTAAAGATGTATTCCTGCCAAATTTACAAAAATAACAACAAAAAGTTTCAATATTATTAAAAAAAAAATAGTTAGAGTTTATGGAGAGGTTTTCACACAAATATTCTGTCTTAAAAACTGTTAAATCTCATAACCACTATTTGGCTTTCACCAAATGATTTGTGAGTAAATCTATGCACGATGTCCGCTTCTCCAATTTCTTCTTTATTGATATCAGAGCCTCGTCTCTGCTGATTCATTATGGATAGGCTAAAGAAATACAAAAATATTGAATATTAATATTACTGTAAATACATTAATAGATCAATGTGTTTCGTATGAGAATTCTATGTATTGTGCCATCAAATAGCACCGGATCAGGACATTTACGCGGTACAGAGAATCAAGTGACATCATTTTATACGCTACGTGTCTGGAAATACTATCCATAGTGGTGTCTGTGTATGCTTCAGATTTCGTAGCGAGAGATATCACAATCGAGAATTGACTCTAGATGATGAGGTTGTGGCGGTGAGAATTTTGACATATCGATGTACGTTTTACAGTTGCAGACTTCAAATTGACGATGCTTATGAAATTTTGCGAGTTGTCGATCTCTATGGTTTGACTTCTGGATGCTCAGGATTGCTGGTGGCAGAGAAACTGCTGTGATCTCTTATTTGTGACACTGGAGCATTGAGGACTGGATACCCTGTTTGTTTCCCTTCTGGCATTCTGTATATTAGTTCCTTAAAAAACTAATATATGATGTGTACATCAATCTTTCACGTATTGCATGAGAGAGAAACCTGGTCTAGCTTGTGGTCACATTTTCAAATCAGTACAGCTAGAAGAGCTTGCTTGGTTATACTTATGTGGGATGGCTGGTACAACTAGCTGGAAGGTTATAGGGAGCAAGAAATTCTGTTAGGGTGGAACATGGCTACCTCTGATCCCTTGTTGCTCGTCATCGGAAGAGAAAACATCTATATTATTCATGCATCATAGTTGTGCTCGTTCAATGGGATTGTCATATGTTTGGGAGGAAATTCCAACTAACGAATTGATCAAAAGAGAAACATAATGCAAATTAGTGGTTTTTTATGATTCCCTGTGTTGAGGAGATTTTATGAGATTTTTATATGTAGAAAGGTCAGTTGTATAATTGACTACTTAATAGACTACTTAATATCTATGGTAAATTAGAAAAATCATCTATACAATTATTAGAAGTGTAGTTTGTTGCATTTTGATATATGCGAGTTTGTCTATAGGGTGGTTAAGTATCAAGATTTTCTTTTGGAAGATGGAGAACCTTCAATTATTCAAAGTTCGTCAAAGAGGGGATTATGTCTTAAATGAGTTGAATGGGAAGCTCTAAAATTATGGTGGACTATATGTGAATTATAATTTGTGTTTTGTAATGATATAAATGTAAGCATTAAAGGGGACACTTGGAATAATGCTTACATTACAATATAGGCATATTTTTTTTTGTTAGTGGTTAGAGTTTGTTGAGAAAATCTCTCAACAATATTCTCCTTTATTAGATGTTGGATCTCATGACCACTATTTATGTGACTTGTACTTTGGCTTTGCAATATAGAATACAAATTGATTTATGAGTGAATTTATGCAGCACGTGTGCTTCTCTAATTTTTTTCCGTCTTAGAAATTGTTAGATCTCATGAAAACTATTTATGTGACTTGTAATTTGGATTTACAATGTAGAATACAAATTGATTTGTGAGTGAATTTGTGAACCATGGGTGCTTCTCCAATTTCTTTGTAATCTTTACATATAAGAAGGTTTGAATAGATTAAAAAGGAAAATGAAACACCAAAATAAATTTTTTATTTTTTAATCTTGGATAGACATTATATCATATTATGATTTAGATAAATTAAATAATTAATTAAAATTTTAAAATTACTTTTTATTTAATTAAATAAAATAATTTAATGTAGATATTATTTTTTTATATACTAGCCGAACCGAACCCTAACCCTTAGGGCTTTTAATGAGTACATTCCACATAATGGAATCAATAATGCCATAAGGCATATATGCGGAAACTTGAAAATTTGAACCCTCACAAGTGTAAACACCAATTAACTTCATACATGGGATAACGCATGTCTATAGAAACTTGAAAACTTGAACCCTTACTTTTATTTAACTTCATAAATGCGATAAGGCATGTCTTTCGAAATGTGTCAACAAGGTAAATTTTCATATATTATTTTTTTTTATAATTAATAAGAATAATAATTTAAAATAATGTTAATGTGACAATTGCATTTAATGATAACTAGTTGTTAATTAGTTATTTTCAACTAGTGATTAATTATGAATAATAAAATCAGTTATGGAAAGTGACTCCATAAAAAGTAAAAGCTGATGGTAAAATGTTTTCCAATAACTGGAAGGTGGTTGGGGACAGTTGGAAATAGTTATCTGCTCATTTGGGGATAAGAGACTAATCCTAGTGAGGAGTAGGGGTTATGTTCATGGACTAAGGAAGAGAGTATATTTTTTCCAGAGCTGGTAGAGACCAGTGGAAAACACTCAACAATCCTGAATTTATTTCTGGTACTGACTAGACTAGATGTCCTTAATTCACAGCAGAAATATCCACTGTCAACCCGTACCTTTCAGGAAGGGAGCACGGGGGCAAAAGGAGGACGTACTCGCCTCTCTTGATGGTTGGGAGGACCACAACTATAAACTACGTAATCAGATATGTAATATGTGCTATCTATGTGATTAAGCACTGCAATAATTTTACTCTATGTTTGCACATGTAATTATATACTAGTGACAGGAACAGTAAATATTTTATAAACATATGTGGAAAAGAATGGAGTTATCTGTTTTCTTTATTAATAACTTAATATATGTGTTGTAAACTAGATTTCGAATAATCTTTGTAATATAGTTCAATGTTACTGTAAATCTCTTAGACAGTAAACAAACTATTTGCATGGACTGTAATGCTGTGAAAAATAAATAAGGTGTATTTGTATAAACCTGTAAGTGGTGGTTTAATGACTAAATAAAGTAGAGAGGATTGTCGGTCAAGGGTGTTGGGTGAAACCCGACCCAAGACACATTGCCACTCATTTACAGTTATACACGGACAACAAGCAAGGTGGTTTGGTCACCTGATTAAATTCACAGCTACAAAACTTAATCAACTTAATGTTGTAAAGGTATTGCTGGAAAGGGTAAAAGTAGTCAAGAACTGTAGTTCAAATAGTTCCTTTTTCCTTTTCGAAACACAGTTAAACTATTCAGGAAGGAAAGATAGCATATAACAATATTTACCTTTTATAAGTTGTAAAAATACGTTGAGAATATATAAATATACATATTTGTGTGGCTCAAGGCCTAAACCCCAATCGAATAAAGAAGAATGTAACTATTTTATTTTCTTATTGGCTATTAAACAAACAAACCCATAAGTTAAACAAATTGATCACAAATTTGGAGAGTATTTCAAGAAATGTACAAGAACAAATTCCGACAAAAAATTTGAGAATGGCAAGCCAAGCAGTGAAAACATATACCCTATTGAACATTTAAAAGTATTCTCTGGGAACCTAAGAAGCATATTAACAAAAAATTCTATGCTGCAGAGAAATAATCTCTTAGATGATAACAAGACTAAGGAATGGAAATAACAGAGTAGACAATATGGTAAAAGTTTTCAGAAAATGTTTATCATTATATAGTCTAAATCGAATAATATCATACAGATACATTGAGCTCCAATCGATATCAAAAACTCGGTGGAGACCTCGAGTCTTGAGATTTTCAGCTCCATTAAACATTTAAACAGAGTCTCCAAAGAAAAGAAAAACAAATACTGCTCTCCGGAGCTAAACGAGGACCGACTCATTTAAAAGAGTAAACTTTAACAAATTTCTAGATTTCAAGGTCGCACAACTGGTGCTAACTCTGAAGAAAAGAACCCAGACCCAGATAATATGACTTGGTATACCTGGAGGAAATTATTAAAATGTTAGCCGAGTCCATTTTCCAGTAGAAGTGCCATAACTGCATCGGCAAAGATTTACCTGCAGAAAAACCAGAACAATAGATTAAAATGTGTATAAGGGTAGCAAGGAAAAAACTTAAACAAGCTATAAAGTGGGAGCTAGTGAAGACAGAGAAGGGGGAAACGTATTATTTCTTACCTGTGGTTAAACAATCCTATGCCTGGAAGTTAAACGTTGAGCTGCAAGCAAAAGGAAGCATGTCATATGGTGTCTTTTCATAATCCTAGAAACCATAAACCAAAAATTCACTAAAGAGACAATGAATTAGAACTTCGGATTAATTCTTACCCAGGCTGAGGAAGAGCAACGAAGCCGTGAATTTGGAAGACTTTCCGGACTCCCTTGATGATAACACTACTTCATAATCGTAAAAAGAGCCAGTTTTTACCTTCACTATGAATAGGAAGAGCTTAAATCTAGTACTGTGGTAGCAGCCATGGTGAACAGAGGTCATGTTCTTCAGCAAATGCATTGCGGAGGGCAACGACACCTTCAACCATGCTATTGCAAAAACAAAACCATGAGGAGCCAAGCTCGGATGCGCAGTGAATCAAACCCTCGGAGCAGAGAAGACTTCTTAACAAAAATAGTGACAAATGGTCATGTCTGTTAGGGTTAGCGGAGTTACCAAAGAACATTTTCTTGTCGGATTTGTGAACCCTCGATCTCATAAGAATCGACAGTGGAAATCTAAAATGAGTACCAATGAAATCCACATACAATTATGGCAAAATTCACATTTGTCCCAAAAGTTAAATGCTTGTACCTGTTGCAATCAATTAAGCTGGATGTGCTAGCTACACCTCGGTCTTATCATTTACTTCGGATGTTTCACTATGTAGGTTGGCAAGCGATAATGAAATCATTTTCAAAAAATTATCATAATGCCAGAGAAGCTTCAAGTAAACCTTTGAATCAGTTCATATATAAAGTGACTGAGATCACCATGTCAATGGAACTTTAGTTATAGGATTTGTAAGTATGCAATTTGATAGTATATAAGGTATTAAGACTTATATTCAAAGCTTAGATGGATTAATGAATCTTTATGAGACAAGTCTAATTATCGAGTGTCGTAGTTTTGATTTAATCATGATACAACATAGATAAAGTATTCAAATTTTTACATAGGATAAAAAGGTAAAGTTTTTTTTTGTGTGTTCTTTACACTTAATTTTTATGTTTTTTCTTTAATTATTACCACTCAATCTTAACAATGTGAGATGTGTTATGAGAGAAGTGTTTTAATTCATATTTGTATTTATTAGCCATTTAATTTATATAACTATACTAGTTTACAATATAGCTTGGGTGGGCTTAATGGTTAAGAGCACTTGTTTCCTCCTAAGAAGTCAAAGATTCCACAGGCGGTAGAGTATGTATGCCTTCATATTCCAATGAGCTTTGGATTGATACTCCATACATAAAAATCACTTGTTCAAATAGAGTATACCCTTAAAAAACAAAATTATATTCATATTATTTAGGAATATTAAATCTATTTTATAAATAGTTTATTTATTTATTTTTTTAATATATATATATATATATATATATATATATATATAAAATAATATATAATATGAAATTAAAATATTCATTTTAAATTTTAATTATGAGTGACTATTTCGAAATAGAAATTTCATAATTTTAATTTAATCACGGAAAAAAATTAGGAGCTGATATTATTAGGAGCTAATATTATTAAATAAATAAATATATAAATATATAATTTTCTGCTGGCTTTTGTTGTTGGTAATGTCAACATTGACCTAAAGTGTCAAGCTTAGGGCTCTTAGAGCTTGAGTATGAGAAATCTTTACTGAATGTGAGCTTTACAAAGACATTTAAACTATCAAAATTACCCAAACCTGTTTTTTATTTTATATATAAAGATGAAATGTATATAATTTAGTTTTTCATACTTTAAATGAAAATAAACTGACATGCCAACTTTCATCACCTAGCATGTTGCTTGTATGGTCTCTCTTGCAACTGGGAAGCGTCGCTGAAGTGGTGTTCTATCATGCAAGTAACTGCATTATCTGTCAGAGTATGTATTCTCCAATGTCTCGGAAAGCTCCAACAGAACTTTTCGTTCTATAGAATTCGCAGTGTAATCTGTTCTTTTGGATTGAGAAGAACAGAGAATCGAAAAGAAGATCACGCAACACTGTCGCAATGGACGTACTGTATAACTTCTTATTGAGAATGAATAATTTGACTTGGACTCTCAGAGTCTCAAGCTTGAAAAGCAACTCACGTCATTCCAATAATAAAATGAAAAGCATAATTGCATATGTACATGTTTGTTTGGCCGTGAAAAGAATCTGGCCCTGCATTATTGCACATACGGTATTCTGGATTCCTTGCAATAAGTGTTATGTTATCGACATAAATTGGCCAAAGATTTTGTTGTGCTTTCTTTTTCTGTGGTGTATCACCTGATTCTTCAAGAGATCTTGCTGCCTACCCATTGAAATTCAATGCTGGATTTGGCCAATCTGGTTTCTTTCTTGCCTGTAAAATACAATGCAGTCTGCCATGCACAGTGGAGTAAGGAATCATAAGAATGTACACACGTACTTACCAGAGCCATAACAAGTAGAGTAACTTGTGCTGGAATATCCACTTTAGGTTTCCCAAAAGCTTGTTTGGGATTCTTTCTGACAATCATCATTTCGATGTTGGTTCAATGTATGTTTAGTCGGTTTAGTATGTCACGTGAAAACCATACGGCAGTTAACATATATGAAGCTCGTTCTTCAAAACTTCTGAGACGTTTGAAAAAGTACTTTATGCCATTTGTAGCCTCAATTTAGGTTATCAAAATGGTGTTTTTGGGTGAAACCAAAACGTGTAGTTTTTAAAAGTAGTATTTTGGTTTAGAATTCTGCAAAGATTTTATAAGAATCTTATTTATAGTTGTTAAACTTGTGCTGAATTTATTTCCACTATCAAAAATGGATTCCAAACACTTCAACTACAATTACCTGATTTTTTGAATTTTAGTTGATCAGATTCCGAAAAAAACTACAGTCCAGAATATTCCACTACCTAAATAAACAACTCCAAACCAAAACACTTGTCATTTTAACTAATCCTAATAAATTATGAGAAAATTCCACTAGTCATTTTAACGAATCCTAGTGAATTTTGAAGAAAATCCATTAAAAATAGGTCAAAAGAACTCTAGTCTCTAACACATATAACAAGGAGACTACTAATAACTCATTTCCTAATTACCATCACCTATATCATTATTATATTTCCAAGCTTGAAAGTGGCTTTAAAGAGTTATTAAACTCCAAAAGTTGTTCAAGTTCCAACTCATTTAAAGTTGTAATCCATTTACATTTCATCAATTAAATTCACTTGTAATGGAAGTTGTAATGATTTGTATAACATCTAGGTAAAATTTAGAGAAAAGTTCTAATTATAAAGAATTCACAATTGAAATTTGTGATTTTAACAAATTCATATTAAATTATTAAAAAATATATCTAAAAATCACATATAATAATTTAATTCAACTACAAAGTTTGAAATTTTTTTTTTTAAAAGTTATTTAAAGCCAAAAGTTACATAAATTCCTACTCATCTAGAGTTGTAATCCAATTCCATTTTATCAATTAAACTCTTCAATACTTATAATATTAGTTGTAAAATGTACTCAAAATTTAAAGAAAGATGCTTGAAATATCATCTCATTATTTCCTTTCTCCATAGTGCTTCTTGTAATGAATTGCATCGTGTTTTTAGTTACAACATGAGAAAACATTGTAACGACATTCAATGTGTCACAAATTAATGCCGCTTTTTATTATGACAATGACAACTAAGGTTTCACGACCATGACCACTTAGAACAAGGGGCATTGTAAGGAAGTTATTTTCAAATACAACTACATGAAGGGATGACCTAATGCTAAGTCAAACTACTAGTTGAATCAACATATTGGCATTTTTGTTTCTATTTGTTCTTTTTGATATTATAATAATATTATAATGAATAAATGTTCGATGTGTGCATTTCTTACCTAAAGTAGCTCTATGTAATGTTGTGTTCAATGTGTGTTCATTATGTTCCGTTCCTTGCATTATTAGTTGTGGCATTAAACTAAGTAGAAATGAGGGACATTTCATCATTTAAAATTGAAACTTTTACATATTAATATCAAAAGGTGTTAGCATGAACATTTGAAGTGAACTAAATAGCTCATCTTACTTTCATATACATTTTCTTTCAAAGATAGTTATGTTATGGTTAATTTAATTTTATATGGATTATTACCATAAAACAAGCCTCATTTATACTAATTAAATGTTTAAATGAGTTTACTTGAATTCTCTTCTATTACTAGAGCATTAATCCCTTATTGTGACTCTAACTCTTAATGACTTACATACAAACATATCGGAATATTAATAGCAATATGGAAATGGAACATAACTTAGTTTTGAAGGTTGGTCCTTACTTTCTTATGGTAGATGAGAGCTCCAAAGTTCAAAGGCTTTATTCTCCTACACATGTAACCTACAAGCAAAACCAACAGACATGCCAAAATTTACTATCCTAAAAAAAATGTTAGCATTAACAAATAGAAAACCAAAAGTACATATATTTAAACCAAATGAGCAATGTATAAGTGGGGGAAAGACAATCTTTTCCATTATACCAAATCAATTATTCAAGTTTTATCTCTTTAAGGTTCTTTCTCTCTATCTCTTCTCTCTCACCAAGGCTCATAGTAAAGCTTATGACAAGGTGGATTTGAGTGCTTAGTTTAGCAACATATACCTATATTCACTCCTCAATTTTTCGTCATGGAGATTTTTGATTTTATAAGTGAGTTAATAAACTGATTAAATGAATCTAGGCACTTTTTAGACTCTGTTTGATTTGGTACTTTTGACATCCTTATCCTAGGATCTGATCACTTTTTGACCCCCCATTTGGGGAATTGCAACTCTTCTTGCTAGCGTTTTGGGGATTTGAAGAGGAAAAAATGTATTTTATCTAGGGTTTCCATGAATTCTTTGTTGCATCCCAACCATTTTCTATGTTTCTTCTCTAGTAGACTCGAGGGAGTACTATTTTGAGCTATAACAGAAATTGGTTTGAAGAGAAATTGATGGAAGAAATATATTACATCAATAGCGAGTTTGGGAGATAGAGGGAGCTAAGAAGGTCAATCCTATACATATCTACAAAATTCACTATCAGATGTATGTGATATACATTTTTTAGGTAGGCATATCCATACTGAGTGTTAAAGGAATATAGCTTGGTTTCCAACGCTATAGATTGTGAACCAATGTTATCAAACACTAGTTATAATCATGAAAGAGTTACAATGTGTATCATTATCATAGTATATGTTAGGGTCCTATAATTTATAGGATCTAAATGTGATTGAGTATTTTATCTCAGAAATTTCATATTGTAAATATTTTTCAATCTGCAAATGATTTCCAAAAAAAACATATAAAAGAGAATGAAAAGAGGGTATTTTAAAAAAATGAATAAATATAAAAATAAAAAAAGAAAGAAGCAATGAAAAATTAATAAAAATGAAATGAGAACCCCACAAATGAAAAACAAAAGAAAATAACACTAAAAGTGATGCAAATTTAAATGCCACTATTGATAGATAGTTTCTTTCTGTCAAATAAAGTAAGGTTGTGTGAAGCTTGTTTAAAATGCCACAATAATTGGTTATTTGTTTAATCATATAGCTTAATCATGGTTAAACAGGCTTAAACTTATGTAAATTAGATTAGAGAATAAAGATTTTCCAAACAGTTTAATCTTTGTAAATCAATAGTTAGGTAGAAAATGATATTGGTTCAACTGTTTAATCTGAATCAATTGAAGAAATCAGTGATAGGAGAATAAATTTTAATCTTTCATAAAAAAAGGGAAATATGGGTTTGCTAGTCTAAATGCACCCCTTGAAAAAGAAATAAAAAATGTTAGCTTAGAAAAATAATTTGAGTTAAAAGGATAGGTAGAAGTAGTTTGTTTGGAAAAATATCAAAATGTGCACTTATCCTAAGTTTTAGTCTGCATTGTACAATCAAGTGCAAAAGGGATATGTACGTTTTATAAATACTTTATCCTAACTTTTTTATTGAAATGAAAAGGCACATCCTGACAAAATTGTTTGTTGCATATGGTTAAAAGGCTCATAAGTACCCCCCTTATGATCATTCCACTCATCACATCGATGATGTACAAAGACTCCCCCACCCCCCTCTCCATCCTTTCTTTACCACCGAGGGGGCGGGGGTGGTTCGAAAAAGTGGTTTTTCCCTCCAGGTCCCACGACTACATGGCCTCCCCTCCGTGTTTTGCACCCTCCTGCCTAAACTAATAAGCACTCCCTACCCCCTATGAAAACCACAGCCCCCTCAATCCATTACCATTGTCCCTACTCGATCCCTTCGCCGCCGCTACCCTATCTCCACATCGCCTAACTATTTCCAATCAAACTATTTCCCAGGGATTAACTGTTGAACATTTAATTCAACTCGATAACTGCTAATCCAACTGACCGACACTCAATTGCAACAGAAACCATGAAATTACGTTAAAAACCCTAAACTAATCCCTTTTCGACCTTTTCTGTCACAAATTCTATGAATTTTTTTTTGATTTACAGGTTTTCCAGTGCACCCACAGTTGAAACAACTGATCAACCTACGATCAAGTGTCAATATTTTTTCTCCATCTCTTAATCAGCTATACACTTGCAATTCACTCTTGGTAAACCTTTATTCCTAATTCCAATTAAATCATTCAATGATAAAACATGCCTCCAAAGAAGAAGAACCGGGAGGATCATGTGAATCCTTTAGTTCATCCTCCATTAGATTTAGATCACATTCCATTAGCTTATAGAGACTACAAGATCAGCAAGACACAATGTGAGTTCAAATTTTCTGAACTCTACTGTTGGCTCGAGGATAAGTATGTTGATAAAACCAGTGAAATTTGACTCTGGGAGTCCAATCTCCCACACTAAAATTTCCCCCAGACCTTCCATGCCCTTGAATTCACTATAAAATGTCAAGCATGCTATGTTCCCATCAACAAGCCATTATAGCCACTGCTAGTGAAATCCTCTTCACCATTAATACGCAATCCATAAACCAGATGATGCAGGCTCCCTCTGTGGAAAAAATCACACCATTTTCCTTAGAAGCTCTTAGATAACTTTATCAAAAGCTTGATATTGCCAAGAGAGCTAGGATTTTTGACATATTTTTACCAGAAAATACCCAATTGCTAAAGAAAAATCCTCCATACCCTTCTTAAATCTTCCTTGATCAAGAAAAACAAAGCATAACTATAATTTCATATATTCTTGGTTATTATTATGATCGGTGGGTAGATGAACCCATTTTAGGCTTCCTCTCATTTTTTTTCCACAGATAACAAACCTTCTATTATCTTTAATTTTAGTCAATTTCTGGTTGATAACATCCATGAGCAATTTCTAAAATTTCAAACTAAAGAAGTGTTTAAATACACTTCAATTTTGGTTTATATTTTTTTGTATTATCAAGCATACAAGCTTAAATTTTCCATGCATAAGCTATATGAAGAGGGAAACTAGCAGTTAGTTATATTTTGGACTTCTTTAGTGATGAAGGAGCAACAATAATTCTCCTACAAGTAGTTTATTGAACAATTTTTTCACCTAACCATGAGTGTGCTAAATAGTTCAGTAGAACCTGGGATTAGTGAATACATCAAGAGAATTTTTCACCTGACAGATCAAGAAATTACTGGAGACTAGTACTTGTACCAGAATTACACAGAAATTAGTGTGTATGGATGCAAGTTAGCACCATACAAGCTTCCAAAATACCTCCCCATGAGGATTTTTTCACTCGCGTATATCAAAAAAATGTTGAATTTTGATGAAATACATTTTGTGCCAGCAAAAAAGAAATCACAGTTCAAAATCAAAACACAGATTGGATCTTTCATTTGTAAGAACAAGTCAGTAGGAGAAGAGGAAGATAAGATTCTTAAAGAGATGAAATTCATCCTGAGTTTTACATGGTCTTATGACACTCTGGGTATCATTTCCAAGATGAGACTATAAAATAAAAACACTGCATACATTCAGACCCAGAGGCCTGAAATAGAGAGATACGTGAACCACCCAGTATGGGAAGAGAATACATTACAGGAAACTAAGGAGCAACTTGTTTCTACATCTACATCACAAAATTTCGTTCCACAGGAGAAAGCGGCAAAAAGACAAAGGGAAGAAGAGTCACCTTCAGTGACTGACAATGTAGGAAAAGAGTTAAAAATCATATACAGGTGATCAGGTGCTCAGTATAAAAGCTGAAAAATGAAACTACCCAGAATTGATTGAAAATTGAATGGCGGCGACCGACTCGTCGCCAAGAATATAACACACTTCATTTCGTCGAAAACCGACTCTCGATGAAGAAGTTATAATATGTTGGTCGTCGTTCAGCTGAGGCAAATTTAAAAAATAAAATTGTAGAACAATGATAGGTTGATGACATGGCAGCCCAGTTGGCATGCAGGGAATTTTATTCAGTTTATGCCCAGTGGCAGTGGGACACGTGTCACAACAAGATTCGTTGAATTGGTTTGAAGGTGAATTTTTTTTTAAGGATCTCCTCTTAAGGTTGAATTAATTTTTTTTTATATGAGGGACAACCCAATCAGAGGCTGACACATGGTGTAGCCAGGGGCTAACACATGGTGCAGCCAGGGTCCGCCACATGTCCCCTCTGGTGGACCCTCTCCAACTCCAAGGTTTGAATTTTATATTTATTCTATGGCCGAATTTTATCATATGGTTGTATTACATATCTATTGCAAAGTTGGCACATTTATTTAAACCATAGTCCAAGTATTATATATACAGTGGGGCGCATATTAATTAAACCAAAGTACAAAACCATTTGATTTAAACCATAGTTTTTAAACTATGGTGAGGGCGCAGTTTTGTGGAGAAAAATGTATGATTTCGGGCGGAGGTCAGGGCTCGACCTCACAACCTCCCCCAACCTACTCTCCACCCATACCAATGGACCATCGATTTTATCCTTAATAAACTATGCATCCACCATATATTTATGGTTATATCGTTACTCCGGCGAGAGTTTGGAGGGGGCCAGCCCCATCCCCATATGACTATGCTACAAAGTCTAGGGAGGAGTGGAATGTATTAAATGCGAAATTTATTCTTAACCTCGGTTATTCACACTAAGTTGTTGGTTAACATAAATTAAGCCAGTGTTTATGAAACATGTTTAAGCACAGTTAAGACGTGCTTATCCATAGTTAAGTGCGGTCTTATTGCTAATTAATCTCGATTATTATGGTGGTGGATTTAGCGGACTGCACCATTTTCGGCGGAATCACCAGTTTGTTGGAACTAACTGGAGTCTCCTCTAGTTTTGGAGGCATTTCACTAGGAAAAGTTGTTTTGACCATAACTGGAGATATTTTCAACCAATTTTGGATGAAGAAGAGTCATTCCTAGCAGATTAGCATGCTCTGAACACATTGGTACATGTTGCAGAGGCAGTGGAGAAATTCTAATTTTTTTTTGTCACTTTGAAGAAAATTGAAGCCTAGGGCCACCAGGAAGGAAGGCCATGTCTAGATCAGCTGAAGGCAAAATTGAGAGAATGAATAGTCATTTATGATATATTTTGACATTATGAACTCATTGGAGTATGTTTCAGGAGCATTTGATGTATGTAACTAGCAATTTTTTCACTATTGAGCTAACACAGAGGCCCAAGCCATATAAACTGGACCAAGGAGTTGTAGCCCAGGAGGGGTGAAATCCTTCATCAAAAATCTATGTTTATGGATCAATTGTGATGGTTTGTGGTGTATATTTTTGCTGTTATTTAGAATTTTATTTGCATACTTTATTCTCTTGAATTCACTCATAAAACTCAGTTAATTTACATGTTTTACACACATGAGAAATAAGAAAACCTATGTACGAAAAGCATAAGATCAGCAAATAAATTTTAAATACGAAAATGAAATTAGCACAACAAAACTAAAATTCATACTTCGATCAAGTTGGTATCAGAGCTTGGTTGAAAGGAAAGGTTATTTTCTTGATAGTTGCTTGAGTTTTTTGCAAGTTTAATGGTTGCAAATTTGTGATGCTAACAAGGTTAAAGTTGCATAGAGGTGAAGGGAAATTATTGGTTGCATGTCTTGATATTAGTACCAGAATAAGGAGAGCTAAAAGAGAACCATATACACCCAAAATTCCACTCATAGCTTCACTTGAAGCACCTCAAGTTTTTTCTTAAGAAGCTGAGAATGAAGAGGTACAAGTTGTATAAGAAGCTGAGTTGATTGAAGAGGTAGAAGCATCAGAAGCTGAGCTTGAATCCATAGTCATCATGTCAGGTGTTGGAGAGGCTCAAGTTCATTCATAAGAGGATGATGTCACGAGATACTTCATTGACATAAAGAGGATGGTAAAAATTATGTTTGATGCATTTACTGTTGGGATGGAAGGAGAGGGTTCTAAGCCTCCACTTGGAGAAGGAAATTCAGATGATAAGAAGGATGAAGAGAAGAGTTCAAAGGGAAGTGGACGAAAGCCACCTCCTTCTGAACCATGCTCATCATGCTCATCATCTCCATCAACATCATCTTCCACTTCCACCACAAAGACCACTCATACTCACTCAAAAGGCACAAAAGGAAAGACACCCTTACTCAAACTTGATGTCAAATTTGAGCTTCCAATGCATAATGGTGAGATAAATGAAAAAATATTGGACAATTGGATACGTCAATTGGAGGTGTATTGTAGGATTTAGAACATTCATGAAGACGACATAAAGATTCAATTTGATTCTTTGTGGATGGAAGGATCTGCACTTGTATGTTGGGAAGCAAGGACTCAAGAAGAGATTAAAAACTACAGTAAGATCTCTATGTCTTGGTCAATTTTTATTGCTGCCATAAAAAGGAAATTCTATGCCTTAGCTTGCATGCAAAAGGAAATTATGGATTGGAAAAAATTTAGACAGTTGAAAGGGAAAAGTGTGCAAGATTATACTCATGAATTTAGGAGAAGAGCTCTTATATTGGTTATTAATTTATATTCTCAATAAACTTTGTTAAATTATGTTGGGGGTTTTCACAGTTACCTTAGGAACACTATTCTCATATTTAATCCCATAAACATATATGAGGTTTGTGTTCAAGCCACACACTTAGAAGCAAGAGAGAAATAGACCATAGATGAGAAAAGTGAAAGTGAGGGTAAAGCAAAGGGAAGGTTTTATGGAAGAGGAAAAATAAATAGCTCTGTAAAAAGAGATAAATAAAAACTCACATGCAAAAATTATTCAAAGACTGGCCATGATGAAGACCATCATTGGAAACATCATCCAGAGTTGAAGCCAAAAAATTGAATGCCAAAGAGAAGGGTAAAAATTTTGCTAAAGTTGAACATGACTTAGGGTCAGATTCAGGAGATGAGACAAATATTACAACCGTGGGTTTGAAAGGTAAGAACATAGCAATTACGAGTTCTTAAAATTTTTCAAATGTCACTCAAGATGAAGATACAAGAATAGAAATTTTCCATATTAGAGTTGTCTCTAAACATACCAATATTGATACACTTTTTTATAGCGGGTCACAAGCTAACTTTATTTCCGAAGACTTGGTTAAGCAGATAGACCTTGAAATTGTTAAACATCCCAGACCTTATCCTTTGGGTTGGATATGCAAGAATGCAAACTTGCAGGTTACAAGGAGAGCATACTAAGATTTGCCATCAATTCAAACATTCTTGATGAAGTTGAACTTGATGTGGTGATGCATGAGATATCAATTATTGTATTGGGAAGTTCTTATCTATATGATAGGAAAGAAATATTTAATCGCCATGAGAATAATTATCCCTTGTTTAAAGATGTCATTGAGTACATAATTAGAGCGCATAAGAAGAAGATAGGTTTGTATCTTATACATGCAGGAGAAATGAAGAGGATAATGAATGCAAGTCAGAATTCATCAGAACATAAAGATGTTTTGAATCAAACCTTTCAAAAAAATGCTTATGCTTGTAATGAGATTTTTCAAGATTCTAACAAGTTGCCTTTGAAATGAGGAGAAGAAGATGTAAAAAATTTACAGCAGTCAACATCAGTGTTGAGCAGTGTTGGAAACAATATGTCAGTCCAAGAGAGTGTAAAGGTCAAAGAGAAAGCGACAAAGAAGCTTGAGAAAGAAGGTATGGGTTCCACAAATGCTTGTTTTTGGTTTCCAAATGGTACATGGCAATGGCGAAGATACTTGGTCAAGATTCGACGCAAGTACAAAGCGAGAGCAGTTAAGAATCACCATGGCGATAATGTGAAAGGTGAGACAGTTTTTAAGTTTCCTTTGATTAATGAACAAGGTAGGAAAATGATGGTTTCTACATGAATAGCTTGTTGCTATACAAATTCATAAAAATTGCAGCATGAGGGTGTCAATGACAACAAGAGAAGGTCGTAAGAATTAAGGAAAAAGTTAAATTTTTGTGAAAATATCAAATTGATGAAAATGGGAAAAGTTCAGTGGATAGAGACTGGAAGGGTGAGGGAACAATACCCTCATCCACGATTAGTAATCAAAGAGCTTTTGGGGTCCAAAAGGCTTATAGTAGGGAGGAATGATCAGGTGCTCAGTATAAAAGCTTAAAAATGAAAGTGCTCAGAATTGATTGGAAACTGAAATACCACAACTGGCCCATAGCGAGGAATCTGATGCACTTCGTTTCGTTGAAAACCGACTCCAAATGAAGAATTTATAGTCTGTTGAACATCATTCAGAATAAGAAAATGTTCAGATGCAAAATTCGGAATATCCACAGTCTTTATTTTCGTCTACATTTCGAGTCTAAATCAAAACTCATCTTCAGGAAAAACCTGCTAAGAAGAGAAGAGATTAGGGTAAATAAATAGAGGAAAGAAAGAGATGAGAGAGCCGACGGGTTCTTGATTTTTTTTTTTTATTAATTAGTTATTTATTTTAGTTTTTTCAAATTTTAATTCAAATTTTAATTATGACACATTTTATATTATTGTTTATTGAATTTTTTATTTTTTACTATGCCCTATTTTTTATTATTTTATAATTAATTTTATTAAAAAAATTAAATCTTTTTTATTAATACTAAATATTAGTGGTATTTATAAATATTTGAAAGAAATGTTTTGGTTATTTTAATAGATATATTTTAAGATAACCTATATTATAATGGGAAATTATGAATAATTCTAAATTTTTGTAATAATGTGGAGTTTGTTATTTATTAATATTAGAAGGGGTTATTTATTACTATTTTATTAAAATTAATATATATATAAATATATAATGTGGAGTTTGTTACAAATATTTGAAACAGGCTTGATGTTACTAAAACTAAGGATCTAAGAAATGTTTAGGTTATTTTAATAGATATATTTTTTAAGAACAGTGACAGGTTGATGACATGTTAGCCTAGTCAACATGCAGGGAATATTCTTCGGTTTATGTCTAGTGGAACTGTGACAAGTGTCACAACAGGATTTGCCAAATTGGTTTGAAGGTGAATTTTTTTAAGGATCTGCTCCTATGGTTGAATTATTATTTTTTTATACGAGGGACAACCCAACCAGAGGCTGACACGTGGTGCAGCCAGGGGCCGCCACGTGTCCCCTCTGGTGGACCCTCTCCAACTCCAAGGTTCAAATTTTATATTTATTCTAAGGTTGAATTTTATCATATGGTGGCACTACATATCTATTTCAAAGTTGACACATTTATTTGAACCATAGTCCAAGTATTATATATATGGTGGGGCGCATATTAATTAAGCCAAAGTACGAAATCATTTGATTTAAACCATAGTTTTTAAACTATGGAAAGTGAGCAATTTCATGGAGAAAAATGTATGATTTTGGGCGGAGGTCGGGGCTCGACCCCACGACCTCCCCCAACCTACTCTCCGCCCATATGAATGGGCCATCAACTTTATCCTTAATAAACTATGCATCCACCATATATTTATGGTTATATTGTTACTCCAATGGGGGTTTGGAAGGGGCCAGCCCCACGGGCCAGGCCCCTCCCCATATGACTATGTTGCAAAACTGAGGGTAGAGAAAAATGTATTAAGCACGAAGTTTAGTCCTAATTGTTAGTATGAATCTTAATCACAAGCGTACGAAAAAGGCTCACTTTAGCCGTGCATAAAAAACAACCCTAACAATAAAGATGGCTACCAATATCTTTATATCTCCAATTAGTTGAACAAGCTAAATGCTGCAAAAATCTAGATCTATGCATTAAAATACATTAAGCAGTAAATAAAAGTAAGAGTTGCTCCATGCATCCAATACACAAGACAAGAATATGTTTAAATAATTTTGTATTTATGGCACTTGGGAGGAGAACATAGAAGGATGTTACCAGTCCTCCTCAATGGGATGGGTTCTTGTAAGTCCTCAGCACTTCAGATCTAAAATCTCTCTCTCTTGATGGTGTAGAAAATCCAGACAAAAATGGAACTCAATGGGATCTCCCAAGAAAAATGGTAGTAAAATATGACAATGATGGTGGATCAAAGTTAGACCAAAAGTATAGATCCAGAGTGATCCTTAGGCAACAAAAGGTAGTGAATGAATGAAAAAACCCTTATATTTATAACAAAATATTGAGTTAATCTAGATATTGGTGCATAATTAAAATATTATTAACCAAATCAAGATCCAACTTTTATGGAATATTTTATTATATTTGTTGGAGGGAAAAAAACTTTGACTTTGGTCAAATCCCTTTATTTGTAAATAATAAATAAATAAATGATTTATTTATTATCTTAAATATGTGGTTGAGTAATAATCAAATAAATAATGATTTATTTAATTATTTATAAATGATTTAGTCAAATTTAACAAGGAATATTATTTAAATAAGGTTTAAATAATTATTCCTAGAAAATAATAAGATAAATAATGATTTATCTAATTAATTTTCCTATTTTGGGTTAAATATGACCAAGAATATTAATTAAATTTCTTTTTAACTAATAATTCCTTGAGGAAATTCAAACAAATGTGGATTTATTTAATATTTCCTCATGGGGTTTCCTATTTAGACCATAAACAACTTAATAATTAAGGATTACTAAGTTATTTTTCATAGTGAAAGCAATTTTACTTAGGGTAAAATTGGTTTTACATGGTGTACTTTGTTCCATCTAATAGTAATAGGTTATATGACTAAAAAATGGTGTAATAGATTGCCCCCCGGCATGTGAGCATTAAGAGCTGATCGTATGACTGAACTACGTTGTAAGAACTCAATCACTGGACACCGAAGGGGAAGTCAGAGAGAGAGAAATATAAGGTAGACCAAAGTGCTAGAGGACTAGACCCTGAGGAGGTGAGACTTACAGGTGCGACAAGTCTCTTTTATGAGTGAGTACCTATGATATAGGCGGAAATGGAAGCATACCTATGCCCACCGAGACAAAGTACAAAGAATAATGCATCCAATAAACAAGGGAATGAACTATATAGTACATGGTGGCATAAACATGAGCCAGATAAAAACATGATAATGAATCCCATATACATACTGTGCCTGGGATAACAACCATGAATTATAAAATAATATATGAGTACATGAGATATAAATAAAACCAAAGTGCCCCTGAAAACAAGAAAGGGCTCTGAAAATCTGACTGATACATGCAAACAAAAAGGTGTTACAAGCAGCTGAGGCCAAAATCATCAAATCGATGGAGCTGCATCAAAGGCTAAAATTAAAAGGTCATTCAGGCATGTGGGGGGCTACCTGAAGGGCTACCCCCTCATGAGGTCTGAAACATCTCACACACACTCGGGAATCACCAGTAAAATATGCTGCATCATTGAACCATCAAGTATACGGATCTTAATCATGCTGTAAGGAGTTGATGCTGAGAAAAAATCAAGTCAAAGGGCAATAAGGATTCTCTTTTCCTGATTTGATGCACCGAACAAGAGTGGAAGCTAGAACCAAGGTACACCACCTTCTAGACCTGTCTTCTGGAATGAATGATTTGATGTCGACAGAAGAACGTTTTCCATATGTGAGGAAATAATGGATCCTCAACAAAGGCATGAGAGAAAATAGTAGAGCGACTGACAGACTGACACCAGGGGTGATGATGAAATGGGGGGTACTGAGTAGCGGACAGAAGACTTCCCTTGTTAGAGCATAAAGGGCATGGATGACTTGGTAGAAACTGACACAATATCAAAGGGGATAGGGGATAGTAGGACTGAAGGCCATAATGTGCGACACAAAAGAGGGACCAAACAATGAAGGACAGAGGACTATAGTGGGATACAAAAAGACTCGGGATAGCCTCCATGAATGCGATTATGACTCAACTCGGATGCTCTAAAAAAGGGCGACGCAATGATGTTGCCACATAGAAAAGGTCTGGTGGGGACCATAAAGACATGAGTACAAGATGGTTACTCACGACGAAAATTGACATGAGCATGGACAAGTATGGAGGCAAAGTGGTGCCCCAAGTACGAGTGTTGCAAGTGAATAAATTTGATTTTGAGGAGTGGTGAAGTGACCCTTCTTGGAAAAAATGTGTCATGTTGAAGTATCAAATCACAAAAAACTAACAAATACCCGCTTGTGAGCTCGGTGAGAGCTTTCCAATGGTACAAATGGTTTGTCAAACTGAGCTACCGTTTGGCCACAGTAGGTGAAATAAAAATCAGGGGTTTCTCTTTTAATAAGGCATTTTCCCTCCAAATTCACTCATTTTCATGTGTAGCTGTGATGAATGTAGAGAGGAGAGAAGGCCCTAAATCTTGCGGCGATCGTAGCGGACAAACCGACTGTTGGAATCGAGATTCGTCAGCTGTAGGTAAGAGGCCTAACCATACTCTTTCAATTAATGGGATCAAAATTTCAGTTTAGGTACCTAGAGCTCATGAATAGGCCAGGTCACACTTTTTGGGGTCTGTTATGTGGCTTGGGTAGCAGGTATTGGGCAGAAAAATATGACCTGTCCCAGGAAATGACCTAAAAAGCGCGACATGTCACAGAAAGGGGGTTTCAGTGCTTTTTTTAGCTGAGATCTAGGATTTTTATGGTTGAGGGGCATAGGTGCCCCCAAGCATGTTGTGGTCATGCCAAAATGTATTTAGAAAAAGAGGAATCTAAACACATTTGTATGATGTGGTGCACCATTTGTTTTCGTTATGGTTATGCAGTTCAAGAAAGGGAATGGAGGATTACCAATCTCTTTTGGTACTGCATATATGAAGCAAATGGAATTAATTTTTTGGGTTGGCATACATGGTGTTCCTATCCCAAAGGGTGGATTTTGAGATAATGAACTGATGCTCCCCTAGAAAACCCATAGGTTAGTTAACAACAATGTCTAGGGGACTAGGTTGCTGACGTAAAAGGAAGGAATGATGAGGGGTATCATCCCTAGAGTGATATGAAGTGATATGGGACTCTAGAGGTTATTCTAAATGGGGAATAATAATGGTAGTAGAGTTGACACGATCATATACACTAGGAGAGTTGTGGAGAATTACTTCTCCTGGTCTCTCAAATATGGGTGCCCCCTTAACTAAAAATTGGGTGTCAGTGTAATGGTCACAAGGTGTATGTGGTTCGAATGCATGGATTCAATGTAAGGGGGGATAGAAAAATTCAGGGGTGGTGACTGCTTCCATAATGTTGTCATCATAATAGAATATGGGGTGGTTGGTGGAAGATAAACCGCCTGACGCAGCGAAGATACCTGACTCATCATCATGAGAAGTGAGGTTCACATGCACATCGTCACAAAGGGTGACAAAAGAACAAGTAGATGAAGGATCCACTAATGTTGAGCCTAAGGTGATCACTGAAGGGAGGTTAGGTGAAATAGAATCGGAAGGCCCATGGGGATCTTCCATTGAGGATCTCATAGATGATGACAGGTAGTGGACAGTGGGCGAAGACTCTATCATTTCGACATCCAGAGGAGGAATTCCTATGGGAGTGGATGTGTCCCATGGTTTTGCTAAAGCATAACTCACAAACAAGGGGGAGGTGAACTTGCTATGCTTGGCCTCGAATTGGAGGAACGCTTCCAAAGAGGAATGATACTCTTCAAGGCGGGGACAGAGGTGAGTGTAGTGTCCATGGAAATCACACAAAGCACAGGGGTGGTTGGTGTGAATTTTCTTTGGGTTCTTAGCTACAGTTGAGGAAGGAACAAAGGTTTCTAGGACTGTCGACTTAGGGAACGTGACATTAACCGTGGGCTTGAGACGAGGCAATTAAGGAAAATTAAGGGTGGCATGACCGACAACATCACACAAAGCACACGGAGGTGTACACTTTGGAGGCTAAGGAGGAGCAGGGTTTTTTAGGGTAGCCTTGTCTTTAGGTGCCTTCTTGCGAGCTTTGCCCCCTTTACCTGAAGCTGGCGCAATAGAAAAAGGTTCCTGTTGTGGTGGCTGAGGCACAGTAGCGTCGAGAGGGGTCATGGGGACTGGTTGGACTGGGGTCAAAGCAAGATAAGGTTTGGGTTGACCAGGCGGGGTAGCGGCTAGGGGATTGATGTACCAGATGGGAATCCCTAGGGTCAGGTTATGATGGAATAAGGTAGCCATGATAGGTATCGAGAACACTATAGGAGGGGGAGCTAGGAATGGTATCTGACCGGAGGGGTAATGGCCAGGCAAGACGACTCCAAGATGGTTAAGTTCTGGGGGAACCATTCTAGGAGGGTAGAGAGGCTCTTGGATACCAGCTGTAGGTGAAGGGCCAGGAGGAGGGGGTCCAAAATGCTAAATCGAAGTGCTAGGAGCAGGTTGTGAGGGGCAGGGCTGCTGACTAGCCGAAGCGGTCCACTTGAGGGAAGCCTAAGACGATTGCATCATGCAAACATTCGATGAGCTGGGATCAGATATAGGAGGAGGAATACCAAGGAATGTACCAAGCAAAGAGGAGTCTTTGTAGACTCCAGGTGAGACATTGGTCAAGGGATAAACAGTTTGTTTATTGGCCACCGAAGATATGATGGAAATAGGGGAGGTCTGAGACTTCAGTTCGTAATATGTCAACTGGTCAATGATGACTATATTTCCATTATGAGGGAAGGACATCTTGCAGTGAACCACAGATGGGAAAAAAAACATTGCATAGGTGTAGCTACAACCCAATAGAATGTTGTAATCTAAAGGGGCATCAATGACTTCTACATCAACACAAATAGTCTTACCCACAAGAGTAATAGGACAATTGTGGAACATGCCAATGGGCTTCGAGGAGTGGCCATCCCACACTCAGAGAGTGACAGTGGAAGGGTCCAACTCAGGTGATTTGAGTTGCTTCCAAACCGAAGTAGACATCACACAGGTGGATGCCCCCTCATTAATGATACAACGGGAAACATTGGTGTTTTGAATCTTGATTGGGATTTGGAAGGCGACGGAAGCAGGAAGAGGAAGATGTTCTAACAGTTCAACATCAAAGATGATCAAACGATCGTCTAAAAGAGATACAACACCCATGGAAGATAGTAGAGATTTTCATTGTGAAGGGCACGACTGTAGGAGTTCCAGCATTGAGATGGCAACAGGAGATTGACCCAAATCATCTACTATACTATACGAATGGGTAGCTTTGCCCGAGGCAACATTTCAGCATAATGGTCCCTTAGGGATATTGGTATGAACCTCTTCCTTAGGCTAAGGGATCTACAAAGGACCATTGGTTGTTGAAAGAGGCTCTGTAGAACCTGAAGAAGGGATCTCGGGGGCAGATGTAGCAGGAGGCTTTTTGTACTGACGGGACCGAGTATGAAGGTTGAGATCAACGGTTATAGGTTGGTTAGATTTCATGATGAGAATCTAGTCATCAGAGGTACCAGGTGGAGGAGGTTGATTGGCCACCTGACCTTTAGGTGGTTGGGTAGCCACAAATCCTTGCTGAGGGAAAGGATTGGTAAACACAGTTGGCTGAGTAGGCGCATTAGTGGGAGGAATGGAAGGAGATGCTTGTTGTCCTCGTGATGCTTCTTTAGTATCCCACATCTGCCGCATATTTGGTAAAAGAGGACATCGCGAGTGTAATGAACATAAACACCACAACATGAACAGGGCTTATTCGTGCGAACAGACCTGTCTTACTTGGGCTAAGTGCCCTGTTGTTGGTTAGTGATGTTAGGTGCATTACCTTGCGGATTAGGTCTAGGATTATCGGGGGAAGATTGATTTTGAATGTCTTTCCTCTTATTTTTGGAAGGAGGAGGAATAGTCGCACCCTGTTGTGCATACACCTACCCTTGAGGGGGCAGTGGTTACTGTTGCGAGGGTTGAGAAGGAAAGGGAGGCGGAGGTGCTAATGCTAGAGGAGCTAGAGCACCAGGTTATAGATACATATAATAAGGAGGTTGGATAAAATTGTGGTAAAAAAGAGGTTGGGAAAAAGGAGGAGGCATGCCGTATCCTAGATACATGCTATCGGGAGGGGGAAAAATGCTGGAGGTGCTGGCCCCTACCTAAGGAAAACGATATCCCATGGGAGGCTGAGCATATGGATGAGAAATAGCTCCAACGATAACGTTGGTAGCATGAGATGCCCCTGATGCATTGGCACCACCAGGTCTAGGAAGATCAGCTAGAACAATATAAACATAACCCGACTGAGTGTAGATCAGGTCATATTTTAAGGCAATCTGGAGAGCAGCTTCTTCGGTTTGAGGGAAATGTGATGTGACATATTTTCCGATAGAATGAAAAAGATATCTAAGGAACCAGTCCATGTAGACACGTTCTTCGAAGGTAGGGGCTCAACATAGGATATTTCTTCTCCACAATTCCTGGACATGATCGGATAGGCGGGTCGCAGACGATTGACGGAAAGAAGTCAAAAGTTTGATACCAGTTTCATAATGGAGGGGAAGTTGGAAATAAGAAAGAAAAGCCCAGGAAAGAGTTGCAAAGGTGGTATGAGAGGATGAGGCCTGATCAACATACCACTTATAAGCTTTGCCAGTAACCATATGTTGGAACAACCGAAGACGGACAGAGTCATCGGTTATGGAGTTAGACAAACACCATATGTGGAAAGATCGAACATGGTTTGTAGGATCTTCTCTAGCAAGACCTTCAAACTTGGGGATGTTGGAAGGGAGCTTGGTCAGAATATAAGGCCAAACAGCGTCACGACATATACAGTCATTGATCAACTGGTTAAAATTGGGAAGACTGAGGCCTGCTATATAAGGGAGAAAGGGAGTAGCCCAGGTAGTTTCTGTTGCGGTCACTAGTGTTAGGTCCTGAACCAGACATGGTGAAGGTGACAGGGGGAGAACCAGGGGTGGAACCAGAAGGAGAACCCAATGAACCAGAAGAGGAGTCGGAGTGCGGACTCGGTGGAGGACTAACTCAAATCCTACACGGGGGAGTAAGTCTTCATACCGGAAACTGAGGATGAAGGCCAATAAGTCTCCGGGATAAACACCTTGGGGGCGCAATGATGAAAGCAAAAAAACAACACTAAGGGTAGAGAGACCAACAAGGGCAAGGAGGTTTAGGATCAAATGATTACAATGTCGAAACAAGGGCACAAAGGTGAAGGATCAATTGATTACAATGTTAAAGTATTTTCCCGGCGATGTTAACTAGGCTCTTCTTCACTTAGGGTGTGTGTGTTAAGTGTGTAAATTTTAATTTTTAAACCCAGACGTTTTGTAGAGAAAAATAAAAAGTGTGCTGTATAACTGTAAATAAACCTACAGATAACAGTATATGAAACTTAAATAACAGAAAATAAACAGCTAATTATGCATTAATATAAACCCAAGGAGGCAGGCCTCTTAACAAGTAGTTTGTGGGTGGGAAAAATCTAGTCAAAACACATCGAAATAGCCAATAGATATAAAGTCAAGAGGGACAATGATCAAAAGGTCAGATCTGCTGAAAATAGGTGCAGAAAAACAAAAAAAATCAGAGGGAAAATTGTTGTAAATGAGGTGGCGAAAGGCTACAACCTGGAGAGAAGCAGAGGGGACCCTAGAGGAAGACCCAAAAAAAACTAAAAGGAGGTGTTTTGGATGGATAAATAACCAATCTGAAGTGGATTTGAAGGTAAGGGATCAGATCTGAAAAATGGCTGAACACACTGAAATTCTCGTAAGACCCGCAAGAATTAAAAACTCTTCCACAAAAGGTGGAGGGTATCAGTTCCTGGGGCCACAGCTCCTGCTCTTTGAGTAAAAATTCAGAATAAGTGTAGGTCCAAAACGGGCGGGTTATTAGGTTAGACAACCCCCGAAATGCAGGCCCATACAAACCCGTAAAAATCTCGAAAAAATTCGCACAAAGTTCACAGTCGTAGTTTCCTCGACCTATTTTCTATGTAGGCCGCTGTGTTTTGGTTTGTTTTCCAGGCCTTGGATGTCAGGTTGGTCAAAAGTGCAACTCGCCGTACTTCCATCACTCTCGGGAGTAGGTTTCAAAAGAATGTGTCGTCTGAACTACGGTTGATGCCTGTCACCTGCGTAATAGGTCCAAAAACACACTGAAGTTAGAATTTTCAATGTTTTAGGGTTTTTTAGGTTAAAAACAACATCAAGAAAAGTAAAACAAGAAGCTGAAGAGAAATCCTAGGGTTTGAAGAAGTTGGATATGCATGGATTTGAAAAACGATAGAGGTCGTAATCGTAAACCCTTGTGGAGTCGCCAGTTGTTAGTATGAATCTTAATCACAAGCGTACGAAAAAGGCTCACTTTAGCCGCGCGTAACAAATAGCCCTAATAGCAAATATGGTTGCCAATATCTTTAGATCTGCAATTAGTTGACCAAGATAAATGTTGCAAAATATGACTATGATGGTGGATCAATAGTCAGACCAAAAGTATAGATCCAGAGTGATCTTTAGGAAACAAAAGGTGATAAATGAATGGAAAAACCCTTCTATTTATAACAAAATATTGATTTAGTCTAGATATTGGTGCATAATTAAAATATTATTAACCAAATCAAGATCCAACTTTTATGGAATATTTTATTATATTTGTTGGAGGGAAAAAGAATTTGACTTTGGTCAAATATCTTTATTTGTAAATAATAAATAAATAAATGATTTATTTATTATTTTAAGGATGTGGTCGAATAATAATTATATAAATAATAATTTATTTAGTTATTTATAAATGATTTAGTTAAATTTAACAAGGAATATTATTTAAATAAGGTTTAAATAATTATTCCTAGAAAATAATAAGATAAATAATGATTTATCTAATTAATTTTCCTGTTTTGGGTTAAATATGACCAGGAATATTAATTAAATTGTTGTTTAACTAATAATTCCTTGAGGAAACTCAAACAAATGTGGATTTATTTAATATTTCCTCATGGGGTTTCCTGTTTAGACGATAAACAACTTAATAATTAAGGATTACTAAGTTACTTTTCATAGTGAAAACAATTTTACTTAGGGTAAAATTGGTCTTACATGGTGTACTTTGGTCCATCTAATAGTAACAGGTTAGATGACCAAAAAAATGGTGTAACACTAATTTTGGTTATTCCCACTAATTCGGTGGTTAACATAAATTAAGCAATGGTTTATGAAACACGTTTAAGTGCAGTTAAGACACACTTATCCAAAGTTAAGTGCAGTCTTACTGCTAATTAATCCTGATTATTATGGCAGCATATTTAGCGGACTCCACCATTTTTGGAGGAATCACCAGTTTGTCAGAGCTAACTCAAGTCTCCTCTAGTTTTGGAGGCATTTCACTAGGAAAATTTGTTTTGACCATAACTAGAGAAATTTTTGACCAATGTTGGCTTAGAAAGAGTTATTCCTATCAGATTGGCATGCTCTGGGAGAAATTATACCGGTGTTTTTGTCACTTTTAATCAAATTTAAGCTTAGGGCCACCAGGAAGGAAGGTCGTGCCTAGATGAGTTGAAGGCCAAATTGAGAGAATGAATAGTCATTTATAATAGATTTTGACATTTTGAACTCATTGGAGTATGTTTTAGAAGAATTTTATGCTTGTAAACAATAAATTTTGTACTATTGAGCTAATACAGAGGCCCAAGCCATGGAATATGGACCAAGGAGATGTAGCCCAGAAGGGGTGAACTCCTTCAAAAAAACTCTATGTTGATGGATCAATTGTGATGGTTTGCTATGTATATTGTTGTTGTTGTTCAACATTTTATTTTCATACTTTATGCTCTTGAATTCACTCATAAAACTCAATTAATTTACCTATTTGACACACATAAGCAACAAGAAACCTATGTACAACAAGCATAAGACCAACAAATAAATTTTAAATGTGAAAATGAAATTAGCACAACAAAACTAACATTCATACTGAGCATAATAGGAAAAGAACAAAGTTGAATCCCGAAGGTGGACAAAGAAAATAATTTAGAGCAAGAGGTTTCCATGATAATAAAAGGAATACCATCTTCCTCTCAGGAAGGTGGTGATTTTACTACATCTCTGGCAGCATCTTCAGTATCCCAAGATCGACAAGAAATTGTTCAAAAAAAAAAAGTTGTCCAAGGGGAGAAAGAGAAGACAATGTTTGATAGATTCAGAGAAATAAAGCTTAAGAATGAGATTCTTGACAACAATACTTATACTCAATTTTGGAAGCAGACTTCGAACTCCCAAAGCAGAATATTGTCATTTTTTTACTCAGAGAAGCGAAATATGCATATGGCCTTCATTGACGCCCAAATTCCACATTCTAAATCAACATCAGATTACAAGAAAACAACATTTGAGTTTGATACAAAGGATATTCATCCCATTGACCAAATGGATATGCATAAACAAATAGGTGAAATGATTTTCTCCACTTTAACTAACACCACTATGACTATTTCTAAACTGCATGTTTCAATGTCTAATACTCATTCATAGTTAAATATGGAGAATGTTTCTTCTCTTGCAAAGGACACAAGGATTAAATCGTTAGTGGAATTAGTAGTCAAGATGGGATATGATCCTGCGAACATGAAAGCTATAGAGGGATTAATCAAGAAGAAGAATGTTGACATAACATCATTAAGGAAAAAATTGATGTTACTAGCCACTGAAGATCCCCTTACAAAGGAAATTGAAGAGACAAAGACCAAGAAAACTGACATGATGAAGCTGGTCATGGAAGAAAATGCTCAGATAAGACAAATGGAAACTAAGCTGGAGAACAAGATAAAGGAAAAGGAGCAAGATTCTAAACTAGCAATGATCATGTTGGATGTTGTACATCTTACATCCATTCCCACAACAATAGCTACAAGCTCCACTGCACCTACTACACAGACTGCTGATGGTGCTGAACAATTGACCAACGCTGTGGAAAATCTGTCAATTCAGACACAAGAAATCAAAAAGTTGCAGGACCAAGTTAAAGCATTACAGAACTAGAAGAGCAAGAGTGAAGCTTCACACTCTGCTGAAGCTCAGAGGGATCAGAAGTTGATTCATAGATTGCATAAATCTGAAAGAGAATCAACAATTTGACAAACCTTGGCCCAACCCAAGGAAATCATTTCGACAGATATCATGAATTCACTGGCTAAAATATGGCACTGTATTCAGATTGTATTTGAGTAGAAAGATTTGATCAAGAGAGAAACAGAGGCCATAAAATAGATTAAATAACAATTGGGAGAAATTCCTCCCACAACAACAAATATCATTAAATTCATAAATTCTAAGAGCAACTATGAATTAGATGATTTAGGAACTGATGATAGAATAGAAACAGTTTTGGAGGTAAAGAAGATTCTCACCAAAAATAATCTGGTTGTTCAGTCAAAGGAGAAGTGTCATAGTTTGGAGATAGCAGTAAATAGTTTTTTCACTAGGATTGAACCTCTAACTCAGAAGGGGCTACTTATTTTGTTTGTAATTAATTACTTATGAAGATTATGTTAGAAAATTGAAGGAGGTAGCCAGAGGCAACTCAAAATTTGCAAACATCAAAGGCAGCATGACAAGAAGAGCTTTCTTAGAAGACATGGGTACTGATTTATTCATCTAGCATGAAGTAAATCATATTTTTGTGGTAAGGCCCACATTTTCTATATATACTCAGGTTGATCAAATTTACTGGAAGGTAATAAAGTTAACCATTCCAGATGAATATAGGTGGGACAAACTTTGTGAGTTACAAGACTGAGTAGTAGTTTAGATGAAATAAGAATACAAGATAACACATCAGCCAACGCAACATAGGAATAGGCTCATTCAGTAATTGACTCCTCCAAAGCAGAGCCACCTCACCATGTAGTTGTCCACTTTTCCTATTACATTGAAGAGATCGATTTTATTGTTTAGGATAGTGATAATTATACATTGTCGGTTGAGACAAGGATTTTGTAAATGATTTTGTAAATTATTGTATAAATACTTCACACTTTGAAGTATTCCAGGTTCACCGTTGAGTATAATTTTCTCTTATTTATTGTAATTTTCTGGTTTTTGGACACATCAATAATATAAGGACATTCTTTATAGGATCATGTGGTGTACGAATTGGTGATTTTTTTCTTATGTTAATGTGTTTATTCATTGTTTCCTTTCTTTGTCATTTCTTAAAAGCTTAATTACATAACAAAAACTGTGACGAACAGGATATGTTATAAAGATCACGCTATTATGGCTGTTTGTAATTTATATGTTTTATGCTGAAGTCAAATTAAGGAATACTTCATTGCTCCTTAGTTTATATTGAGCCTTACATTTCTTCTGCTTCATAATTCATTTAAAATTTTGAAAAGATCCAACTAGTGCAACCTAGCTTGCCTTGTGAAACTCTGTTACAGTTTGATGCAAATCCAATAAATTTTTAGACTACATAGCCCAATGGAATTACAACAATTTAATAAACCAAAAAATCCAATCAAATCATAAACAAACAATCAGTCAACACAGAAATAACTAGCCTAAAATTCACATAAAACATAGCTAAATTTTACAGAGAGATCCATCTTTGAAGCTGGCAGGGCTAGATCCCAACTTCTGAAGTGGTTTTGATGTTTTCCTCTGTGTTTAATTTCACAATCTCATAAATTACAGAACGATAACATAGTGGTGAACATACTGGGGAAAAATTGAAAATATTGTAATTTTCTTCGAATTCATTACCTTGGGTAAGAAAAGTGTATGATAGGAATATTTCAAGAGATTGTTTCCTTTTCATTTTTGTAAATAATAAGTGTGTGTGTGCATTAGATTTTAATTTTGGCTCCCAAAAGAGCTTACACTAGATCCCATCCTGACCCGAAGCATGCAACTATTGTTGATGATCCTGAAAAATTACTGAGAAGAAAAAGTATAGCTGAGAGCCACGGAAGTAGCAGTCCTCCCCATAGGGCATATTCTCTTTCGAAGGATTTTGTTACCCTACAATATAATTAATTTTATTTTCCTTTTGAACATAGTTTGTTTAGAACTAATTCAACCAACTGGGTAGATCAATCCACATTAAGATGTCATTTTATTGAAGTACAATCTACCCAACCTGATCTTGACCTTCAAACCCTTCAATATTTTGATAAATTACAAATTTTGGTTACGGGTCTTGACCTTTTTGTTCATGATGCATACATCCAACAATCTATTGAACTCTCTGCCTTAACTTATTTTGTATTTTTATCTAAATCATCACAATCTGTTCATCCAACATCATCCAAACCCACTCCTTCTATAGTTTCCACGACTACCCCTGTAATTTCTCATCAAGCAAATCAAACTCCATATTCTCCCCAATAATCACCTGCAATCCAACCTACACCTTCACCACAACCTCAAACTTCATTTCACCCTCCACCTCTAATTTATCCTCCACCTCTCATCCAACGACCACCTTTAATCAATCCACATATTGTCCATCCTTAGATACCCATAATGGCAGCCAAATATTCTTCACTTTTTCTTCAAGGTCCTTTGGAAAACATGCCATAGGACTATCAAACTAGGATTCCTCAGTTTGATGGAATTGGACCTATCACTACCCAACAACATGTATATAGAATGAATGGTACTTTTTACCTTTGAAGTAGATGAAGAGAATGTCAAAATGAGGTTGTTTGCACAAAGTCTTACTGGAGAAATTAGGAAATGGTTTAAAGTGTTGCCACCTGCTATCGTCAATGATCTCCATGCATTCCATTAGTCATTCCTTAATATATGGGAAGTAAAAAATAACCATCTTCATATTCTATCAGAATATTAAAGCTTTAGGAGTGCACCTGGGGAAAGTGTCCAAGATTATTGCACTAGATTCAATAGTGTTTACAATGCAATTCCTGCAAACATTAAACCACCACAAGGTCTAGCCTTAATAAAATTCCAAGATGGATTTGAGGTAGACATGTCTTATTAGCTGAGAGAGAAAAAATCTGTAACATTAGAAGAATTGCAAAGACATGTAGTGAGTGTAGAAGCCAATTTGTTAGAAACAAGAGCTAGGATAAGAACTGAAAGAAGAGTGACCATGAAAGAATAAACCTAAAAGAGTGTTGATGCTAAAATAGATTCTTTAGTCAGAAGAGCAGAAAGAATGATGGAAATGATTAATCTAATAGATAGATCTACTCCAAAAGAAAAGTAGCTTGCACCTCAAAATTGTAATCAAAATATTAGAAGAAATCCTCCCCAAATCAAACAGAGGGAACAAAGGGGACCAGATCAACAAATTAGACTTCCATTTTGGGAGAATTATGCTGACGACGAAGGGGAAATTGCAGAAGAGGTAGAAGATAATAAAATAAATTTGATGGGTATTAATGACGATGAAACAAATTTTCTTACTCAATAAGAACAAGATATTTTTAGCTTTCCCGAATAGATCTTGATTCAGAGGAATTACATTATTACAAACATGGATTTGAAAATGATATTATGGAAGTCCATTTGCAATATAACCTTAGGAGTAAGAATATATCAGACACCCCCAACAAAAAGAATACTAATATACCTATTAAGAAAACCTCTAATACTATTGTTAAGAAAATCACAGACAAGTATGCCAAGAAAAAAACTGAAAATTTAGGAAAAAAGACAGTAGAAACTAGTGCCATAAATATAGTTGATAGTGCTTCTAAAACTACTCAAACTGATTTTGTTGGGAAAAATACTAAGAAGGGGGGTGGGGGGTGAATCAATATTTATAAAACTCATAATATTTTACTTTTCTTTCAATGATTTCTATATGCGGCTTTGAGTAGCCCAACTAGCGTATGTACGTAGATATCCTAACAGAAACTTGTGTATGCTCAAATAAATTTACAGTTCAAATTAATATTCAAAAACACTCTTTAGCCCAAATCATCAGTTATACATCAGATAGTTAAGTAGTAAACATGTGCAGTAATAACAAAATAAATCATCGCACAAGAGAATCACACATTAACACCAATATTTAAAATGGAAACCTAATTCAAGAGAAAAACACCATTTTTGTCATCTCTATATTCAATATTTATTATATGGAAAACTACTTACAATGTTGTACTAATGCAGACTCAAATCAGTACGCAGGCATCTACCTGCAGAAGGCTACAACCTTCTCTCGTTCTCCAGCTGCGACTGGAAGGGAGCTACAACCCCCTGATCTCATTTACTAGCCACTACTAGAAGGGAGCTACAACCCCCTGATCTCATTTACTAGCCACTACTAGAAGGGAGCTACAACCCCCTGAATAGAACACCAGCTTCTATTGGTCAGGAAGATTCTACTTCCACACTGAAGGCTTCAACCCTCAAACCCACTGCAGACCATGTTTCATAAATTTTCACACTGGAATCAACAACTTCAACACAAGTCAATATATATACCAACACCAATAGCCGTAAACCAAACTTTAAACAGAACAGTGAGATCATTGAAACCAAAACACAATAATAGACCCAGATTTTTGAATCAACATGCATAATCAATTTCAACATTGATCATTCATCGCATTAAATTCATACACTACTTCACTTTATTGAACATGCGTGTATATGTGCTTTCCTACACACCAACCTGTGTATAGATCTGTGAATACTGAATTTCTATAATTTGATCAAACTTAGAAACAGATCCGAGGCTTTCAGTCATACATCTTTTCATATTTGCATAACCCCTTATTCGGTCAGCATCATCAATCATATGTTAATCATTCATTGATCATATTTGTACATATTCAACTAGAAGAATATATTATTCAAACAACCTAGATCTACATGAAGACTTCATTGACAGACAACAGAAATATAGCAGCAATAAACAAATGACCTCTCCATCAAGCTTCAAAAAATCCGTACTTACATACGCGTTTTTTCTAAAACAAACCCGCATGTATACACGCTTTTACCGACATGAACCAATGTATATATTTGTAAATATTTAAGACTATAGAAAGTTTCAGATCAACAGTCTTACCCAAATTTTACACTTCACTTCAACAATCATGCACCATGTCATATATCTAAACTCTCACCAATAGATAAAGAAAATACATAGCCATTGGATATCTAAAGAACTTGATCCATCATTGTATTCTTAGGTGCATCATTATTTAATATCTTATCAGCAAACTGAAACCCATTCCATGCAGATATACTTCAGAGAGAAGTATTTAGTTAAAAACCATTCACATGCACACCTTTTCACTATTGTCTTCATCTCCTTATATACGTTTATCCTTTCCAAATACCATGAGGCAAAACCACACAAGTGTTGATGGTATTCTTGGATGGAATCAAATAGACGGCACAATGCTTAATATTGTGGGCTAAAACCATGGTAATGCCCGTTGGTATCATAATTTTAGAGCGCAAAAGGCATACACTACTTTGATCATTCTTTTCTACGTGTATACACGACTTTGCTTGCACGAACTTGCATATAGAACCTTCAATATGAATATTCAACAAATTCTATTGGACAATCTGCTAAACCACCGTGCTTCAGCAAAATTCATATACTTCAATATTTGCAAGTGAGTTTCCATCAAAGAAAACATATGCATACCTAAGAATCATATTGCCAACAATCTCCCCCTTTGGACTTGATGGAAACCAGTTGGAGTTTGATCACCACAACCTATAGATATATAAGATATAAACATTATTCAAACACCAAATACTCTCACCCTTTGACATCAAGAGCGAAGGGAGGACAAATAGTCCCCCTGAGCATATGCTGATGCTTCAGATTTTCAAATCGAATACATGACTTTATGACCTGTCCTGTCACAAAGGACTCAAACATTCATCAAGGATCCAACCAAGTGGAATTAAATATTGGCTTGACTACCCAACCAAGTGGGTTTTCATATTTGAATAAGTCCATACATGAATCAATATGACAAATTTTATAACCAAGACCAAATAATCTCAAAATGAAGCCACCAACATTTTGCTAACAATGTAGTCTTCTCATCAAGGCTAATGCTCCCCCTAGACCGCATCTTTAACACCTTCAACAACCAATTCATCAAAGCATATTCATCAAGGAGATAAGTATCAAATAAAGGAACTGTAAGATGAATACCAGAACAACAAAATCTACCCACCAACGCCTAAGATCAAATATATGACACAGACTATTCTGAAATCTTCTTCTCGCCAAAAGGTATCAGGAGTCCCAGATTCATCAAACATCGCACGAGCCATTTTCTGAACTATTCTATTCATTCTTTCTACCACGTCATTTTGCTAAGGAGTTCCAGCTACAGAAACTATATTTTTATGCCATATTGTTCACAGAAATCAAAGAATTCATCTGATATGTATTCTCCTCCTTGGTCAGATCTAAGAAATTTGATTTTTAGATATAACTCATTTTCAACTAAAGCTTTGAAGATCTTAAACTTTTCAAATTCTTTATCTTTAACTTTCGATAAACCGAACCAACACATTCTAGAAAAGTCATCAATAAATAGAATATAGTGTTGTTCTCCATGAGGTGACTTTTTCCTTACAAGACCACATAAATCAGTATGTATAATTTCAAGAAGCTTACTTGTTGATCCTTCTTTGGCATTAAATTTCACCCTAGTTTGCTTAACGAAATGACATGATTTGCATATGGTACTTATAGGCAAAGTGATGTTGGGTAGATCACGAACATCTTTGAGTCTGCTAGATTTGCTTATTTGGGAGAAGCTCAAATGTCCCAATCTTCTGTGCCATAACAATTTTTTTGTAGATTTACCCAGATAACATTTATCTTGGCCACCTTTCAATATATACAGATTGTTGGGTGTTCTTTTTCCTTTTACTATGGTTTTTCCTGTGTTAATTTCACGAACTACATATTCTTTTGAACTAAATACAACTTCATTTCCTTGATCACACATTTGACTCACACTCAACAAGTTATGCTTTGATCCATCCACATACATAACAATGCTAGCTTTAACCTTTTCTTTTAGAAAAAACATCGTTTACCCTTAATGATAGTAGGAGAGTCATTTCCAAAAGTAACATTCTTTTCCTTCTCTAATGCATTGTATGAAAGAAGTTTATTTTTATCACATGTCATGTGTTTTGAGCATCCACTATCAATGCACCATTAATTTTCTTCTCCTTCTGCAAATAAATCTATGACACAAATTTCAAACTGTAAGTCCTTCTTTCTCCATACCTTGGAACCTGTGGGTATCTATTCTTTTGGCTGAAGTTTGCTCCTTCACTCAGATTCTTCATGTCCAAATTTATCGCAATAAGAGCATTCAATTTCATCTTAAAGAGGATAAAATTTGTTATACGTATTCTTCTTTATTCCTGTCTCATTTATTTTCTTTCTTGCTTCTCTGGTCATGATGGTTTTTTATGCGACACATTAAGCAACTTTACGACCAAAATTATGACATGAGAAACATTGTCCATAAAAGAATAAATTTCTGTGATCATAGAACCTTCTATTGATGTTTACCTGTTGATTGATATTTTTTTTATTATTCATCCTTGAATTGAAGAGGTCATGCTTTACCTGGGCATTATCTTTGTTCTTTTGTTGAGTGACGAAGTGTTGATGGTTGGCTTTAGCCGCATTTAGATAGCTTGTTGCTGAAGACTGAGAAGATTCACCGATATATCCAAGACCTGTCTTTACAAGAGGAGAATGTTTCACCTTGATAATTTCATCTAAGTTTTCAGATACTTTAGCAAATCTAATATTTAAAGTTTTCACTTTCTTAATTTCCTTCTTAGACGTACTATTTCAAATTCTAATTTCTCATTGTGCTTCTCCTTTTCTATAAGTTGATTCTTTAGAGTATATATGGCTATTTTGTTCTCTTCCAAACATATTTTGAGTTGATTGATTTCTTCAAGAAAATCATTTTCTTCTAAAGCATCCATAAAAGTATCTTTAACCTCACTAGTGTTCTTTTCAAATGGCATGAGTAGTCTAATATCTTGATCGGATTCTCCTTCTTCACTATTTGATACCATCATTATCTTCATGAGTATAATAAAATTTTCTATTGATAAAAAATTTCTTATTACCTTTTGCTAAATCCTTCCCCTTTTCATGATTATCTTTATGAGGACATTTAGCAGCGTAATGACCAACTCTTCCACAAGATTTTTTTTTTAAAGGAAGCTTACCTCTGAACCTTCCAGTGCCAAGTTGAAGTTTCTTGACAATATTTGTCTCATATTCTTTTGATACATACCTTGATACTTCTTGTTCTTCCATTTCCTTTCCTTTTGCAGTAGTTCTAAAATAAACTTCTTTGACTTCAGACGAACCTCCTTTCCTCATTTCACATGTAGTCAGAATCCCATGAAGTTGAACAATAGTAAGAGTTTGTAGATCCTGCTTCTCTTCAATATTAGACACTCTTGACTCGAATTTAGGAGTTAGAGATCTTAAAAAAATTTCTACTAGAGTGGTGTCACTTATAACTTCACCTAGATTTATCATACAATTTATGATCTAATCTAGACATAAAAAGAAACTAGCAATGATTTCATCATTATGCATTCTAAATTTTTCATATTGAATTCCTAGATTTTGGAGTTTAACACTTTTTACCTTGGCATAACCTGCATAGCTCAGAATGATTTTGTCCCATATCTCCTTTGTTGTATTTAACTACATAAATTTAAAAAATTGTAATTCAGTTAGACTCCCCAATAATGCATTGACAACCTTTGCATTGGTTTCATAGTTCTTCCTTGTTGTTGGATCTTCTGGAACTGAGGCTGGATATTGGTAACCGCCTTCAACTATAGCCCATACATCTGCTCCAAGAGACTGAAGATAGGATCTTTTCCTTGTCTTCCAGAAGATTAAATTGTTTCCATTGAAGAGTGGAGGTCTAATAGATGATGTCCCATCTTGATTGTTCATCTTAAAGGATATTCCTTCAAGTGATTAAGCTTCTTGAGTAGGACCTTCTCTAATACCAATTGTTGGGAAAAATACTGGGGGGGGGGGGGGGGGGTGAATCAGTATTTACAAGAATCAAAATATTTTACTTTTATTTCACTGATTTATTTACGCGAATTTGAGTATCCCAACTAGTGTATGTACGCAAATATCCTAAGAGAAACTTGCATATGCTCAAATAAATTTATAGTTCAATTTAATATTCAACAACACTCTTTAGCCCAGATCATCAGTTATGCATCAGATAGTTAAGCAGTAAACATGCACAGTAATAATAGAATAAATCATCACACAAGAGAATCACACATGAACACCAAGATTTAAGGTGGAAACCCAATTTGGGAGAAATCCATTGTTGATGTCGTCTCTGTCTTCAATATTTATTATATGAAAAACTACTTACAAATTTTTACTGATGCGGACTCATATCAGTATGCGTTCATCTACCTGCAGAAGGCTCCAACCTTATCGCATTCTCTAGATGCTACTGGAAGGGAGCTCCAACCCTCTGATTTCATTTACCAACCACTACTAGAAGGGAGCTACAACCCCCTAAATAGAACACCAACTTCTACTAGTCAGGAAGCTTCTACTTCCATACTGAAGGCTTCAACCCTCAGGCCTACTACAGACCACGTTCCATAAATTTTCACACTAGATCCAATAGCTTCAACACAACTCAATGTATATACCAACACCAATAGCCATAATGCAAACTTTAAAAAGAACAGTGAGATCACTAAAACCATAACACAGTAATAGACCCAGATTTCTGAATCAACATGCAGAATCAATTTCAACCTTGATCATTCATCACATTAAATGCATACACTACTTCACTTTACTGAACCTGAGTGTATACGTGCTTTCTTGCACACCAACCTGCATATAGATATGTGAATACTAAATTTCCAGAATTTGATCAGACTCATAAATAGATCTGAGGCTTTCAGTCACACATCTTTTCAAATTTGTAGAACCCCTTATTCAGTCAGCATCATCAATCATATGTTAATAATTCATTGATCATATTTGTACATATTCAACTAGTATCATATGGTATTCAAACAACCCAGATCTACATGAAGACTTCATTGATAGACAATGAAAATATAGCAGCAATAAACAGGGAACCTCTCCATCAAGCTTCAGAAAATCCTGACTTCCATATGTGCTTTTTCTGAAACAAACCCGTGCGTATACGCACTTTCACCATGACGAACCATCATATATAGCTGTAAATATTTAAGCCTGCATAAATTTTGAGATCAGCGGACTTACCCAGATTTTACACTTCACTTCAGCAATCATGTGCCATGTCACAGATCTAAACATCTCACCAATAGATAAAGAAAATACATATCCATTGGAGATCTAAATAACTTGATCCATCATTGTATTCTTAGGTGCATCATTATTTCAGATCTTAACAAAAAACTGAAACCCATTCCATGCAGATATACTTCAGAGAGAAGTATTCAATTAAAACCCATTCACATGCATACCTTTGCATTATGATCTTATTCTCCTTATATAGGTTTAGCTTTTCCCAATACCATGAGAAAAAACCACACAAGTGTTGATGGTATTATTGGACAGAATCAAATATATGACACAACGATCAATATTGTGGGCTAAAACCATGGTAATGCCCCCTGGTATCACAATTTTAGAGTGAAAAGGGCATACACTACTTTGCTCGTTCTTTTCCACATGTATATGCAACTTTTCCTGCACGAACTCACGTATAGAACCTTCAATATGAATATTTACCAACTTCTGCTGGACCTTTTGCTAAACCATTATGCTTCTCCAAAATTCATATACTTCAGTATTTGCAAGTGAGTTATCATCAAGGACAACATATGCATACTTAAGAATCATATTTCCAACATATATCCCAACCACTAGTCAGTAGAAAGAACTTATATCAAAAAAAGTTGCTGACAAATCTGATTTCTTAAACCAAAATAGGATTCAAACATCATTCAACATTGAGAATGAGTTAGCAAAACTCAAAATTCCCATTCCTCTAGCAAAGTTAATGAACAAAAATTTATACAGATCTCAAGTGATGAAAGCTCTAAACATAGGTGTTACACCATCTTTTTGTCATCTAACCTATTATTATTAGATAGACCCAAGTACACCATGTAAGACCAATTTTACCCTAAGTGAAATTGTATCACTATGAAAAATAACTTAGTAAACCACCTTTATTAAGTTGTTTATGGTCTAAACAGAAACCCCATGAGGAAATATTAAATAAATTTACATTTGTTTGATTTTCCTCAAGGAATAATAAGTTAAATAATAGTTTAATTAATATTCCTGGTTATATTTAACCCAAAACAAGGAAATTAATTAGATAAATCATTATTTATCTTATTATTTCCTAGGAATAATTATTTAAACCTTATTTAAATAATATTCTTTGTTGAATATGAGTAAATCACCCATAAATAATTAAATAAATCATTATTTATTTGATTATTACTCAACCACATCCTTAAAATGATAAATAAATCAATTATTTATTTATTATTTACAAATAAAGGGATTTGACCCAAGTCAAATTCCTTTTCTCTCCAACAAATATAATAAAATATTCCATAAAATTTGGATCTTGATTTGGTTAATAATATTTTAATTATGCACCAATATCTAGACTAACTCAATATTTTGTTATAAATAGAAGGGTTTTTCCATTCATTCATTACCTTTTGTTGCCTAAATATCACTCTGGATCTATACTTTTGGTCTAACTTTGATCCACCATCATAGTCATATTTTGCTACCATTTTTGTGTAGGTTTTCTACACCATGAAGAGAGAGAGATTTTAGATCTGAAGTGCTGAGTACTTACAAGAGCCCATCCCATTGAGGAGAACTAGTAACATCCTTCTATGTTTTCCTCCGAGGTGCCATTAATACAAAATTCATTCAACATATTCTTGTCTTGTCTATTGGATGCATGGAGTAAATCTTGTTTTTATTACTGCTTAATGTATTTTGATGCATAGATCTAGATTTTTGCAACATTTGTCTTGATCACAAAATTGTAGATCTGAGGATACTGGTAATCATATTTGCTGTTAAGGTTGTTTGTTATGCACAACTAATTTTTTTTTTTTCGTAAAGTTGCAGTTAAGATTCATACTAACAATAGGGGAAAACACATATATGGTTAATTTGAATGATGACCAACCTGAACTCCTATTTGGGCCAGAAGTTGATGGAAAACATCACGAAGGAGGTGTTCCCACATATTATGTTAGCCTAAATGTTCATGATATTATTCTCCATAATGTTATGTTAGACTCAAGTGCTTCACAAAAATTTAATTCCTATAGCTATTATGGAAAAACTAGGACTTGACATTACTAAACCATATAAAGATTTATATTCGTTTGATTCTAGCAAAGTAAGATGCATAGGTCTCATCAAAGATATGTGCGTTACTTTAGCCCAAATACCAGCCAAAAGTTTGGTAATGGATATATTGGTTGCAGATATACCCCCTAAGTATGCCATGTTGTTGTCACGTTCATGGGGAGAAAAGTTACAAGGGACCCTACAAATGGATATGAATTTTTCCACCATACTAGTGTTTGGTCAGCAAAGAATATTATATAGGGAAACTTTGATGAAATTCATGGTGAGTAGTTAGGATAAACCACACAACTATCCCCTTTATTCTATGCACTAGGATTTAGACTCTTTTATTATTTATAATGATGGAGATATCAACACTCAGGTTACCAATGCAGAAATTGATATTTGTGAAAAAGATGAATACCAAACACAAATAATGGAACAAAACACTCAACTTGAACCTCTTTGGAACATCAACTTTGATGGTTATTGTAGAAAGGAGGGTTTTGGAGTAGGAGTGTGGGTTTCAAACACATGAAACAATCATGCTAAAAGACATTCATACAAGCTCAATTTTCAATGTACTAATAATATAGCTGAGTATGAAGTAATTATACTAGGATTACAATTGTTGAAAAAATTGGGTGCTAAAATATTTTCCATTCATGGAGAACCTGAGCTAATCATAAAACAAATTAAAGGAGAGTACTCTGAAAAACACCCCAGATTAAGAGCATACATAAATGTTGTGCTTGATTTTATAGAGATATTGGTGGAACATTATCTTTTAGCAATTCCTAGAAATCAAAATATCCTTGCAAATAGTCTGCCTTTTTCGGCTAGCACCTGTAAAGTTCCTCACCCAAATTGTCAATATACAGTGGAAGTAAAACATCAACCAACTGTAGTAGACAATATAAGGTATTGGAAAGTTTTTGGTAATGATAAACAAATTGAAAACTTTCTACAATTTAAGGATGAGTATGAAGATGATAGTATAGATTTAGAGTGTGAATTTGAAGATCAAGTAGTTGTAAATTCTAATGTAGAAAAGCACTTAGATAACAAAGATGTAAATATACATGTAGATAAAGTTGTAAATAAAGTAGAATTTCTTTAGATAGATCCAGATAAAGAAGAGTTTGAAATACTTTAGTTAAAGGATAATATTTTACCTAGAGGTTTGGTTCTATTAGAAGAATTATTTTATTTCAATGATGTAGCTAAGAAGCCTAAGATTGAGCCCACAGGGGAAGATGTAGAAGAATGCAACATAGGTAGTGAAAAAATATCCTAAAATGATAAAATTGTCCAAGTCATTGCCAACTACTGAAAAACATAAATACATTTCTTTATTCAAAGAATTCATTGATGTCTTTTCCTGGAGATATGAAGACCTCAAAGCTTATGATACTAGTATTATACAACATAAAATTCCAATTAAAGAGGATCAAAAACGATTTAAGAAAAAAATTCGAAGAATAAGTCTACTACTGATGCCTCTAATTGAGAAAGAAATTAAGAAGATGTATAATGCTAAAATCATATTTCCTCTTAGGTACTCTAAATGGGTTTCCAGTATAGTACCAACAAGGAATAAAGCAGGAGAAATTGGATTATGCATATATTTTAGAAATATTAATAAGGTCTCCCTAAAAGACAACTACCCTTTTCCAAATATGGATCACATTTTACAGAAGGTAGTTGGATCTATTAGGATTTCTTTATTAGATGGTTTATCAGGCTACAAATAGGTTTTATCTCACCTTGATGACCAGGATAAAACAACTTTCACTACTCCATGGGGAGCCACATTTCAAAGGGCAATGGTTATTGCCTTTGCTGATGAAATTGGAAGATTTATTGGGATCTATCTAGATGACATTATTGTTTATTCCAAAATTGATGAGGAACATATGTTACATCTGAGAATATTTTTTAAGAAATGAAGAAGGTTTGAAATTTCACTAAATCCTAAGAAAACACTTTTTGGCCTTCAAGAAGGAAAAATTCTAGGTCACATCATCTCTAAAGAAGGTATTAGGATTTATCCTAGTAGAATTGAAGATATTTTGAAAATAAACATTCTTAGAAACATTAAGGAACTTCAATCATTTATTGGCAAGAAAAATAACAAATATGAAGAAGAGAGATTCAGAAATAAGATGGAACATTGAAGCTATGTAATCATTCGATCAAGTTAAACAAGAATTGACAAAAGCACTAGTCGTGATCAGTCCAGATTTTACTAAAATTTTTATAATACTTTCATTTGCATCTGAACACACTGTTGCAGTTGTTATTTTACAGAAAAACAACGAGGGATATGAACAACCCATTGCATTATTTAGCAAGGCTTTAATGGATGCTGCATTAAAATATAACATAATCGAAAAACAAGCCTTTGCATTAATAAAAGCAATAAAATATTTCAGAGTTTATATTCTCCATTCTTATACAATTTCTTATGTGCCAAATTTAGTGGCTAAGGATATTTTAACTCAAAATGGACCAGATGGTAAAAGAGGCAAATGGATTACTATCATCCTTGAGTATGACATATAAATAAAGGGCCACTAAGCTTATCTAAGGACAAGGACTAGAGAAATTGATGTTTGAGTCTAAATTTCAAGCATTAGATATCAACTTTGTAGTTGCATTAGATGATGAAGAGGAGCAGGCGACTCCAAAAATTGATGAGGCTTTTATGACCTCACCCTGGTATGAAGACCTCATTTTTGTTTTATTCAATTTAAATGCTCCTCTTGGTTTAACTAAAATAAAGGCTAGATTTCTAAATTTGAAAGCAGTAAAATTTTGCATCGTAGATAATGTTTTAAATTGGAAAGATGCTGGTGGTATTTTACTAAAGTTTCTATTGAAGGATAATGCTGAAAGAATCATGTAGGAATTCTATGAAGATTACTGCGGTGGACATTTATACTAGAAGACCACTGCTAACAAGATCCTTAGAGTTGGTTTTTACTGGCCTACCCTTTTCCCTGATTTCCATAAGAAAGTAACCTCTTGCCAAAAATTCCAAATATTTGAGGGAAAAAAAAATATTGCCTCTTCCTGTAAAACCCATATTTGTTGAAAGCCCTTTCCAACAATGGGGATTGGATTTTATTGGATAAATTCATCCACCATCCTCTACCCAACATAAATGGATCCTCACAACCACTGATTATTGCAGCAAATGGATTGAAGCCACACCTTCCAGATTAGCCACTGATCATTGTTATTATCAAATTTAAGGAAACCAAAATCCTGTCTAGATTCGACTATCCAAAAAAGCTCATTACAGATAATGCTGCAACATTTAAATCCAATAAAATGATAGTTTTGTGCAGTAAATATCATATTTTTTTGGGACATTCAATTTCTTATCACCCTTAGGGTAATGGGTTAGCTGAATCCTCAAATAAAATTTTGGTCAAAATTATAAAAAATTTGCTAGAAGATAACAAAAAATCATGGCACAACATGTCGATAAATTCACTTTAGGCTGATAGACTTACTACAAAGAAATCAATTAGCATGTCACCGTACCAATTGTTTTATGGGATGGATGTTGTTTTTCCAACCTATTTAGGAGGCCTAGTTACGAATATAATTTAGGAATTGTAGGTTGAGCCAAATGACACTCAGAGGAGGATTAATTAGACCATTCAATTGCAGCAATCCAGGGAAAAAGTCTACAATAAAACAAAGGTTATCAAGGAGATTGTCAACAAGATTTTTGACAAAATAGCTTAAGAATATGATTTCAATTTGGGTGATGGTGTTTTAAAGTGGGATTCTAGAAGAGAGGAAAAATGCAATCATGTGAAATTTGAAAATTTGTGGAAATGAAATTACATCATTTAGGCTTTTAGAGGATACAATATATTCTTTCTCAAAGACCTAGATGGAATAGAAATTCCCAGTGGACTTGTGAATGGTCGAATGCTGAAGCATTACTTCTCTTATAAATAGAGGTTTTTCTTACATGAAATGAATGTAAATATCATTATCTTTATTATTTTGATTGGGTAACCTATTGAAAAAATTTGAAGCCCACAAAGAAGCCCTAATATTTTGATTGATATGCTACCAGAATTACTCCAACAACAAAATGAAATCACGTGGAGAAATTGTTGAAATGGAACACTCAAGACTATTGTTCAAACGTTCTTCGCACCTCACATGGAGAGTTCCATCCTTATATAGAGCCACTATTAGGGTCCTATAATCAATAAGATCTCAAGGTGATTGAGTATTTTATCTCAGAAATTTCATATTGTAAATAATTTTCAATCTCCAAATGATTTCCCAAAAAAAAATATAAAAGAAAATGGAAAGAGGATATTTTAAAAAAATGAATAAAGAGAAAAATAAGAAAAGAAAGAAATAGCGACAAAAGAATAAAAATGAAATCAAAACCCCACAAAATAAAAACAAAAGAAAATAACACTGAAAGTGTTGCAAATTTAAATGCCATCACTGATACATAGTTTATTTTTGTCAAATAAAGTAAGGTTGTGTGTAGGTTTTTTAAAATGCCACAATGAATAGTTATTTGTTTAATCATACAGCTTAATCATTGTTAAACAAGCTTAAATTTCTGTAAATTAGATTAGAGAACAAAGATTTTCCAAATTGTTTAATCTTGGTAAATCACTAGTTAGGTAGAAGGTGACATTGGTTCAATTTTTTAATCTGAATCAATGGGAGAAATAAGTGATATGATTGAATAGATTTTAATCTTTCATAAAAAAAGGGAAATATGGGTGTGCTACTCTTAATGCACCCCTTGAAAAAGAAATAAAAAATGTTAGCTTTGAAAAAGAATTTGAGTTAAAATGGTAGGTAGAAGTAGTTTGTTTGGAAAAATATCGAAATGTGCACTTATCTAAAGTTTTATTCTGCACAGGGAAAAATTTAGGGGCTAATATTCACAAGCGGGCTAATTTTCCATGCCTTTTCCAAAAAAATGATTCTCTAATTTCCATTTTTTCTAAAACTTATTCGCCTAAATTTTATAGTATAATTTTTTTTTACCTTAAAAATCGCCAAAATTTTATATAGGGACTACATAAAAATATTAGAAATTTGAATATTTGTACAAAATATTGCCAAACATTTTACAGATTGCATATTATGGACTAGTTAGATTCTCCAAGGTTTCCAAACTTCAAAATAAATTTCCATCCTTAAAATTTTCCCTGGTTTTGCATTGTACAATTAAGCGCAAAAGGGATATGTATGTTTTATAAATAATTTATCCTAACTTTTTCATCGAAATGAAAAGGCACATCCCCAAAAAATTGTTTGTCGCATATGGTTAAAAGGTTCACAAGTACCCGCCATATGATCATTCTACCCATCACATTAACTATGTGGCCTACCCTCCATGTTTTGCACCCACCCTGTCTAAACTGCTAACCACTCCTTACACCCTTCGAAAACCACTCCCCCCTCACTCCATTACCATTGTCCCTACCCGATCCCTCTTCCACTACCCTATGGCCACATCACCTAACCGTTGCCAATCAAATTGTTTCCCGGGGGATTAACCGTTGAATATTTAATTCATCTGAATAACCGTTAATCCAGTGGGCCCACACCAACTTGCAACGGAAACCATGAAATTACTTTAAAAACCCTGAAACTAATCCCTTTTCTACGTTTTTTGTCATAAATTATATGCAAATTTCTTTGGTTTACATGTTTTCTAGTGCACCCATAGTTGAAATAGCTGATCGACGTGCGATCAAGTGTTAGTCTTTTTTCTCCATCTCTTAATCACATATACACTTGCAATTCACTCCTAGTAAAACTTTCTTCCTAATTCCAATTAAATCATTCAGTGATAAAACATGCCTCCAAAGTAGAAGAACTAGGAGGATCCTTTGAATCCTTTAGTTCATCCTCCATTATATTTAGATCAGATTCCATTAGCTGATAGAGACTACAATATCAATGAGACACAATGTGAGTTCGAATTGTTTGAACTCTACTGTTGGCTCGAGGATAAGTATGTTGATAAAACCGATGAAATTTGACTTTGGAGTCCAATATTTCGCACTACATTTCCCTCAGACCTTCCATGCCCCTGAGCTCATCAGAAAATTTCAAGCATACTATGTTCCCAATCAAAAATCCATTATAGCCCCTATTGGTAAAATCCTCTTCATCATTACTGCCCAATCCATAAACTATATGATGCAAGCTCCCTCTGTGTGAAACATCACACCATATTCCTTAGAAGCTTTCACATAACTTTATCAAAAGATTGATTTTTCCAGGAGAGGTAGGATTTTTGACATATTTTTACCAGAAAATACCCAATTGCCAAAGAAAAATCCTCCATATCCTTCCTCAATCTTCCCTGATCAAGAAAAAAAAATCATAACTATAATTTCATATATTCTTGGTTATTATTATGATCAGTGGGTAGATGAACCCATTTTAGGCTTCCTATCCATTTTTTCCACATATAGAAAACCTTCCATTATCTTTAATTTTAGTTGATTTCTGGCTTATAACATCCATGCGAAATTTATGAATTTTCAAACTGAATAAGTGTTTAAATAAAATTCAATTTTGGTCTATATGTTTTTGCATTATCAAGTAGACATGTTTAAATTTTCCATGTAGAAGCTAGATGAAGAGGGAAACCATCATTTAGTTATATTTTGGACTTCTTTATTGATGAAGGAGCAAGAAGAATTCTCCTACAATCAATTTATTGAATAGTTTGTTCACCCATCCATGAGTGTGCTAAACAATTTAGTAGAACATGAGATGAGTGAAGACATAAAGATAATTTTGCACTTGACAGATCAGGCAAATACTGGAGACTGGTACTTTTACTAGAATTACATAGAAATCATAGTGTATGGATGTGAGTTAGCACCATAAAAGCTTACAAAATACCTCCCCATGAGGATTTTTTAACTCTAGTACATTAGACAAATGCGGAATTCTGATAAAATAAATTTTGTGTCAGCTAAAAAGAAATCACAGTTCATAATCAAAACACAGATTGGATCTTTCATTTGTAACAACAGGTCAACAGGAGAATAGGAAGATAATATTCTTAAGGAGATGAAATTTAGATTGAGTTTCACATGGTCTTATGACCCTCTGGGTACCATTTCCAAGCTAAGAGTAGAAAATAAAACTACTCCATACATTCATACCCAGAGACCTAAAATAGAGAGATATGTCAAGTAGCCAGTATGGGTAGAGAATACGTTACAGGAAATTGAAAAGTAATCTTGTTTCTACATCTAAATCACATACTCTTGTTACACAGGAGAAAACAACCAAAATATATAGGGAAGAAGAGTCACCTTCACTGACTGACAGTGCAGGAAAAGAGATCAAAATCATGTACAATAAAAGAAAAAAGTTGAATCCAAATGTAGACACAGAAAATAATTTAGAGCAAGAGGTTGCCATGATAATAAAAGAAACACCATCTTCCTCTTATGCAGGTGGCCAATTTGTTGCATCTCCCACAACATCTTCAGTATCTTAGGATCAACAAGAAACTATTCAAACAAAAAAATTTGTCCAAGGAAACAAAGAGAATACAATGTTTGACAGATTCAGAGAAAAAAAGCTTAAGAATGATATTCTTAATAATAATACTTATGCTCAATTCTGGAAGCATACTTCCAGCTCCCAAAGTAGACTAATATCAGTTTTTGACTCAGAGAAGGGAAAGATGCATATGGAATTCCTTGAGTCCCAAATTCCACAACCTAAATCAGCATCAGATTACAAGAAAAAAACATTTGAGTTCATTACAAAGGATATTCATCCCATTGGCCAAATGGATATGCATAAACAGACAGGTGAAATGATTTTCTCCACTTTAACTAACACCACTATGATTGTTTCTAAACTGTAGGTTTCATTGTCTAATACTCAGTCACAGTTAAAGATGGAGAATATTTCTTCTCTTGCAAAGGACAGAAGGATTAAATCCTTAGAGGATTTAGTAGTAAATATGGGATATGATCCTGTGAACATGAAAGCGGAAAAGGAATTAATCAAGAAGAATAATGCTGACATAGAACCATTAAGGAAGCAATTGAAGTTTCCATCCACTAAAGATCCCCTTATAAAGTACATTGAAGAGACAGAGACATAGAAAACTAACATGATGAAGTTGATCATAGAACAAAATTCTCAAATAAGACAAATGGAAACTGAGCTGGAGAAAATGATAAAGGAAAAGGAGAAAAATGCTAAACTAGACACGATCCCTTTGGATGTTATACCTCATCCAACCATTCCCACAACAATAGATACAAGCTCCACTGCATATACTACACAGTCTGTTGATCGTGCTGAACAATATACCAAAGGTGTGGAAAATCTGTCAATTCAGACAGAAGAAATCAAAATGTTGTAGGACTAATTTAAAGAATTACAGGACTAGAAGACTAGGAGTGAAGCTTCACACTCTGCTGAAGCTCAGAGGGCTCAGAAATTGATTGAGAAATTGTAGAAATTTGAAAGGGAATCAGCAATTGGACAGACCTTGGCCCAACCCAGGGAAATCATTTGGACAAATATCATGAATTCAATGGCTGAAATCTAGCCTTGTATTGAGATTATCTTTTAGCAGAAAGATTTGATCAAGAGAGAAACAAAGTTCATAATATAGATCAAAGAAAAATTGTGAGAAACGCTTTCCATAACAATAAATATCATTAAATTCCTAAATTATAAGAAAAAATATGAATTAGATGATTAAGGAGTTGATGATAGAACGTAAACAATTTTGGAGGTAAAGAATATTCTCACCAAAAGGAATGTGGTTGCTCAGTTAGAGGAGAAGTGTCATAGTTTGGAGATAGCAGTAAATAGGTTTTTCACTAGAATTGAATGTCTAACTTAGAAGGGGCTACCTACATTATTTGTAAGTTGGGAAACACTTTTTGCCCTTTTTTGACGTTGAAAATTGTAATTTTCTATGTTTTTTCAACTTCAACTCCACTAAACTCATATTTTCAATGCAAATTATGATTTGACATAAAAACAAGATTTGTAGAGAGTTTTCTTACCTCCATACTCATATTTTTTTTTTTTTAAATATTAACATATAGAGGGGTAAATTTGTTTTTTTACTAACTACATATACTTGAAATTTTTAGGCAAACATAAATAATCACTTTTTGAACCCTAACTTTTTTTAGGGAAGGTTATTCATTTTTCAGAAATAAACCATATCATCATAATCTACATAGATTGCACTAGTGCACTGACTATTTTTTAGTAATTTTCAGATTAAATCACTAATTTTTATTATTTTTTGAAATGGACAAAAACAAAAAAACAGTGATGTTTCAGTACATTTTACGAGCCCTAGATTTTATTTTCAATGTGATCGTCAATAAGAAAAATGAGAATACCCTTTTGAAGAAGACAGGTTGAGGAATTGCAGTATGATTTTTCTGATTTTTTTGGTGTTGCAATTTTAAAGTTATTGAATTTTCATTCAGTGCAATTTTCAGAACAATGAAATTCCATAGTGACACAGTTTAGTATAAAATTAATAATAAATTGAAAATTTTAATGAAACTTCAAAAATATTACATCATTAGAAACTAGATTGCTAAAATCTCGGCCAAAAGTTTTACAAACTCTCGGCCGAGAGTTTCTGCCTGTAACTTATTGTACTAATACTTCACACTTTGAAGTATTCTAGGTTGATTGTTGAGCATAATTTTCTCTAAGTTATTGTAATTTTCTAGTTGCTGGACGCATCGATAGTACAAGGACATTCTTCACATGATTCATGTGGTGCATGAATTGGTGATTTTTTTCTTTTGTTAATTTGTTTATTCATTGTTTTCTTTCTCTATCATTTCTTAAAAGCTTAATTACATAAACAAAATTGTGACGACTAGGATATATTATAAAGAGCACCCTATTCTGGTTGTTTGTAATTTATATGTTTTCTACTGAAGTCAAATTAAGGAATAGTTCATTGCTCCTTAGTTTCTACTGAGCCTTACATTTCTTATGTTTCATAGTTAATTTAAAATTTTGAAAATATCCAACTATTGCAACCTATATTTCCATGTGAAAATCCTTCAAAGTTTGATGTTGATCTAATAATTTTTTAGACTCCATATCCCAATGGAATTATCAAAAATTAATCAACCAAACAATCCAATCAAATCATAAACAAACAAATAATCATCACAGTAATAACTAGCCTAAAATTCACATAAAACATAGCTAAATTTTATAGAGAGATCCCTCTCTGAAGCTGACAGGGCTAGATCCCAAATTCCAAAGTGGTTTTGATGTTTTCCACTATGTTTAATCTCATAATATCATAAATTACAAAATGATAACAATATATATTAGGAGGAATGCATACACCAATGAGAGATAATCCCATATGTGGTCCTAAAAATATAGAATACACTTTCTATCATGACTTTGGTGAGGCAACATGAATAAGTGATGCCTCCCTAATACCCAAGGTCTTTGACATGCCTGGATGGTACAAATCTAAAACATGTGAATGTATGCACTAATATAGAGCATGTAGGGGGATTGTTTCATTGCCATGAATTGACGCATACTATTAATAGAAATGAGGGAGACCAAACCATCAATGAGGAAAATGGTTCAAGGTACCTAGTACAGTCTAATGAGCGTGAACAAATGAGTTGATGTTGAATTCTAATAGAATTAGTCAACAAGGGCCAGTTAGGTAACTCCACTATTAACCATGAGCCTAAGCTTGTCACTCAGGAATACAAGGGCCAAGGTATTAACATTCTTCTAGATATGCATCCTAGCTAATGATTTGAAGTCGCCAAAAGTAGATCCATCAAGGGAGGCCTGAAATGTATCCCCCATCATTTGATATGAAACTAACCATAGGATGAGGTTGATGAAAACAACTAATGAAGTATAATTCACAACTGATATAGGATGGCTGGCACAATAGGTCAAATGATATTGAAGATACTCAATTTTGGCTAATAATTCCCTTGAAATTATAATGACATGGCACAAATGTGAACTTAACACCTTGGAAAAATGGACATCATTGATGCATAGTGGTGACATAGGAGGCATCACCACAACCCATGGGACTAGAAGGGTAACCATTCAAGTGAGATAGTAACTCGATAAAGGAGTGACTTGACTCATGCTAATGGTTTGGCTTAGAAGCCAAGCGAAGACCAATTGTAAGAGGATGACTAAAAAAGTATGTCATGTTCAAGGGTGACTAATGGATGGCTTAGTGAAATAAAATAAACAAGGCTCCCCCCCTTCCCATATTTGTATTAATGATCCATTTTGTAGTAACAGAGAAGAGAAGTTCAATGGTGTATTTTTAATTTAGTTTTAACGAGCCTAAAAAAGAGTTAAAAACTAACTCAAATATAATCCTTTTTTGTGGGGGTTTTTAATAAGTATGAAAAAGACGTAAAAGTGTACTTATGTCCTTCTCACAGTTTAAAAACCATAAGAATTGGAAAGAGATTTCTTGTTGGATTTTAGCTTTGATAATGAGTAGGAAAGGATGGAAATAACTTGGCATTTTCATTGGTTTAATGATCTTGAAAATAACAACAAAAGAAATCTCATTCTAGAGAAATGAGTGAGATAACAATATGAAACTAGTTCAAAGGCTATGGAATTTACCTAAGTAAATCATTGAAGCAAAGTTAAATTATTTTGCAAAGGAAATCCACTCATCGCAAAGATCTCTCTAGAAGGTGGAAATCTGTTTCATGATGAGGCCATATGAATGTATAGGAAAAAGGTTAAAAATGATTGCAAAAATGGTAAACAAGATGAAGAAAAACAATAACATAGTACCATGTGGTAAAACATTGATAGCCATGGGAATATACAACAATAAGGAAACATGAAAAATGACAAGGAACCCCCATTTTGGGATAATTATAAGTAGAAAGAATAGGAAGAGAGATAAATGAGGATTTTCCTGAATGCCATGATAGGATATAAAAATGGTTTCAATGCCTACGAATGAATGCAACATGGAAACCAAGGAAAAAGATGAATGTTATTGGAGGGAACGCCAGAAGGGTGGGATATACCATACAAGTTACAACGTGAAAAAAGGAATGGTGAGTGTCACAACATGACAGGGAGGTACCTAAGGCACAAAGAAAATGGTATATATAAAATCAATTGAAAATTTTGATATGGATCCTACTCCTATATGCCAATTTTAATATTATACCTCAATTTTTCAATGTTTCATGTTAGAAAAACACCACATTATCCTATAAAAACCATCCAAAAAAAAAGACTAGACCCATGGTTAAAGCATATAGTGGGAGAAAAAACATGGATTAGTTATGAAATGGAACATATATTTTTTTCTTTTGTACTTTATGATATTTTAGTTTTTGGATTTTTATGATGTAATATGTACATATACACAAAGAATGACACAATTGGATATGTTATGCCACGTGGTTCCCACAATCGATCATAGGTCAAGGATTCCAAATGACATGTGTGAACTCATGTTGTTATTGGAAACACATGGAATGCCATGATGGGGCCATGACACATCGAATTCTATTGCGATGGCACTAAATGTTGATGATACTAGAGAGGGACTAGGACCATAGCCTTATTAGGGACAACCTAAGGATATAAAGAATGAATGGTATCATGAGATAAGATGTCTCCTTAATGATGACAATAAATATGAAAATAAGGTATAAGACACTTTTTGATGGTGTGGTTTGAATTAAACAATCCAATGGCAAGTTTAGTAATAAAATTTCTAGAAAATACTTTACTCAAGAGTGTCACATCACTTGATCACCCAAGAAATGCCCCTAGATTGATTCAAATTTTTTTTTTCCAAGCTCCATCGTTTCCAAATGTGGGAGAGTAGATGCATCATGAGGAATATTCACCTTTGGATAATCATTTGAAGCCATGGCCTTCAACATGGAATTTTATAAATGTAACACAATATTGAGGGATTCATGGAAAAATTATGGAGTGACAACATGCATGGGAAGAGTACCTTGATCATATTCCATATTGACATGGAGTTTCTAACTGTTATATAGGAAAATACCTCGTCATCATATCATAGGAGACTATCTTCTTGGTGACTCGAATACAACCGTGTTTCAGGCATTTTGACGATGTAATGCACCATGTTAGACCATGTCAGAATGTATAAACATTGGCCACTGACCAGTAAAATATGTTACCATAGTAGCTAACACTATGCATATTCATGAAAACCACATTACCTGACTTTCATGTAGCCATGAAATAAATCATAAGTTGAATCACCATGACTCCCTTTTTCACTCAAGTGTTATCTATAAAAGTGTAAAAATATCACCTCAAGATCATCCATTGATGTTTCCTATCCTAGAAAAGCATAATAAAGAGGGAGAAATAAATAAAGTAGAGGAAACATATTCCACCCTATGGCTTTTTCCCAAAGTGAACTGAAGCCAAAATTGGTAGTATTCTCAGCCTCCCCTCGCCTATATGTTGGAGGCTAGGCCATTGATATTTGGATCATAATTCATGTATTGTTATGCTATCAAGATAATATTTGAGAGATAGGTTGAAGAGATAGGATTTGGAGGAGGTCATGTTGCAACTACTAATGGTTGTAACTTTCTTTCATTTTATAAATATATAGATCTACTGATGTTCCTTCCATATTGTTTTCATTTTCTTATGTATTTTTTGTTTACTCAATGATAACATAGAAGATTTTTTTATGCTTGTATATTCAACAATGTATTCTTGTTCATCTATTTATGTTTTATTTTTTTCAATTTTATATGTTGTAAAGGTTATGTTTGCTCTCTTTTGTGTGCAAGAGTGAAATTCGGAGCTGGTTAGAATAACTTCTTAACCACACTGACTGCTCCAACTTTTCTACATGAAAGGATCATTAGGTAATCCTTTACCATTTCTTTGTTAGTTCTAGCTTATGTTTTACATTTTTTAATGCATTAGACCATCACTTGATATATCCCTTGATCTGTATTCCTTAAGCTCTAGGAAAACTGAGATATTTTCCTAATTTGTACATCCAAGCTTAAATCCCTATAAAATAATTGGAGACACTCCTGGGGGTCGTTTCAGATTCCTGGTTTTGTTTTTACTTCCTAAATATTGTTAGAAAATTATATATTATGGAGCAATGCAACACATAAAATATGCAGAAAATACAAGAACACAAAACACATAAAACTAGAGAGACACAGATATACGTGGTTCACCCAGTTTGGGCTACGTCCACCCCAAACAGCGAGTCCTTCCTTTCTATTATCCAGCAAAATTGAAGAGACAAAACCTACAGCAGATCTGCTGTAATATCCTCTGTTCTCTCTCACAATCTCCCGCTCTGTTTCTCACTCCGAGAATACACATACATAAAACACAACCGCAATACAATACCCTCATATATACAAGGGGGTTGCCTTCTAGGGCAAAAAACCCTAATATAAACATAACTTCTACCGTCAGATTATTTTCCTAATGAACGGCCCAGATTGACTAGAAATTACTATACTCTTATGAGGCAATTTTACATCTATTTTTAGCTTCGGGGGCGCTGCCCCCGAAAACCCCCGCCAGGGGGGGGCTCTGAAAAGCGCTGCCGCCCCCCCTGGACCCCCCACGGCAGTGATTAATTACAGGCGGCGTTGCCACCCCTTTTAAGGTACAAGGGTCCAATGCTGTGATACAAAGTAAACAAGATAATCAGGCTCCATACCCACCAATCTCCCACTTGGAGACTGATTGTAGCAACTCCACCACTACTTCATTTGCTGGACAATGACTCCTCTACGGACCTGGCTATTCCTCATCTTCATTTTCATCCTTGAAGACCAATTGAAACTGAGCACATTCTCAATTTCTCCCTGGTTACAAATTTTGTTAGCATATCTGTAGGATTCTCGCTAGTGTGTATCTTTTCCAGCTTCAACTCTCCATCTTCCAATACTGACCGTATGAAATGGTACTTGAGATGTATGTGTTTAGTCCTAGAATGAAATGATGAGTTCTTTGAAAGATGAATATCACTTTGGCTATCACTGTATAGCGTGCCCATATCATGCTTCTTACCCAATTCATCCATAAACCTTTGTAACCAAATCATTTCTTTACTAGCCTCTGTAGCAGCAACATACTCAGCTTCTGTTGTTGAAAGTGAAACAACACTTTGGATTTTTGAAACCCAACTGACAGCTGTTCCACCTACAGTAAATACATATCCTGTAGTGCTCCTCCTATTATCTCTATCACCTGCCATATCTGCATCAACATATCCCTGTAGAGCAATGTTTGAACCACCAAAGCATAATGCTTGATTTGTGGTACCTCTCAAATATCTGAGAATCCATTTTACTGCCATCCAATGTTCTTTTCTTGGATTTTTCATGTACCTGCTTACAACTCCCACTGCATGTGCAATATCAGGCCTTGTGCAGACCATTGCATACATTAAGCTTCCAACTGCTGATGCATATGGAAATTTAGACATATAATCCATGTCTTCTTGGGTCTTTGGGCACATCTCCTTACTAATTTTGAAATGGCTAGCAAAAGGTGTACTAACTGGTTTTTCATTCTGCATATTAAATCTTTTCAACACCTTCTCTATGTACTCATTCTGAGACAGTGTTAATTTGCGATTTTTCCTGTCTCTAGTTATCCTCATACCAAGGATTTGTTTTGCGGCTCCCAAATCCTTCATTGCAAATGAATTTTCCAATTTTCTTTTGAGCACATTTATTTCCTGCATGTTAGATCCTGCAACAAGTATGTCATCTACATACAATAACAATATAATATAGTTTCCATCATTTTTCCTTTTTAGATAAACACGGTGATCAGAGTGACATCTAGTATAACCTTGTTTAGACATGAACTTGTCAAATTTTAGATACCACTGCCTTGGAGCCTGTTTTAAACCATACAAGCTCTTCTTTAACCTGCACACCAATTTTTCTTTCCCTTTTACCTCATATCCTTCTGGTTTCTGCATGTATATCTCTTCCTCCAAATCTCCATGGAGAAATGTTGTCTTTACATCTAACTATTCAAGATGTAAATCATCCACTGCTACAAGACTTAAAATAGTTTTGATTGAATTCATCTTAACAACAGGAGAAAATATTTCATCAAAATCAATACCTTTCTTCTGTGCAAACCCCTTCACCACAAGTCTAGCTTTGTACCTTTGTTTTCCTCCATCTTCTTCCTTCAACCTGTAAACCCATTTATTTTGTAATTCAATTTTACCTACAGGCAACCTGACTAAGTCCCAAGTCTGGTTATGCATTAAGGAGTCCATATCTTCTTCCATGGCTAGCTCCCACTTCTTCCTGCTTTCAACCTGCATTGCTTCTTCATAACATTTAGGTTCACCAGAATCAATCAGCAATAGATAATATAATGAAGGAGAGTATCGTTCAGGGGGTCTACTTATCCTAGTAGATATTCTAACACCACTTTCAGGTGTTTGAGGTGCCTGTTGCTGTTGTGGTGGTTGCTTCTGCTGTGGTTGTTGATTATTATTATTTTCAGGCACCTTTACTTTTTTTAGTTATCTCATCAAGAACCGTGTATTCCTTGCTTTATTTTTCCTGTTTCTTTTCCTGCAGCTGATTCTTATACAAGACATTTTCATTGAATATTACATCTCTGCTCCTAATGATTTTGTGATTTTCATAATCATATAAGCAATAACCAAAATCATTAGCACCATATCCAATAAAGGTACATTTCTTTTATTTTACCTCAAGCTTTGTTTTGTTTTCTTTATTAATATGGACAAAAGCCTCACAACCAAAAGGCTTTAAAAAAGAGTAGTTTACCTTTTTACCTGTCCATGCTTCCTCTGGAATACCACCATCCAAGGAACTTGAAGGCCCTCTATTTATTAGATAAACAACAGTATCTATAGCATATGCCCAAAATTGCAAAGGCAATCCTGCATGCAATCTCATGCACCTTTCACGCTCCATGATTGTTCTGTTCATCCTTTCTGACACACCATTTTCTTGTGGTGTTCTTGGAACTTTCTTCTCTCTGTGAATTCCATGCTCTGAACAGTACCTATCAAACTCTTTGCTGCAATATTCACCTCCATTGTCTGATCTGAGACGCTTCAACTTCTTTCCTGTCTCAATCTCAACCAAAGCTTTCCATTTCTTGAAAGTATCAAATACATCAGATTTATTCTGAATATAATAAATCCATGTTTTTCTAGTTGCATCATCAATAAAAGTAACATAATAACGAGAGCCATCGAGAGATGATACCTGAGTAGGTCCCCATACATCTGTATGCACAAGCTCCAATTTTTCGCTCTTCTTTTCTTTCCCAACTCTGAGAAATCTGACTCTATTCTATTTTCCATAAATTCAATTCTCACAAAAATCCAAATCAACATTCTTCAAACCCGGCAACAAATTTCTAGAGTGAAGAATCTTCATTCCCTTCTCACTCATGTGTCCGAGCCTATGATGCCATAATGTTGCATCTACTCCTTTGGAAGTTAAAGCATTAACAGAGTTATAAATACCATTGCATAAATACAATGTACCAACCTTTTCACCTTTTGCTATTACCAGGGCTCCTTTGGTGACCTTCCAAGTTTTATCTGTGAAAGTTGTCACACAACCTTCACCGCCTAACTGCCCTATTGAAATCAGATTTTTCTTCAGATCTGGAACATGCCTTACCTCCTTTAGTAGCCATTGGTTTCCATTCTTTTGTTTTACAAGAACTTTACCCATTCCAACAATTTTACAGGTTTTATCATCACCCAAACGAACTTGTCCAAAATCTTCTTGAACATAGTCATGAAAATATTTCTTATCAGGTGTGGCATGGAATGAAGCCCCTGAATCTACAACCCAAGAATTAGTAACATTTTCGAAAGAAAGAATCAAAGCATCTTGTAACACATCACCTGTCACATTTGCTTCATGATTGTTTTCTTGCTGTGTGTCTCCTTCTTTTCCCTTCCGAGATCTACAGTCTTTATTTAGGTGTCCTTTCTTTCCGCAATGCCAGCACACTATCCCCGATCTAGACTTCGATCTGCCTTTCCTTGATTTACTGCGATATCCTGAGCTCTTTCCTCTTTCCATTCTTCTTCCCCTAGACTCTGCACTCAATTACCCGATGTTTCACTGGAGCTTTTCCGTCGCATTTCCTCGCTAAGGATAGCACCCACAACATCATCAAACTTTAGAGTAATAGATCCAGAGACAGAGTTACTAATGACCATAACTAAACCATTCCAGCTTTCTGGTAATGAGCACAAGAATAACAGAGCTCTAACTTCATCATCAAAGTTTACCCCTACAAAACTTAACTAACTGATAACTATATTAAATTCATTTAAATGGTCTGCAACAGATCCACCTTCCAACATCTTCATATTAAATAGTCGTTTCATAAGAAATACCTTATTTGAGGCCGAGGGTTTTTCATATAGTTTCGCCAGCGTCTGCATCAAACCCTCTGTTGTTGTTTCCTTCGAAATATTGAAGGTGACTGACGCCACAAGACACAATAGTACTGTTCCGAGTGCCTTTCTATCGAGAATGTTCCATTTTGCGTCTATCATGGCCGTCGGCTTCTTTGTTTTTCCACTCAATGGTAAGTATAGATATTTCTGATACATATAATCTTCCATCTGCATCTTCCACAGTGGGAAGTTTTGGCCATTAAATTTCTCGACCCTAAACTTACCATCTTCCGCCATTGCTCCCACTTGAACCAGGAACCCTTCTTTCCTGTGAGTTTATCATCCAAATAGACCTTCGGCTCTGATACCAGTTGTTATAAAATTATATATTATGGAGCAATGCAACACATAAAATATGTGGAAAATACAATAACACAAAACACATAAAACTAGAGAGACACAGATATACGTGGTTCACCCATTTTGGGCTACGTCCAACCCAAACAGCCAGTCCTTCCTTTCTATTAACCAGCAAAAATGAAGAGACAAAACCTATAGCAGATCCACTGTAATATCCTCTGTTCTCTCTCACAGTCTCCCTCTCAGTTTCTCAGTCCGATAAGACACATACATAATACAGAGCCGCAATACAATACCCTCATATATACAAGGGGGTTGCCTTCTAGGGAAAAAAACCCTAATCTAAACATAACTTCTACCGTCAGATCATTTGCCTAATGAACGGCCCAGATTGACTAGAAATTACTATACTCTTACAAAGCAATTTTACATCTGTTTTTAGCTTCGGGGGTGCTGCCCCCGAAAACCCCCGCCAGGGGGGGGCTCTGAAAAGCGCTGCCGCCCCCCCTGGACCCCCCATGGCAGTGATTAATTACGAGTGACGTTGTCGCCCCTTTTAAGGTACAGGGGTCCAATGCTGTGATACAAATTAAACAAGATAATCAGGCTCCATACCAAACAAATATTGAATCTCTACTCTTGTTTTGTCTTTTCAGCCTTAAATTCTTGTCACTTGTATGTTTGCATGTTATTTTTAATGGTTTGATTGTCTGTTGTGACATATATTATATTTTTTTCCAAGAAAATCAACTATAATGCGCCATTCCAGTGCTTTGTGGTGAGTTCTATTTTAGTATTCCTTTGTGCACAGTGTGTTACCCTAGTTGTTAATGCCCAGTGTTTCTTAGAAACCTTCATTAATTCCTTAAAACTCTATTTTTCACCTTGTATTTAGATTTCATTGTATCATGATTTTCTTGTCTACTGGTCCTTGATCTGGATTGGATCATTATATTGTTTGTCATTCAGATTGATGCATTTGGAGTGGAAAAGGTGGAGGAATCATCTGACAGGATGATTCTTACCAGCATGACCCACTTTTACAAAACAAGGTGTGAAACCTTCTGAGAGTGTTTGGAGATAAAAAAAAACAACGTTTTTTGGGGGTAAAATTTGTTTCTTTATTATCAAACCATTTCATGTTATTCTACACATAAATATATTTCCAAGGAGATAATAAGTGCGTCAATCCAAGTTTGTGTGCAAAAGTTATACGACTCAAAAGTTGACCTTCCTGTTTTCACACCTATAGTTCGGGAGGATGTCACTTGAGCCCCATTATTTTTGGAAAAGGGCATAGTCACGTGATTATGATGTAAAATACTCTAGAATATTCTATATTTTAATTCTAGTTAAGAATTGATGTAGTAAACATTAACCACTAGTAGGCTATCAGGCTGTGTTATAACCAAGCCACTAAGAGGAAGAGGAATTTCATTCTTTTGAGAGCATTTTATTCCATAATTAGGAAAATATAGTCAAGAGATATAGTATGTAGAGAAAAAGAGAATATTTATACACTGTAGTATCCCATGGTCCATAGGAATTACTTCTTTGTACCTGCATCCATATTTCTAGACAGAGAAAGAGAACGAAGAAGCCTCACCTTCCAACTGGGTTTTCTTGTGAAAGGGTTTCCCATAGCGCATATCTTGTGTCTTATCTATGTGTGTGTGATATTATTTTTTCATTCTCTACTTTTATGCATAATTTCCATTCGCATGCATGCACTAATTACAGTTAAATCTACAAATCTAGAACTTTAATAAAACTGCAACAATGTAATGTTGTAGTATTTTAATATATTATTATCACATCCATTGTGATGGATTGTCTAGTGGAATATCCACGACAATTTGTGGATCATTCCTTGGCTCTATACTATTTGAAACTCTAATTTCTCTAGATGCATCCATGCATTTTTCTTTCAAAAATATAGCTTAGTTGCATCATTTGAAAAAGGAAAAATAAAAAAATTACTTTCTCTCGATTTAGTTTGTTTTGATAAATTTATAAGTAAGATTTGTATTCAAGTTTGAATGTTTGCATCTATTGTATAATGTTAGAGGTTGCATTAGGATTGTTTTTTTTTTGGGAAATACATTTATTACTCTCTCCTTGTAGAATCTCTTTCTCATCAAATTAAATTGAAAAGCATATTTTCTGCATTGTCCGAGTCAGGTCTCAAGAACTTGATATGTCAACACCCTTTCGAAGACACTAATAAAGTACCTCTAAAAGTAGCTACGCAATAAAAATAATTAAAAATCTTTGTCACGGGAAAACACACATTAGTTTAGGTTAGGCTATTGGATTAGGTTATGAAAGTCAACTCTCCAAGGTTGCAAAAATAAACTATTGTCATTAAAGAGTGAAAATCATACTGCACTCACATCAACTGGGACCGTTCCTCTAACAAGGGAGTTAAGCACGAGACAACATCGGAATGTGAGAGAAGGTAGACTACCTTCGATTTTGTTTTGGTTTGTATTATGTGTACTTTGGATCATTTCAAGATTACAGAGCTAATTCAGGGACTCAGTTATCCTGCCCACACAACATATTTTCTACAAACGTTTCCCCCTCGATGGTGTCTGTTATTTGAGGTAGAGAGTAGTGGCCATAATCATAGGAACGTATATAAGGTGAGTAGAGTGAGCTTCATTGATACCTATATTGATGAACCTAATTTGTATTTGGCTTTTTCGGAGGGTACGCCTCTTCAGGAGAGTGTTTGGCCCCTTCTTACGAAGGCTTGGGCGAAGCTAAGGAGTAATCATAACTTTCTCGTTTTGACTAGATTTCTCTTTTAGTACTTCAATACTATGTTTTATCTCCAGCTAGTTGTCAATATCAGTTGAAGTATTATTTCTTGCTGATCTCATAGAGTTTTTCCTTTTTAGGTGTGTAATATTTCTGTTACTGATACAATATAAGAACATCACTTAATAATTTTTTTGTAAAATCTATATCATTAACCTTGGCTTCCGCCAGACCTTGTCATCAATCTCAACAGTTATAGGGTCTTCCACCACTTTATATGGAGGAATTTATGAGTGAATCATATTCTCCTATTCCTCAGTGGAATTAATATCTAGTTTCTAATTCTGAATCGTTCAAATTTCTGATAGAGAGTTTATTCTACCCGACGACCCTTTTACTGAAGGTCTAGTACCTCCTTATAATCCTCCACGTACAGATCATATTGGGCCCATTTTGCTTCAGATAACACGTTTTCTACCATTTATTTGTGAGTTTCCACCTCGAACATCCTGATGAATACTGGTGAGTCGTGGTATTTTGTGAACAGGTTTTCTCCATTAACACATAAACCACCTGTTTCATTTTATATACCATTTGTTGGTTATCTTACTATTAAACCTATTCCTAATCTAGGAACCTTAACTGGGACCAACTGTGGGTGGTGTGACACAATTTTTTTCTCCTACCATCCCTACTCCTTTTGTATCATCACCTGGACCTCTAGCCCTTACCCCAACATGTGATATAAGTTCACAAACCTTAAATAATCATTTTGGTTGGAAACCACACCTAAGTTCAATGCCCCGTCCACTACAAGGTGAGGGTATTGTATCTTGTACTTATTCAATAGTTGGGGGAATTCATGCACCCATGCAACATTTGGTACAATTAAGTTTTTCTTTTATTTATTATTTCCCTTTTGGTGGTTATCATATTAGTGGTACTCTCATTATCATGAAAGGTGCTAGTCCTGCACCTAACCCACTTTATGTGGCTAGTGGTATTCCATATCCTGAACATGCTACATCTCCTTGGCACCTCCCAACTTAGTAATTAATACCTATTGGGGTTGTTAGTCATCAATTATTTTTTCCTTTTTATATGACAAAATTCTTGTCCTAACATTTCTAGAAACAAAGTTCATGAGCATTGTGAGTTCTAGAAATTTCACTGCCTTCATTATCCTTAAGATAATTTTTCATTATATCATCATTCCATCATGCCAAGCTCTCCTTACCAATCCCAGAAAACCCATCAGGGGCTCATGACACCCATTTTGTCTATATTTTTTCACCTTTGGCCCAAATCCTCTATTTTTTTTTTCCTAAACCCTCCATTGCTACTTAAGGCCACTAATCAAACAAATCTCTTGTGTCTCCCAAATGCCTCAAGCATTGATGGTCTCAAAATTGTCTCTGTAAGCTCTTTAGATAAGTCAAGTTCATTGGATTTTGGATCTTCAATACATAAGTCTTTTAAAAACTCTGTTTTACACCTAAAGATCCCAAAGTCTAATTTTTCAGTCAAAATCCAAATCCAAGGAACCTTCCACTAGGTCACCTAGGGTTTCCTAAGTCATAGGGTTGATTTAGTATTCTAAAAACTCTGTTTTTCCTGTATGAAGAGGCTGCTTTCAAAGAAGAAGAAGGACAAGTAACTTTGTCCAAGTCTGATCAAAGGTCATTCAAGAAAGGCCTCCTTGGCCTAAAGCACTAATTTTGCAAGGGACATATGCCCTTGCTCACATTTCTGCAAGAAAGATCAAGATGGATATTAGCTCGAAAAGAGGTAAAGTAATAGGGTGAAATCATCACAAGAAGACATCCACAACAAAGAGAAAGGCGACAGGCTTGTGTCTAAAGATAATCAGGGTTATTATGATTGGTTGAAAAAATAGTACTGCCAAGTAGGGAACCATCACAAGGACCACAAGGAAAAAACAAGTCAAATGAAGATAATAAGTCCTCCTTCATGAACAAGCAGATGTCATTCAAAGGATATGCAAGGTGTTCTCTAGGATTTGTAAAAGCAACATTGTTTCACCCACACGAAAGGAGAAATGAAAAATAATATCAGTTTAGGGGGGCCTAAGCTTTCCAAGTATAGTCAAAGGCCTCCAAAATAATCAAAAGAAAAGCAAGCATGAGGTTGAGTATCAAAAGGAGAAAGTCATGCCAAGCATAGGTTCACTGTTGAAGAAATGAGATGTCAATCTCCAAAAGATACTAAGAAGACCAAAGGAAAATGTTTTGTTGGCACCTGCACAAGATCATAAGTGGCCAAGTGAAAAACATGGTAAACCTGACGCACACATCTCTGTCAAAAAGACATATCACTATCAAATATGCAAAGGGAAAAAGACATGTTTCAGGTCACCTACAATAAAAAATGCCCAAGGAGGTAAAAACACGGTTTTCAGTTTGATGAATATATGCCAAAGGACAGTTTGAACAAGTGCCCAGGATTTCTAAATAAAAGGGGATAAAAAGGACATCTACATCCCCTCAGCTAGCCATCATCACAAAATAAGAAAATATGCCTTGAAAGAACTTTCAAAACCCTGCAAAAGACAAAAGGTTGTAAGTCAAATGGAAAAAAGATTGAAAATCATAGTAAAGTTGGTTTAGAACTCTTAATTATTTCTCTCAAAGGGTATGCAGGTGCCTTTGTTTCACTTCAAATTCATTTATCCCCTGAAAGAGAGAAAAAATTCTTAATGTAATATTCCCATATTTTCACCTGATATTTGGAATATTAGAGTTCTTAATTTTCTTAATGAATTAAGTTAATAAAATGGTGGAGGGACTCATAATCCTCAATATAAATAAATTTCCACTTTATGTGTCTGAATGTGGATTAATTAAGTCTAGATCTGCATAATAAGGTTGTTGAGAAACTACTAATGTGAATGGAATTGGAGAACCCGTCTCATTAATAAGATAGATCATGGAGGTTGAAACAATCAACTAGGGTCTTGAAGAGATCAAACAAAAGGTTGATTCAGTCAACTAAGATCTTGAAGATGTCAAAAAAAATATCATGGGACATTCATGATAAAGTGATGGAGGATGTTGTGCAAAAAAAGCACACTTGATGGAGGAGGTGTACGTTGCACCTAGACATGATGGTTGATTTGGTCAAACAACACAGTCCAACTTGGAGGATCTTTTCCACATGTGACAGCGCAGTCTAGATGAAGGCCAAGGCTTGGGAAGGCTCAAATATTTTATACATAAGGTGAGGGCAAGGATGGAGGTACGATGAATATTATTGATGTAAGGATCTTTTTAGATCTGGATTTGTCATGTGACATTCCACTACTTTCTTGGGCTGTTTAGAAGAGATTGCAGGTGTTGTTTAGCACAGGGTGTTCCTGGTTAGGAATCCCAACTCTTTCTTAGAGTAGCTATAGAAAGATTATTATACTTCATTCTACATCAGGAAATAGTGCCACATCTCTTTTCTACTTTCTACAGAACATTCATATTCATAAATTGCAGATTTCTGAAGATCAGTTTGGGAGGTAGAATTTGTCTTCAGTACTTTAGCTGGAGAACTAGTGAGGGTTTATTCCCATCACCTTGGGCTTAGATATAAGCATTCTCAGATATTCATTTCAGATCTGGCATCAGCCCAAAATTTATTGACCTCCTAGCAGCAGTACTTCCTTCAGGAATTATGTTGTCTATCTTGCAGATCAAAATGGAGGAAGGAAGTTGCTAGTATTTTAGCTAGCAATCCTATGAGGGATCATTCCCTCACATTTCCATCAGTCTTACCATCAGCCTGAATTTTATTGCAGCATTTTTCAGTAGGAAAAAGGCCTCTCTTTCCCTCACAACGTAGTTTCTAGTGGAAGTTGTGTTGCAGTAGCTGAAATCATCATTGGAGGATTGAGAAGCTAGGTCTAGAGCTTCTAGCTTGTAGATTTGAAGAAGGGAGCAGCCCTTCAAGCTTAGATCTGATATGATAACATATTTCAGCCATCTATTTGTCAGGTCTAGCTTCAAATCTATATTTCCCAGCAGATAAAGGGTCAAATCCTAGGAAGGTGATTTTCCAAAGTTGTAGATCTGGAAAATCCTTTCTGGGTTATCTTGGGAATCCATCACATTGGCCAGGTCTTGAATCTTGGCATCATTTGAGTTCCAGATTTGAGTAGATCTACATTTTCCTTTTCAGCCTACAACTATATGTTCATATTATGCTGAAGGGACAATGCAATATTTTCTTCAGTGCCTTTCCCGTTACAATGTACCTGTTGTAGCTTGTTTTTTGGGCGATTCTAGACCATCTCTTTGGCTAGATATCCTCATATTTTGTACATTTTGTAACTCAATATTCTCCAATATAATAAAATGGCTCAGCTTCTTTGTAAATTCTAATGTTTTCTTGAGATTTAATGTTTACTTAGTTGCGGCTCTTATATTGTCTTTTAGTATTACTGCATTCTCCCTTTTGGGGTATTACAGTGGTATCAGAGCATGATCTTTGGCTCAGCTTGTGGACACTTCATCTTTTGCATGAAAAGAAGAAGCAAATAGATGAGATCTATCATGGAGAATGAAAATTATGCCACTTCTTTCTTTAGATCCATGCATGATATCTCCAAGGAGGTCAATCAAATGAAGAAGGAGGGACAGAACGAAGATCCAAAAATAAGATTTGATGAGGGAGGTCCAAGCACTTCCTATCAGCAAAGAAGAAGAAGACCAGATAATCATAGATCTCCTCATAGATCTACTATACCCACTTTTTCTAAAGAAGGTGAGAGGTATAGATATGAAGAATGAAATGAACCTGAGACTCATGAGACTCTCAGTCTATATCTTGAAGAGTACAAATCACAGTCTAGAGCATTCAAGGAGAAGCTAACTCTCCAACAATTCTTCAAAATCAAAGAAGAAATAGGATTCTATAGCAGCAATAGAAGAAAGAAGCATAATATATTTTATTTTCCTACAATTGATGGATCTTACTCAAGCACTGTTAAGCCTTGGAGGAGGGAGTTCAATTCATTTTTTAGGCTACATCCTATAGCTGAAGAAGAGGATGTTCAAATTGCAGCATTTCATCTTTTAGATGAAGCCAATGATTGGTGGTTTGGTCACATAGAGCATGAAAAGGTGACTAAATATTCGGATTTCTTTCACAAATTGAGGAGGGAATTTGATGTGAGAAAACCAGAGATGTGCCTCAAAGAGACATTTCCTAAGGAAACAAAGGGGAATGTTAATCTTGTCACTCTGGACAAGAGTTCACTACTTTCACCACCAGCTGCAAAATTAATTACATCCAAAGAAGAGATACTTGCATCTTTGCAAGGTAATCTTGAGCTCTTGACACATAGAGTCCCATGCATGATGCATGAGATGCATGAGGAAGAGGAGGAAGATTCCAGCACTAGTACATTGGAGGAAGAGTATCCATCTCTCTTACCAGTAGTTGGAGGCACCATTATCTCGGTTGGAGGAATTCTTGTGTTCTTTCAAGAGGTTCCCACATATCAGTTGATCCAAGACATGCATGCACATTCATCACCTGTGGTTTCAGTAAATCTTATTGAAACTTATGGGGACATGCCATTAGGGCCAATGCATGACCAAGGGTTAGATCCAAATGCTGATTTGAAGTAGCAAATGATCACAGCGCAGAGGACCCTTGATCTAATCAAGGAAAAGATGAAAAGCTATCCCAGTTTTTCATGGATGGACTACATTCAACCTCTTGAGTTGAAGTGTAGAGTGTCAGAAGAAGGGATGAGCATGATCCTATGTAAAATGACTGGTTATGAGATCAATATTGTATCTTGTTTTGAGACAGTAGATATATCACCTTGCAGATCTACAATGTTATCACTTAGTAGTAGTGATAATGATGAGGCCCCATTATTCTTGGAGCATTATGAAGTTAGCTTCACTCATGAAGCAATGGAGGAAAATATGATGAATGGTAGACATATAGATATGAGAAACCTTTTCTCCTTTCTTGATGACACTTTCTCAGTGAGCATCTCACAGCTCAGAGAGAAACTTCTACCAATAGAAGATCCAGAACCTCATTTGTTTTAGAAGGCCATGGATGAGAAGAAGGTCTCATTAAGAGATCTCATTGGAGGTGCACTTCAACATTTCATGAAGTGCAAATTTCTTCATCAGTTTGGGGAAGATGGTATTCTACAAAGGGAGGATACCATGATTATGCAGCACATTAGTCATCTTCCATATTGGGGTGAGTGGGTGAGGATGATAAGAAAGAGGCTGCATGACCACTTGCAGATGTATGACTTGGGCCAGCAAGCTTGGTTACGTTGGTTTCCCTTGAGAGATTATTGTCACTGCCAAAAGGCTCCTATTTCTTCGATCTATGCCTTGAAAAACACTTATGAAATGAAGAAGGAGGCATGGATGTGCTGGCTGCTCTTGGTTGAGTATGGTTACCACCCAATATCTCATACTTTTCTGATTCATGCCTTGTATATCAATGATAAAATGCAGCAAAAGAAGGCATGTTCAATTTGGTCTCCCTTGAGAGATATTGGCCACCACATGACATCTCCTATGTCTATGTGTTTTGTATTGGGTAAATCTTGGCATGATTCTCTCATGATGTGTATTGATGGAGTGCATTTGTATTGGGCTGATGTGACATTCCACATGTCTATCAGTATGTTTTTGTTTCAAGATGCACATGGGGAGAGGAGAAGGCATCAAGATCTCTTGTTTCTTTGGTTGCTTTTTGGGGATTTTGGCTTCTACATCTTACATCGAGGAGATGGAGGATGGTAGCAAAATGCCTTACTCTGGTGGTTACTGTTAGGAGAATATGGTTTGACATCTTTTTCTACCCATATATCTCCTTTCCTTCTTTTTTTTCATAGTTATGGAATGATGCTTGGATCTAACAAGGCCAACAGGGCTAAGGATGGGAGCATGACAATGCTCAATCAAATTCATAAAGCATGGGATGAAGAGTAGTATTGTGTGATGGAGCTTTTCCTTTATGGAAAGAGCTACTTTATTTTATGTACCTCATGTATTGATGATGATGTTTGAAATTATATGGTTGTCACTTGGTACTTCATGATGGAAGGAGGGCATCTAACCAAACAGTTAGAAGTCATTCTATGTGTTTTTGAAAGACAACCTTGGAACCAAACATACATGACAAATTGCAGCAAATGGAGGAATCCTTCCTTATGTGGATGCCATTTGGAGGGGAATAGATGGCCTTGCATCTATTTTTGGAGTTTCTTGAGGGCAAGCAACATTTTTCTGGGGAGGACTGTAATATTCCCAAATTTTCACCTGATATTTGGAATATTAGAGTTCTTAATTTTCTTAATGAATTAAGTTTATTTCAGGGTGGAGGGACCCATAATCCTAAATATGAATAAATTTCCACTTTATGTGTGTGAATGTGGATTAATTAAGTCTAGATCTGCATAATAAGGTGGTTGATGAACTACTAATGTGAATAGTGTTGAAGATTGCAACAAGAAACAATGAAGGAGGCATCCTGAAACATCATTCCTGATCCTAGTTGGAAAGTGATCACCTAAACTAGGTGGGGCCCACACAGGTGATTTTTGTTGCAAAGTCTATTTTTAGACATGTCGATCATATTCTATGAGTTGTAGGATGTTATTTTTGGATGGTTGGTCAAGTTGGAAAAATATATGGATTTCTATTTTTAGAATATTGGGCGAAGTCTATTTATAGAGCGCTGAACTAAAAATAGATGCATGTCGAATATTATTAGCTCTTAATAATATCTGGACTCTAAACATTATATTATTCTCTTGGAGAACTTCAGTTAAGTGCACAGATGTGGCATAGGAGCTGACAGAAGGAATTACGCCATTCCTAAGGTTTAAGTGGAGCTATTGCATGGATACTTCAGTTAGAACTCATGTGAGAGAGTTTGGTGGAGTTGATTGAGGAAGTTAATGGAGTTGTGTTTAGTTTAACTAATCTAAACATAGTTGAGCTAGTTGTATCTGGTCTAACTGATTGATACACTAGTGAGAGTGGTGTGAATTAATTATTAATTAATTCACTAATTATAAATTCATTAATCAACTAAAGAATACATCAGTTAACTTCAGTGCATGGACAGTTTCAGTGGAGACCAGTGGAGAGATAGGTGAAAGAGCAGTGTGATTATCAGTTGTGACTATAAGTGATGCATGGTTTGCATCCAACACTCAGTAGAGATGTCTTTAAAGACTACGTGAGCAAGGCTGGAGTAATTTGAACTCATCATGATCCATTATTCAGCAGGGATTGCACAGTAGAGGTAGGCTAAAGGCTGGCAAAGATCGGTGCATGGATTTGCAAGATCAGAGGCTGATTAGTGTGTAGCAATTGGATTGTACTGAGAGCTTGTGAGAAGCTTTGTATGATGATTGTTACATGATATCTATGACATATATAATATACAGATAGTTGGGGGTTTTCATCTTTAAGCTTTCCCATGAAATATTGTGTTCATATGTGTGAATTTTTATGGTTTTAATGTGTGCATGCAATTGATTTTATTTTCGCATGTAATGATCAATGGTAGAAGAGATATTGTATTGTGCATGAAGATAAAACAATGTGTGATCAAGAGAATCTTAGCGAATAATATATTATTTATTCAAATTTCTACATGGTATCGGAGTGATATTGATCATTGGAGAAATTGCAAAGCATTGAAGCGGTTGAGTTTTGTACTGGTGGAATTCGAAATTGCTACAGTGTTTTCTTGGTGTCAAAGTTGAGATGTCTTTCAATGGATTGCGATTGGAGTATGCCCTTGAGGGCAGCTTGAATTATATTGCATGGAAGGACAGGATGGAGGTGGTGATGGATGAGAATGGGTTGAAGGAGTTCATAGATGTAGAAATTCCAAAACCTACTTCTAGCGATGCTGCCGTACTTGACACATGGAAAAAGAAGGTAGCAAGGTGTCGAAGGATTCTGTTGGAAGGTGTGAAGGATCATATAGTATCCAAAATTCATGGTAAAGCTTCTCCATTCTTGTTGTCGAAATATTTGATAGATTTGTTCCAAAGCAAGAGTGACCAGAGGAAGTTGGCGCTCAAGCATAAACTCAGGAAAATAAAAATGGAGAAGAATGACACTATTCCGGTATACTTAGGGATGAGATTGGGAGTGTAGGATTTAGTGTGGATGATGAGGAATTGGTGAGCTCGGCTCTCCTTGGGCTTTCAAAGAGTTGGCATTCCTATCAGGACTTTGTCAATGGTTGGGAGAAATTGCCAGGATGGGAGCGACTTTGGTCGAATCTTGTGCAGGAGGAGATAAGGCGGGACACCAGGGATGGATCTTTATCAAAAAATGATGATGAAGAGGATTTCTCTTTGGCTTCCAAAGAAAGGAATGGGAAGGGTAAGAAGAATGCTTCTCAATACGATGTAGATGGTAAAGAGCGTGACATGTCCAAAGTGAAGTGTTTTCACTATCACGAGCATGGACATTACGCCAAAAATTGTCCACAAAAGAAGAAGAACATGCAGGCTACTAGAGCTGTAGCTAGTGAGGCTCTTGCCTCACAATTTGAGCTAGACTTCTCATTGATCGCATGCATGGTGTCTAGTGCATTGGGATCGAGGTGGTATTTTGACAGTGGCGCTTCCTTTCACATGACGGGAGATGTGAATCTTTTCAGTGACTTGGTGGAGAAAGATCTCCAATTGCATGTTGAGTTGGGCGAAAATGGAAGATACAATGTGACTGGCATTGGTACCATTACCTTTCAGAGGGAGTCAGGTAAACTCATTCTTTTACAAGATGTATTGCATGTTCCAGGTTTAAAGAATAATTTAATCTCAGTCGCAATGTTAGAGGATAAAGGGTATGATGTTGTCTTTAGTGAAGGAAAATTTTTCCTTCGGCACAAAGCAACAGGACAAGTCAAGAAGGTTGGGATTTGAGCAAAGAATCTCTAAAGACTTGAAGTAGATGGGATGTCTACGGAGCTTCCTATTTTTGGGAAGTGCAAGAAAGACATGCAATTGTTGCTTGAGAGGGAGAAAGTTTTGCATCCAAGTAAGAGTGAACCTCAGGATGTGGAGCAGCCACAAGATGAGGATCATGGAGTGGGAGAAACCACTCATGCAGAGAAATTTCATGCCAAATGGGCAGAGGGAGTACTTGCAGCTATACCACCAAGTGAGAGGTGGGGCGACATGCATGATTAATCCCAAGAGGAGATTTCTGGGTAGGATTCATGGAGATGGTGTGGATCTCATGAATTGAACCTGGCTACGAGGTGCCCACAGTGCAACAGTAGCATGATCAATTGGATTGATGCAGGAAGATTAAAGTGACAGTGTCGGATACTGGAGCACGGATCAGAGTTGACAACAAGTGCAGAGTGCATGGGTGCAAGAGTTCAACAACACAGTGATTACTGATGACATGTGCAGTTGGTACCAGCAGAAGTCGAAGACTTTGATGATAGATGCATCAGAATGATTGAGTTTTTTGGAGCCTATTTAGTTTCAGAGGAGTTGCAGAGAAGATGCATGGAGTTGCATGGCACTTGTGAAGGTTGCAGGGCGAATTCATGGAGTTGCATGTCACACGCAAAGACAATCCTTTCTTGTTGAAAGGGAGTGTTGAAGATTGCAACAAGAAACAGTGAAGGAGGCATCTTGAAACATCATTCCTAATCCTAGTTGAAAAGTGATCACCTAAACTAGGTGGGGCCCACACAGGTGACTTTTGTCGCAAAGTCTATTTTTAGACTATGTCTATTTTTAGACATGTCGATCATATTCTATGAGTTGCAGAATGCTATTTGTGGATGGTTGGTTAAGTTGGAAAAATAGATGGATTTCTATTTTTAGAATATTGGGCGAAGTCTATTTATAGAGCGTTGAACTAAAAATAGATGCATGTCGAATATTATTAGCTCTTAATAATATTTGGACTCTAAACATTATCTTATTCTCTTGGAGCACTTCAGTTAAGTGCAAAGATGTGGCACAGGAGCTGACAGAAGGAATTACACTATTCCTAAGGGTTAATTGGAGCTATTTCATGGATACTTCAGTTAGAACGCATGTGAGAGAGTTTGGTGGAGTTGATTGAGGAAGTTAATGGAGTTGTGTTCAGTTTAACTAATCTAAACATAGTTGAGCTAGTTGTATCTAGTCTAACTGACTGATACACTAGTGAGAGTGGTGTGAATTAACTATTAATTAATTCACTAATTATAAAATAATTAATCAACTAAATAATACATCAGTTAACTTCAGTGCATGGACAGTTTCAATGGAGACCAGTGGAGAGATAGGTGAAAGAGCAGTGTGACTATCAGTTGTGACTATAAGTGATGCATGGTTTGCATCCAAAACTCAGTAGAGATGCCTTTAAAGACTACATGAGTAATGCTGGAGTAATTTTAACTCATCATGAGCCATTCTTCAGCAAGTATTGCGCAGTAGAGGCAGGCTAAAGGTTGGCAAAGATCGGTGCATGGATTTGCAAGATCAGGGGCTGATTAGTGTGTAGCAATTGGATTGTACTGAGAGCTTGTGAGAAGCTTTGTATGATGATTGTTACATGATCTCTATGAAATATATAATATACATATAGTTGGGGGTTTTCAGCTTTAAGCTTTCCCATGAAATACTGTGTTCATATGTGTGAATTTTTATGGTTTTAATCTGTGCATGCAATTGATTTTATTTCTACATGTAATGATCAATGGTAGAAGAGATTCTGTATTGTGCATGAAGATAAAATACTGTGTGATCAGGAGAATCTTGGTGAATAATATATTAGTTATTCAAATTTATACAAATGGAATTAGAGAACCTGTCTCATTAATGAGATAGATCATGGAGGTTGACACAGTCAACTAAGATCTTGAAGACATCAAACAGAAGGTTGATTCATTCAACTAAGATCTTGAAGATGTTAAACAAAATATCATGGGACATTCATGATAAAGTGATGGAGGATGTTGTACAAACAAAGCACACTTGATGGAAGAGGTGTACATTGCACCTAGACATAATGGTTGATTTGGTCAAATAGCGCAGTCCAACTTGGAGCATCTTGTCCACATGTGACAGCGCAGTCTAGATGAGGGCCAAGGCTTGGGAAGGTTCAAACATTATATAAAGAAGGTGAGGGAAAGGATGGAGGTATGCTTAATATTCTTGATGTAAGGATCTTTTCAGATCCTGAATTGTGATGTGACATTCCACTGCTTTCTTGGGTTGTTTAGCAGATATTGCAGGTGTTGTTTAGCACAGAGTGTTCCTAGTCGGAAATCCCACCTCTTTCTTAGAGTAGCTCTAGATGAGTATTTTACTTCATTCTACATTAGGAATTATTTCCACATCTCTTTTCTACTTTCTACAGTACATTCATATTCAAAAATTGCAGATTTCTGAAGATCAGTTTGGGAGTTAGAAGTTGTCTTCAGTACTTCAGCTGGAGAACTGGTGAGGTTTTAATCCCACCACCTTGGGCTTAGAGATCAGCATTCCCAGAGCTTCATTACAGATCTGGCATTAGGCCAAAATTTATTTACCTCCCAGCAGTAGTACTTCCTTCAGGAATTACGTTGTCTATCTTGCAGATCAGAAGGGAGGAAGGAAGTTGCTAGTATTTCAGCTAGAAATCCTATGAGGGGTCATTCCCTTACATTTCCATTAGTCTTATCATCAGCCTGGAGTTTATTGTAGCATTTTTCAGTAGGAAGAAGGCCTCTCTTTCCCTCGTAGCGTAGTTTCTAGTGGCAGCTATGTTGCAACAGCTAAAATCATCATTGGAGGATTGAGAAGCTATATCTAGAGCTTCTAGATTATAGATCTAAAGAAGGGAGCAACCCTTCAAGCTTAAATCTGATCTGATAACATATTTCAGCCATCTATTTTTCAGATCTAGTTTCAAATCTGTATTTCCCAGCAGATCATGGATCAAATCCTAGGAAGGTGATTTTCCAAAGTTGTAGATCTGGAAAATCCTTTCTGGGTTATCTTAGGAATCCATCAGATTGGCCAGATCTTGAATCTTGGCATCATCTGAGGTCCAGATTTGAGTAGATCTACATTTTCCTTTTCATCCTGAAATTATATTTTCATATTCTACTAAAGGGACAATCCAATATTTGCTTCAGTGCCTTTACTATTACATTGTACCTGTTGTAGCTTGTTTTATGGGTGATTCTAAACCATCTCTTTGGCTAGATCTCCTCATATTTTGTACATTATGTAACTGAATCTTCTCCAATATAATAAAATGGCTCAGCTTCTCTGTAAATTATGATGTTGTCTTGAGATTTAATCTTTACTTAGTTTCAGCTCTTATATTGTGTTTTAGTATTAATGCATTCTCCCTTTTGGGATATTAGACTTAAGGAAGAGAAATAGAGTTTTTCTGGTCATTTTTGGCAAAATTTCCAGGCACTGCACACAGGCAGTGGCGCTACGCACAGAGCCTTTAGCACTGCGCACAGGGGAGAAAATTCAGTGTTAATTAACATTGTGTTGTGCACAAAAGGGCCAGCGCTACGCACAGGTGGTGGTGATATGCACACGCCCAGTTTAGCACCCGACATGCCCATAAGCAAAGGCACTGCACACAGGAGAAGGCCCGACAGGCCTGTGCAGAGGCCCAAGCTGCCCTCAATCAACGGGTGTTGCGCACACACCAGCCCGACAGGCCCGAAAACTCACTCAAGGTGCCTTCAGCCTTTCGGCACTGCGCACAGGCGCTACACATACACCAACCCGGCCCGATGTTGTGCATAGAGAGGAACGACTAAACGGTTAGTCGGGTGGCACTGCACATAGAGGAAATCTAGCCAAAATTGCCAAAAATTTCTCAAAATCACTCTTTTTCCTCCTCAAATTTGCCCCAGGATCCTACATGAGTTAGAAAAGGTTGGTGGTCACTTTCTTTTTCCCTCCAAGTATTCTTTTTTGCATTCATAATCAAAGAAGGGTAACCAAAACCTAAATTGGCTAAAAACCCTAATCCTCATGGAAAGCACTCATTTAACCTTATAGGGAAAAATTTACCATTTGGAGAGTGGTCATTGGTGTAAATACACTCGATATCATCCAGTCATCCTCCAAAAATTTGAATGCATTACTAGACCTACCTCCATTGCGTAATGTTCCTTTTTTAGGAATTTCTACAATATGGTCCAAAGGGATGTTGTATAAGGAAGATGATGCACAAATAAGATAAAAGGGGACTTGGATCCCTTGGTTAATGCCTCATACATTACACTTCCAGAATTTGAGCTCAAATAAATCCCTCAAGGGAGGTTAAACATATCTCCCATCCTTGGGTATCTGAAAGAAGTGCTCAAAGAGTGAGCTACAGCAACATATGAACACAATCGTGAAACTCTGAAAAGATGAACATGTAAATAGAGGGAATGTGATGCATCCAAAATTATATTATTATCTCAGCAATAATACACAAGAAAATCATGAGGGAAAAGCCACTCAAGCTATTGGAACCAATCTCCAATGATCAAACTATGAAATACATGAGATGTTGCAGCTGCACAAAATGTTGGAAAGAAGTGACTGCATAGTCTCTATGAGACTAGTAGCTACTAAATACATAAAAAATGATAATGAGGCTGAAGGATACAAATAAATTCCCAAGAATGTAAATATGGGCTTCAATACAAGATTTCTAGCCAATCTAGGAGGGATTACAAGAAATGCTAGATAAAAATACAATGTGACAATTAACTACTAGGGTTAACCTATCACTGCAACACTGAATATATATGATGAGGCTATGGAAGATATGAAATATGGATGTCCCTCCTCCAATGGTGCTCCTTATCAAAAGGTTGATCCCTCTACACAAGAACAACCCTCCTGATGAGCTCAATGAACTCTCCCAACACTGTCTGCATAAAATAACACAGCTCCAGCCCTAGACTGCACTGTGGGAGATGGTGAATGATTGGCTAGGTGCCACATATTTGAAAATGATCCCGGGAGTCTCCTCTGCTGCTCCTCCAAGGAATAGACAAGCTCTTCACCGAAGAACAAGCCAAAGAATGACTCTATGAGTTCCTGTATTGCTGCACCCAGCATCACAACATTTTCTTCCCAACAGGAAAACGTTGCAGCTGTAGGAGGAAGCTTGACCAAATTCCATAATGATGAAATGGAGCTCAAGAAACCTCTCCTTCCTTGAGGATGAAGTAGGGATTCTCGAGTAGGAACACCCTCATGCTCAAGAACACTGCAACCCTACTAAACATCCCCTGGTATGCAAGTCTAAGTAGACCATACGAAAATGATAAACCAAAGCATCCCCAAAATAGGATGCCATCTCCTCCTTATAAAGAAAATGAACTCCTCTCACCATGGGTCCCATCCACACTTGCCACCTAGCTCATTCAAGTGGAGCCTCCTCTAAAACTGCGCTGCCTTGTCATGGAGATCACTCCTCTTGGACAGTGTTGTTGACTTAGTCAAAGATGACTAAATCAAAGTGATCCTGATCATATTCACACCCTTAGGTGCTTAATTCAACTAATTATTCACCCTCCTTTCACACAAGGAGTGTTAATTATCCATCTAAGGGGGTTAAGGGGTTTCCTTACCCATTTTATTCAACAAAATGAAAATATGCAAACTATAATGTTCCTTTTTGATTGAGGCTAAAATTTGGGAACATTACAGTCCTCCCCTCCCACATGTTTCTTGTCCTCAAGAAAATGCATAGAGAGAAAAAAATTCTCCCCCTTTTTCTTTTGTGACCTCCTCATCAACAATCTCCACCACTGCTCAAGATATCCTGCAACAAATCTATCCTCCAATGCTTCCTCCCAAGTATGCAAACTGGAATGGTGCACATCATGGAAAGATAGAATGTGTAGGTGGAAACCTTCTTGCTATGCTATGGCCTCCTCAAGTTAGTAGTGATGACATGCATGGGAAAATTTTATCCCCAATGATGATCCTCGCATCCATGCTATCATCCAAATAAAATTCTCAACCCTTGTTTTGTGCAATGTGTGGGGGATGAATGGAGAGTTGGGATTTTGATTCCCAAGATGTTTCTCCTTCCATTTGTGGTACATATAGGGCTGCCTCCATCCTTGGGCTGAAATGGTATGGCCTCCAAGAATGGCCCAAGCTTCCTCATCAAGAAAATCAGCCATGAGATGCCCCCTCAAATTCTCCAAGTGGTTTTCCCACAAGAAGAGAAAAGTAGCAATATGGAAATCATGGTTTTCCCATGGTGTATCCTGTAATTTAAAACATGTAAAATGGGGAGAATCATGCTCCCAATGGGCTGTCCAAATACCTCCAACACTCTCCAAGTAGTGCTCCCTATAAATGTATAACCATTAGCAACACAAGGAAGCAACATGTAATGAGAACAAGCTGTCATAAGACAACTAGAGAGTGGGTCACTGCTCCACTCATGGGACCAACACAGTGAGCCTCCTACCTGGATCAAAACTAAAAACAACAAGTGATTTCCCAGCCACTTTTTTTCTACCACAAACATCTCATAAGGTGAAAACATGAAAGTACAAATTGGTGCTAATGGTGCACACCAAGAAGTATGTGGCTTCCCCCACAAATCATCATGAAAATAGCCACTCCCATTGCTGAAATGGGCCACAAGTACATCATAATAAGGATAATAATGAGATTTTATCATCCCTATCTCATCAAACTGCCCATACAATGTAAAGAAAGGTAAATCAAAATGAGAGTATATACCTTCTTTACCATGTACTTCGGTCCTTGAGCTGAAATGGCTCATCTGAATACTCTCCCTCACCTCCAATGAGTATGGAAATGGTTTTGAAAACCTCTCTAAATTCATCTGGGCTATGCATATTTCCATATTCTGATATAGATCATGCTGAATGCCCTCCCAAGTTAACTCTTCTATCAAGACAAGATATGCATCAAGGTGCATAGCTAGGAAGTCCTCATGTTCTGCATGTAATAGTTTCTCCTTGAGACTAGAAGCCCTAGTCAAGAAGATTTTGTCATAATAACAGATGACCATATCATCCACCATGTACCTATCATCTCCATTCGGGTCATCCAAGATCATGCATGCACCTAGATCCTTGGAGCACTCTACCAAGAGTTGAGACCTCCAATCTGGATCTATCCTCCTCGAAGACAGTGTTGGTAATCTGCAGTACTGTGATACTTTCCTCATGATGTTTCCTACTACTTTGACATCCCCCATGCCAAATTCATGCCAAATTCTTCCCCCAATATGCCGCCATGCCTATCATGCAGCTGCTCATGCTCAAATAGTAATGATAACCCTTGGAAGTTGGCCTCCCATGAGAAGATGTCATCCAAAAGGAATCTCCCAATCCTAGTCAGTGTAAGCATGAGTGACCTCCATCTACTCCTATGTGTGAAAGGGTCCTCCCTGAATGGAAGTATCCTCTGTCTCTCCAAATATATGGAGTAAGCATCCTCTCCAACCTTCACCTCTCCTGAATCCAAGAGTGGTGAATCCCAAAACAAGATGCCTCTCATCAATGCTAGATTTAGTGGCCTCCCAGATGGGACGCCTCCCTTTAGTGAGACATATAAATAGGAAATGGACTATATAAAACTGGGGAACAATCTAAAATGAAGGACTGATCGCCCCAGTAATATCTTCCATATAAATTCTTGAACTTTGGATGATGAGTTTTAGAATTTTCTAGGCTGAAATAAAACGTTGCAAAGAAAAAATTTCGAAATCGACCACAATGGCTTCAAGGAAATACATGAGGGCCAATCCTAATCCCAATCATCCCCCTATATTTGAAAATCCTAACCTTATTCCGCGAATAATCAAACGACAAGAAAGTTCAGTAAGCCCTAGACCTATTTTCAGATCACATTCCTAGCCCAGTGAGTGGTTGTTTGTTGAAGACCTCCCTTTTGATGAGTGTTTTGAGATTTCTCTGTTCATAACCAAATCTAAAACTGCATTAGATGACACAGTTTTAGACCCGGATTTTCTTGTAGATATTTAAGTTCAAAGAGAAAACAGATCAATTAACGATTATATCTTAAACTCTTCTCAATCATATATCACTGCTACCAATATCCCTGAGCTTTCAGAATCATCAAAATCAACATCTTCTACCCTCAAATCATCAGTATTCCCATAAATTTTTGAAACCAATTCTCAACTTCATTTTATACCTACCCTTCCCCTCCAACTTATCACCCCTACTTCTCCATCAACAGATCCCTTGAATCCTAGTAGTTCAAATGTTGTTGTAAATCCACCTCAAGTCATGGCTGCCCAGTATGCACCCCTAGTTTTACCTCAAAATCTGAATGATATGCCCACTGATTACCAAAGTAAAATACCTCTTTTTGATGCCACTCAAAGCATTACAGCGCAGCAACATGTTGATAAAATGAATGACTTCTTTTACCTTCATGAGGTAGAGACAGAAAATGTGACTGTGAGATTGTTTGTCCAAATATTTGGAGGTGAAGTTCAAAAATGGTTCAGAGCCTTACTAGCAGCCCCTATCCACACTTTGGCAGAGCTACATAGACAATTCTTAGACCGATGGGAGGTAAAGAAAAACCCACTCCAAATTTTTTCTGAGTATGAAAATATCAAAAGGAATGTGGGTGAAAGTGTACAAGATTATTGTGTAAGGTTTAAATTAGTATAAAATGCTATTTTGGCCAACCTAAAACCCCCCCATGGGGTTAGCTTTGCTCATATTTCCAAATGGTTTTGATGCTGACATGGCATATTAGTTACGAGAATGAGATCCTACCACACTTGAAGATATGCAGAAAACCACTACAAGCGTAGAAGCAAATCTGTTGGCCAAAAGAGCATGGAAAAGAGCTAAAAAGAGAGTGATTGTAAAGAGGAAGCATCCCCTTTAGATTCTAAGATGGATACTTTGATCCGAACAATGGAGAAGATGGTTGAACGGTTGACTATTTCAGATAGACCTGAAACACCAATTAGGAATCCAAATTTCAGAGGACAGCAATAGCCCCAATTTCGAATCAAGCAGAGGGAACATAAAATGCAAGACCAAACAACACAACAGGAGCATATCAAAACTCATTTGCAGCAAAATTATGTTCATGGAATGGAAAAAAAAGATGATGATGATCTGGTAGTTGAAGCTAATCATTTTTTCACTACTGATGGTACGCCCATTTTTCTGATAGAAGATGAAGAATATGTAGTGGCTCCAGACACTCGAAGAGATGAAGATTTCATATTGGACAATGATGTAGTTTTAGAGGAAGAGTCTAGTGATTATCAACGAGGATATATGAACACTTTGTCAGCACAACAGAAACAATGTTCTTTGAGGAGTAGAGATGTGCCAATCAATCCCATTCAGAAAAGGAAAGAGCTGCTATCAAAGAATGACTCTTTAAATATTCAGAGGAAAGGGAAAGAACCTGCTGATCTGACTTCCAACAAAGTATCCTCGACAAACAACATTGCAAATGAAAAGAATAATCAGCCAAGTGCAGCGAAGGAGCAAGTGGAGAAGAAAGATCTTCCCATCAAAGAGGTAGAAAAAGTTTCATCTTTTAATTTAGAAAATGAAATTGCTAAGTTGAAGGTGTCCATTCCCTTAGCTAAGTTGGTGAAGAACAACACTTATAAACATCAGGTATCTAGATTTTTGCAAATAGAATCTATGTCATATATGGTAAATGTCGAAGATGATCATCCTGAACTCATTTTTGGTCTTGCCATAGAAGTTCAGTCTGAAGATAGTGAAGTCCCTCCCTTTTACCTGAGTCTTAGATTGCATGATTACATTTTACACAATGCTATGTTGGATTTTAGAGCTTCTCACAATTTGATGCATAAAGCCATTATGGAGAAGTTGGGTCTTGATATTACCAGCATATACCATGATCTGTATTCCTTTGACTCCGGTAGGGTCCGTTGTATTGGTCTTATCAAAGACTTGGTAGTATCTTTAGATCAAATCCCAGCGAAGAATGTTTTGATGGATGTGGTTGTTGCTGATGTTCCACCACGGTTTGGTATGCTTTTGTCCAAATCGTGGGGTGCAAAACTTAAGGGAACTATACAACTTGACTTCTCTTATGCTACCATTCCCGTGTTTGGTCAATTGAGAAAGCTATATAGGGAGAAGAAAATGAAATATATGATCACTAGCAAATAGAAGCCAATTATTCATCTAATTAATGTTGTCCACACATATTTAGAATCATTTGTACTATATTCATATAGTGGTTTTAATGATGGAGATGTTTAGTTGGTAGAAGTAGATGAGGTACCAGAAATTTCTGAGAATTTTAGGAAAGTCCTTAAACAAGAAAAAGAAAAAGTAGCAAGCTTTTCTAAGCCTTCCACCTACCAGCAGCAAAAGGTCAGTGAAAAACAAAAAAATGGAGAGATTAGTCAAGGTAAGGTAGAGAAAGAAACAAAATTTCAGCATCTAGAAGAGGAGGAAGGCCTTTGGAGCATAGATTTTGACAAAGTTGTTGGTAAGGATGGTGCCGGTATAGGAATATGGATTTGAAGCCTTGTTTTCCAGCCTGACAGAGTTCCTAGTAATGTTAGATTATCTGCCTATAAGTTGGCTTTTGACTGCTCTAACAATGAAGCAAAGTATGAAGCTTTGATTGCAGGTCTAAAATTTTTGAAGAGGTTAAATGTAAAAAGGATTTCTGTCTATGGAGATTCAGAGTTGATAATAAAATAGGTAAAGGGAGATTATCAAGCAAAGCATCCATGATTGAGAGCCTACAAAAATGTAGTCCTAGGCATCCTGAGAATTTTTTATGAATATACTTTGACAACAGTACCCCGAATTCAGAACCTTATTGCAAATTCACTTGCCACTACTGCAAGAAATTTGAAGATTCCAATGAACTCTAGCAACAAATTTGAAATTCATGCCAAACATCGGCCTACTGTTCCCGACAATTTAAGGTATTGGAAAGTTTTTTGGGATGAAAATGAAATCAATGTTTTTTTACAGAGTGAAGGAAAATTCAAGGATACTTCCATAGATGGTGATTATGATACTGATGAAAAAGAGATTGAAGCAAATCAGATGGATTTTTTGCATCTGAAAGATAATGTTATTCCTAGAGGTCTCATACCTTTACAGGAGATTTTTGATCAAGATGATGTTGCAAGAAAGCTGAGCTTGGTGCCTACTGATAAAGGAGTTGAGGATGTCAATCTTGGAACAGTTGACAAGCCTAAGTTTGTGAAGTTATCAAAAGCATTGTCTCCTGAGGTAAAGGCCCAGTATGTTAATTTACTATCTGAATTTTCTGATGTGTTTGCGTGGGATTATTCAGATTTGAAGGTATACAACAAAAATATAATTCATCATACTATTCCTATCAAGCCGGATCAGAAGCCATTTAGATAGAAGCTGAGAAGGATCAATCCAAAGTTGCCTCCATCCATTGAAAAAGAGGTAAACAAATTGTATAAAGCTAGTATCATTGTTCCAATTAGATTTTTTGATTGGATTTTGAATTGAGTCCCGATACGCAAAAATACAGGAGAAATAAGGTTGTGCATAGATTTCTGGAATCTCAATAAAGTATCCTTAAAGGAAAACTATCCACTTTCGAAGATGGATCATATTCTACAAAGAGTAGTTGGAGCATCGCACATGTCACTACTCGATGGTTACTCAGGCTATAATCAGATCATAGTGCATGAAAAATACCAAGAAAAAATTGCTTTTACGACACCTTGGGGAACTTTTTAGTATGCCAAAATGCCATTTGGATTGAAGAATGCTAGAGCCACTTTCCAGCGAGCAATGGACATCGTTTTTGCTAATGAAAAGGATGTTTTTATGGTTGTTTATTTAGATGATTTGACAGTATTTTCTGGCTCTGATGATGAACACCTGCACCACTTGAGGTTTGTGTTTTAGAGATGTAGAAAGTTTGGGATTTCTCTCAACTTGAAGAAAATTATTTTTTCTATGGATGAGGGCAAGCTGCTTGGTCATATCATTTCTAAAGACGGTATCTGCATTGATCCTTCAAGAGTGGAGGAAATTCAGCACATAGACTTCCCACGTAACAAAAAGGAGATTCAAGCATTCAATGGTAAAATGAACTTATTATGCAGATTTATACCCAATTTGGCAGAACATTTGTGAGAAATGACTAATATTTTGAAAAAAGACAACACCGTCAAATGGAGCGAGGATGCTATGAAGTCATTTAATCTGGTAAATTTTTCCTTTTCCAATGCCCCAGTCTTGATTAGTCTCGATTACACTCAAGATTTCATTATATTTTCATTTGCATCGAAGCATACCATGGCTGCGGCATTGATGCAAAAGAGAGATAAAATTGAATAGCCCATTTCCTTTTCAGTAGGACCATTCGAGATGCTGCCTTGTGGTATAATATCATTGAGAAACAAGCATTGGCTCTTATAAAAACATTAAAGGATTTCAAATTCTACATTCTACATTCACATACCATAGCATATGTTCCTAATGTAGTAGTAAAAGATGTTCTGGTGCAAACTGATTCAGAGGGAAGAAGAGGTAAGTGGATAGAAGCAATGTTGGAATATGATTTGGAGATTAAACCCACAAATTTAATCAAGGGCTAAGGCTTGGAAAAACTAATGGCACAATCAAACCTCCGTGCCCTGGACATAAATCTCATAGCAGCAATGTCGGAGGATGAGGATGATGGTTCGATTATTCCAGTTTCAGAAATTTTTCTCCAATCGCCATGGTATTCAGACATAATTTATGTTCTTCAGCATCTTTCACCACCTCGAGGGATGTCTAGAATAAAAGTTATATCACTAAAACTAAATTATGCTAAATTCTGTATTTTAAACAGTGCTCTTTATTGGAAAGATCCGGGAGGTATTCAACTTAATTGTTTGGTTGAAGATGAGGCTCAACAGGTGATTCATGACTTTCATAAAGGTGATTGTGGTGGTCATTTGTTTTGGAAAACAACAACTAACAAAATATTGAGAGCAAGATATTATTGTCCGAATCTATTTTTATATTTTTATAAAACAACAATGAGTTGCCATGAGTGTCAAATTTTTCAAGGAAAAAGGAAACTGCTTACTCTTCCTTTGAAACTAGTTCAAGTAAATGCACCTTTCTAGCACTGGGGACTTGATTTCATAAGGGAAATCCATCCCACATCATCAGCACAGCATCAATGGATCTTGAAAACTACCGATTATTTCACCAAATGGATTGAGGCCATTCCAGCAAGGCAAGCCACGGATATGGTAATTATTCAATTTTTAGAAACAAATATCTTATCTCATTTTGGTTTCCCTCACAAGATCATAACAAATAATGCAGCGACATTTAAATCGAAGAAGATGGTCGAGTTCTGCCATAAGTACAATATTATACTGGTCCATTCGACATCATATTACCCGTAGGGCAATGGATTAGCAGAGTCATCAAATAATACTTTGGTGAATATAATCAAGAAAATGTTGGAAGCAAATAAGAGGAATTGGCATTGAAAACTTGTCAACGCATTATGGGCCAACAGATTTAACAGCCAGAAATCCATAGGTATATCACCATTTGAATTAGTTTATGGAACTGATTTCGTATTTCCTACATCACTTACAGTCCCGATCATGAGATTAGTACAAGAAGCTGGAAACTAAGAGGATGATATTCAACGAAGGATCAATCAAATGATCCACCTTCAGCAAACAAATGAAGAAGTTTCTTAGAGCACTATTCGATTGCAGGAAAAAATAAAGAAAATATATGACCACAAAACCAAAGAAGAAAAATTTTAGTTGGAAGATGTGGTGTTGAGATGGGATTCATGAAATGAGGAAAAAGGAAAGCATGGTAAGCTCGATAACCTATGGAAAGGACCATATAATATTTCAGCATACAGAGGAAAAAACACTTTTCTACTCACAGAGATGGATGGTCAAGATTTCCCAGGAGGGCCAGTGAATGGTAGGCTCTTGAAGCACTACTACTTTTAAGATGATTCTCTGAAATTATGTCATAGTCATTGTACATGCCATATTAATTTTTGGGTAAGATTTCAAGTGCACAATCATTGAAGCTTGGGGCCGAAAGCGAAGGCTATAAAAGTTAAATGATATGTGTAAGGTTTGCCGGTTTTTATTTAGTTTATAGTCATGGTTTGAGTCACGAGTCAGTGTTCATTGTTTCAGCTTTTCAATCTTTGAAGTATTTTGACCTTATTTCCCAATGGATAAGGCTACTAGGTCTACGGTGTTCTTGGCACCTCCAAGGAGCTACCATCCCCATTGGAGCCAATGTTAGTGTCAGTCTTGTCATACTTCCATCAGTGTTCAAAATCTACTCTTTTGCATTTTCATAGTAGGAGTCTCATACTATAACTTTTTATCACTCCATTAGGTCATGGATCCACTGATGGTTGGGGTCACTTCATTAGTTTTCCCTCATGAAAAATACTTGCTGGTTCTCCTCTCTATGGTCCTCAGTCATGATTTATTTTCACTCTACAGTTCATTTTATTAGTTCATAGGGTTTTGTATCATTAGGTTTGAGAGTTCCACCATAGTCAAATTGATGATGAAATTGTCAATAAATATCAGCAAGGACATGGGGATGCCAAATAAACTCCAAGAATAGTATCTGGAAAAGTCAAAGAGTTGTCCTTTCAAGCTTAATGTAATTTTCACCTCAAAACTATGTTTTGAGGTGAAAATAGGATACTTTGTTTTTATTATCATTTCTTATGTAATTTTATGTTTCCATATGTAATAAGTTGAACTTCAAAAACTGCAATTCCCATAAAGCCAATGATAGTATTTCGCAACCCGCCACCAAGGGTCATAGGGGCTTTTTCTCTGCCTGGTTTTCAAAGGTGTTCTCCACATGATTTTCAGTGCAAATCATATTCTAACCATGTTCATCAGAAGCAGCTAAGAAATTTTTTTCCAACGGTATATCACACTCCCAAAATCAGCTTCTGGATCCGAAAATATGCCCAAATGAATAATGGCTCAAAAAATCACAACTCTTCCCTTTTTTCCATTATTCCGCTGGCCCTTTAACTTTACAATTTTTGCCTTTTTATATGATTTTTTCCCTTTACTGCAAAGTCCCTTTTTCTTTTGAAATTTCCGTCTCCTACAATCCTGATGCGATGGCTCATCGCTGATGTGATTGCATTGCATCATAGCATCACAACATCGCATTCTCGCAGCGCTTAATTATGCATTATCGACTTCACCGATGCGATAATCATGCATCGCATATCGCAATTCTCACTGCACCAAACCCGCCATCTCCCTTCTGCCGATGCGATCTCATCGCAACATCGCATCGCGTGATCACTCCGCGCCAACACTTAACTCCACCCTTTCGTTGCTGCCGATGCAATAGTCCTTCATCACATCGCGCAATTGATAATTCTCCAGCGCTAACTCCGCTTTCGTTCTTCCGCAGATGCAATAGTCCTTCATCGCATCGCGTGATCGATAATTCTCCAGCGCTAACTCCGCTTCCATTCTTCTGCCGATGCGATATCCCTTCAGCACTTTAACTCCCGCTCGCCTGATTTCTCTAATGCGATCATCGTCACATCGCTCCATTTCCATCGCATCGATAATCCTCCATTGCACCATCGCTCATCGCATATCGCAATTTCCTTCGCCCAAAGAAATCCCGCTCCTCTTTCGATTTGCGACTACGATTCTTGAGCCCACTATTTCCTTCTACTCTTTTCAAAGAAAAATGGCTTTTCTTTGTTTGATGAGGCACATTTGGTTTTATTGGTTTAAAAGGGTTTTCTTCAGCAAAAGGTTAAAAGGGGCGGACATTTTGTTAAGGCCATGAGCAAATGTGAATATAGAGATCATTACAGCTTTAGCCATGGAACGAAAGAAAATGATAAATGATGGGGGTAGGGTTCCAGATCTGTTTTCTTTCATTTTCTAGGATAAATTGTAACAAATGATACTTCTAGATGGTCAAAATGAACGAACAGTTCCCTCTCTTTCAGAGGTGTATTGTTGGGTTTTTTTATCTTCAGGTTTTTTCTTGGGAGCAGGTGCAACAGCTCCTCTTTTTACGGATTCACCCCCTAAGGCTTGTCTATTTAATGTAATTTTTCAGTCATTTGTAGAGGTTGGAAATAGTTGGAATCACTGGGGCGTTCTGAGCTTGATTGTACATATTTGTGACCAGTTTGGCAGGAAATTAATAAGATTTGCAGCTATTTTTTATGGGATCCCCGTGGTATGGAATTTTAGCACAATTTCTTCTTTTGTAACCATTTTTTAAATGTTATGTATGCCATCATTCATTCCATTGATTTTTGTTGAATTTTTTCAAGTTAGATAGGTAGAATCCATTGTTACAGTGCTCTGCCTTGGGAAGTCATTCAATATTTTATGTTTTCTACTGTTTTGGAAGGATTCATCTCATATGCCCTCCTCAGCTCCTCACCAGTCTTAAAACACTTCACAGTCATAAAAAAAAAGGTGTTAAAGTCCATGCCTACCTTACCCCATAGAATACTCTGCATTTCTGATTAATTTCCCAGACTTAAACTGGCCAGCTCCATTTGATCCAACAAACACCAATAAAATCTATCAAAAATTTTTGAGCTACTATACCTAGCCTAAAATCATTTTCTGCAGTCATCCCTAACTGAGATTTCTTACAGAGAGAGCCCTCTCCCTACCCTATAAGGCTAGCTACAAGGTTAAGTGTGATTTTTCGTTACCCTGGCTTGTCTTCCTTCAGCCTGAGGCGAATCTAGGTGTTAAAACTCTGCAACCTTCACCTCTCCTAAATCCAAGAGTGGTGAATCCCAAAACAAGATGCCTCTCATTAATGCCAGATCCGATGGCCTCCCAGGTGGGATGCCTCCCTGTAGTGAGACATATAAATAGGAAATGGACTGTATAAATGAGAGGAGTGAATGGTCCCTCTCTCCACTGTGCAGTTCCATCCTTCTCCTATATGAAGAAACTTTCTTCAAAAGATGATAGTGAATTCTCATTCCCTTCAAATTTCGATCCTTCACCTCCTCATTAGCTCAGAGGAGAAGATAAATATGGAAGAAATACAAAGACCTAAACTAACCCTATTTCTGCCAAGGCAACGCCTCACTATAAAAACACGAGCGTTATAACGCACCTGATTAGTGAATAGGCTGTGTTAGTGGCTAGGGAAATGCTCTGTTTACACTAGAGGGAAATGTTACTCATGTTTTGATTTTGGAACGGGAAAAAACCGTGGAGAATGATTTGAATTTCCAGCTTTTTCTCACAAGAGAGTCAGTACAAAAAGGAAACTGCAAAGCACTAATCTCTTATTGGGCCTTGCCATAAACAACTGAACTCTCAAGGAAGGAAAAATCATGGAAGTTGAGGAAACATATTGGTTTTTTATATTCAGAACTGGTGGAAAGAGAAGGGCAATGATTGCTCTCTCCATCTCCTATAAAATGGAGTTGAAGGCTCTTGGTTCAAGGTTGAAGGATTATCAAATTTTTTTAATACTTGTGAAGTAGAGATCATTTTTGTAGTGTGAAGGTCAAAGGTCAAAGAAGTTCATTGAGAACTTGTTGGTCAAGACATCACCACTTTGAGAGATAGAGAGATTGGAAGGCTGAGGAGGGCTTGGTATAACCAATGGTTGTAAAACTCCTTTTTATAAATCAATAGAACTGTATCTATTTTTTCCATTCTATGCGTTTATATTGTCATTGTTATTTACTCACTTATATAGCATGAGATGAATGGCTTAGATGTACATAGTTTAAATGTTTATTATATATTGACTTAATTGATAGGAAATGTATGTTATGGTAGAGATTAAACGGGTGCTTTAACTGATTGCAGGGTAAAGATTTGGAGCTAGTGAAGGAGAACTCTTGCTTCGCTGCCTAGTGCTCTCCAAAATACTTCAAGATCATTAAAGAGGTATTCTTCCATCTTATTCCATCAAGTTGTTTTAAGTTAATATGAACATGTATGTGCCTTCTTTGTGAACTATACAGCTAATCTTACTATCTTCCTCGGGCACCGGAAAGCCCTGAGAGGGATATTCGATAACCAACAACCCAATCATTTTACCCTATAGCAGAATTGGCGACTTCACTGGGCGCTTCCCCATAGTTTCTGGACTATTTATTTCCTCCTTTCTTCTTTCTTCTATTCACAGAACCTTCTGACCAGTATTTATGCCCAGTAGACATTTCAAAAGCTCGTAGAGTTCAATCCTATTTCTGTTTGACCATCTGAAGAACTTTACCTTGGATAACGCTACCTCTGTTGGTTTTCCAATGCATTATAATGTTGGCTCTGCTTAAATACAGTGTGTTAGTCTCTAGATTAACGCTGTATATACTCAGAGACAGTGCGTTACTTAGCCAAAATTTTTCGTTCACTCCTGTGATTGTGTTTTGGTTGCAAAGTTTTTTGGCCATCAGTATCTCTCCTTCACTGAATCCCTGTGCTTGTTTACTAAGCTGGAATTTCTGTTTGTTTGCTCTTGTTGGAAAATTTAGTGTCAAAAGCATTTACTTTTTAAAGAAGAATTTTTTTTTTAGTTTTTTCTGCATCTAACTGAGTTAATTCTGAAAATTTCAGCTCATAGACTATTAAGAAGAGGTAGATAGAAGTCTGAATCTTTAAAGTTGAACTGTGCTATTTGAATGTTAGTGCATGGATGTTGAAAAGAAACCTCTCCTTGTAGAAATAATCTTCATCGAATTGAATATTTAGAGCATATTTTTGCATGGTTTCTTGAGTCAGAGTCTCATTACATTTCATACTTCCACTCCCCCTCCGCAAGACTAATAATCAAGTACACTAAGAATCAAGCGATAATAAAATCAATCACATTACTCTTTTTGAGCTCACACCAACAGTAGTTCAGGCTAGGATCTTAGGTTAGGAAAAGTGAGAAAATCACCCAAGATCTCAAAACTTGAAACTAGATTCATTAACAAGTGAAATCCTACTGCATTCATATTATCGGGACCGTTCTTACCGGAGCTCAGTGCGAGACAACACTTGGGTACACAAGAAGGTAGCCCACCTTGGACTGCATTCGATGGGTGGGTTATATATTGGGGTTCCCTTCGGGGATGTCAAAACTAGATCTGGGATCTAGGTATTCTTCCCATATAGCATGTTGTCCTTGACCGTGGACCCCCCTGATGATGTCTGTGATTTGAGGTATCTTTAGTGGCCATACTTTTTAGGGACTTTCACAAGGTGACTGGGACAGGCTTTCCTAGTAACTGAAATAGATGGACCCACTCTTTCTTCGATCTTTAGGAGGGTACTCGTCTTCACGAGAGTACTTACACCTATCGTCTGAGGTTCGGGCAAAGATCTAGAGTGACCGTAACTGTACTTTAGACCAACCCTCTCTATATACTATTGTGATACTGGATTTCATCATCAGCAAACGATAGTACTCAAATAGGACACCCTATTATGGCTGCTTGTTGATTGATTTTAGAGAGTCCTTTTTTATTTTTTATTTTTTAGGTTTGTGGTTACTGTCATTGAGACTTTATCATACATCACAATTTATTAAAATTTGTTTAAAATAAACAGGTCACTGTGGCGTCATCCGACCCACGCCGTCTGTCTCGATGACAGCAAGGTCTACCTCCTCTGACTCTTGAGGAACAACTGAACCTTGGTGAACCCATGCCTTCTACGAAAGAGCAGTCTCCATTGACAAACCATGATTTACACATAGCCTCATATCATACAGAATTTCCAGAGGACCCTTTCACGGAAGGTGTCATACCTCATTACAATCCTCCACTCACTAATCCATTGGGGCCTGTGATAGTTCAAATTCTGCCACACCAAGACATGTCTTCAGCCGCAAAAACATCCATTTCACAACCGACATCCACAGGGTCGATGCCAATGGCAACCATCCCAGGTTTGCCACCATCCTCCCCACCGGTTTTCATTTATATGCCATCACTTGGTAACCCTAGTAGTCAACATATACCTAATCTCAACCCTACGGTCATCACAACTGTAAGTAGCTCGCTGAGTCCTTAGGGATCTACTCCTACCATGACTACGTTGGGACCCACGGTTGCTCCTCTCACGAGTGTGACTACTTCGATTGCTTTTAGCAACCCTTTCAGTTGGAACCCTTTGCTGAGATCGAACCCCTTGGCCACTATACTAGGGGGCAGTGTCACCAACACATAGGTAGCAGGGAACATTTCAATTCCCCTGTAATCCTTAGGAAAAACTGGACAACCTATTGTTAATACTATTCCCTTCAGTGGTTTAAATATAGGTGTAGGGTCTATGCCATTGCCAAACTATGCAAGTAGTAGCATGCCTCCAGGAAATTCTATGGCATCCATATGGACTAACCCACCCTAAACCTCCATCTGGAATGGGAGGGCACTTTTATACTGGGGGCAACCAACCATTCGCCCTGTAATACAATATTCCCTATAGAGAGCAACCATATATCCCTACCCCTCCACCTATAGGAAATTTTTATCAAAGGCCTACTTATCCTCCTGGTAACACATTGATGGGCGAACCCTATGGTCCAAATAGTCAGCCCATAATTCCTTGGTTATATTTGGGGGAAAATCCACAATTGCCATTTTTGGCAGCTCTGGACATCCCCAACATCCATAAACTAACTAATGACCCCATAAATCACAACCCGCTCTGGCCTCCAGTACTGCACAAGATTCCTTCTAACATTCCAAAGTTCGATGGGAAACAAGAGACGACCCAGATGCACACATCACTGCCTTTCATCTATGGTCTATATCTCATTCCATGGTGGATGATAGTGTCTGGCTTCGACTGTTTCCCCGCACCCTTACAGGCAATGCCGCCAAGTGGTATATTGAATTGCCACGCGCCGCCATAAACACTTTTTGCGCTTTAGCGATGGAGTTTCTAAAGAACTTCCAATTACCAATCAGATTTGAAACAGGAATGGAACTGTTAACCTCGCTGCGCCAAGACACCACCACCTAGATCTCCGATCACATTCATGAATGGAGACATAGGAGGAGGCTAGTCAAATAACCAATGTGGGATCATCTCTTAGCTAATTGGTTTTATAATTCTCTCTTATCCCACACCTCTAAAGACATTGGTCTTTATGCTGCAGTTACTGAAGATCAATTCATTTGGCGTGCCCAACATTTGGATTTAATCTATTCACAATATGGCACGATATATGATTTATTCTCCAATGCCTCCGGTAACCCAAATCCTCCAACTACTCAGAAAACCAAATCTCACACCGACGGTCTCGTTGGCAAAATCTCTGGTGTAGCCACAAAATAGTCTCAGGGGCGAGCCTCCCAGCCATCCTCGACTGCCACCGTCCCTAACCAAATGACTACTCTTCCTACCGCCGAGGCAAATTCTGTGCAAACTTCACAAAAACCTAGTAGAAAGAATAAAAAGAACAAGAAAAAGACATCTTCTTCGGAAAGAGCAGTTGGACAATCAGAATAACCCTAATCAGAAAAACACTGGAAAAAATGACAAAGGGAAGGATAAACCCATGAAATTTCCTTGCAAGATCTGTGCGGAGGACCACTTGACATAAAAATGTCCTCGGCTGTAGGAATGCACCGATTTTATCGCAAATAAGGATTATGGGTGAACACCTTCCATTCTTCATAATCCTTTCCCTAATCAATAGCAACAACATCAACACATGGTTGACAACCTGTCACAACCCCAGCAACGAGGCAATGGTGGTTCGCATCCTTCCGGTGAAGGACCATCAACCATTTATGGCATTGAGAGTGTTGAGCTTCAAACGCGAGCCAAGCTTTATGGAAATCCTACCATAGATGCTTAAGAACCTGGTACTAGTTCAAATCCAACACCGCCCAACGATTTGCATATCGAACGGCCTACTGCTGACCCCATGATTTGTCCCCGCAAAGGGACACTTTGATGCATGACTCATAACACCAATGCATGTGCAGCCCAAAACTACAACATTGTAGAAGATTTGGTGCAGGCACTGTCAGCTATGTCTGCTCTCAAAGTATTGCAAACTTGTCCAACACAAAGGAAAGCCTTTCTTTCGGCCATTGGTGGAATAAACGCCCAAGATTCCATGCTATCTATCTTTGATATGGAAAAATCTAAAACTTGCCTCTCACACCAACTCACATTCCAGGTGCAGGTTGTGTCAAAAGGGAGACCAATCCATCGCACCATCATAGACGAAGGTGCTTCGACCTGCGTTATGTCACAAGCTTGCTGGCTCAATTTAGGTTCTCCTATCTTAACACCGCCGTCGAATTCCCTTAAATATTTCGATGGCCACACATTCCTCCCAAAAGGATACCTTGCTAACTTTCCCATCACTCTGAGTGGGAAAATGGTAACCATGGATATTGAAGTCGTAGATCGTCATGTCGGCTATAATATATTGCTTGGTCGCAGTTGGTCTTATGCCAGTTAGTCTTATGCTATGACCTCCATTGTTTCTTCGGTCTTCTAACTCATCCTATTTCCATTGGATGGGAAAATAGTCACAGTGGATTAGTTATCCTTTTGTACCCCTGATTATACCACGTTATCAAGTAGCACCGTACCACTAATAGGAGGCTTTTCTGACTCTTACGTCAGTATCAGTACTGGTCTTCTGAAGGCATATTCCCTACTCGGTTGTTTTCCTCTCTGGCCACCACATATCCCAAACATTGATGCAATGATATCCACCAATTTGGATGGCTCTATCGACCCATGGATCCTTCCGGCGCCTTCAGACATTGATTCCTACGGAGATCAGATGCCGCTCTCACCAGCCAAGTTGGCCTACCAAGCCATCCAAATTACATCTAAACCCTCCACTACTATGGTTTTGACCAAAGGTACAAACCTCCCACCCATCATAGTTCTCTCTAAGGATCTCCTCAATGAATTCTTGCCTACAGATGAAGCTATTCGAGAGAACATGTCTCTAGAAGAACGACCTTATGGAGAGTTTCACCATTGTGCTTCGATGATGGACTCAGACATGATAAAAACTGAAATCCCATCCTTTGACCCAGCTAATATGGTTCCCTCCGCTTACATGACTATTCAAACTATCGATTCAGAAGGGAACATGGGTAATCTTTCTAATACAATACTCATTGATATCTCGGTCAAAATGGGTATCATGGAAAATATTCAGATTAGAGCCAATTGTAATCCTGAGGAAATTGCATGATTCAAATCCCTTTTCAAGGAATTCCGTGATGTGTTTGCTTGGTCTTATGACAAAATTCCCGGCATAGATCCATCTATAGTCGAGAACGAAATCAATATTTATGACAATTCCAAACCAATTCGGCAGTGACTTAGACCTGTCCACCCACGCAAAGTAGCCGCCATCAAAATTGAGGTAGAAAAACTTTTAAATGCTAGTTTCATCTATCTCGTTCCTTTGACAGAATGAGTTTCCAATCCAATTTCCGTCGATAAAAAACAAGGTACCATTTGTGTTTGTGTTGACTATCACGTTCTGAATGCCGCTTGTCCCAAATACAATTATCCTACGCCGTTCATAGATCAAATTCTCGATGATTGTGCCAGATGTGAATCTTTTTCCTTCATGGATGGATTCTCGGGCTATAACCAGATTTCAATTAGAAAATAAGACCAGCATAAAACTGCCTTCATCTATCCTTGGGGTGCATTTGCATATCGTAAACTCCCATTTGGTCTGAAGAATGCTAGAGAAAATTTTCAGCGGGCTATGGACTATGCTTTTCATGACATTGGACATATTGTACAGGCTTACTTGGATGACCTTCCGACCCATTCCAAGAAACGACCTGATCACCTTGCTCATCCGAAAGAAATTTTTGCTAGGCGTAGATTCTACAATATATGTTTGAATCCTCATAAGTGTGTATTTATGGTCTTGTCCGGGCATCTGCTAGGGTTCATTGTCTCCAAGCACGGGATTAGGGTTGATCCTGATAAGGTTAAGGTGATTGTTGAATTTCTGGCACCACAATCCATCCTTCAACTCCAACGTTTGCAAGGGAAGGAAAACTTCTTACGTCGATTCATCGTTAACTATGCCGAGATGACGAAAGGATTTATGCGATTATTGAAGAAAGGAACACTATACTTGTGGGATGACCAAGCTCAACGGTCATTTGATGCTTTAAAACATGCACTTGTTTTAGCCCCACTCCTTAGTGCCTCCGACTACTCACACGAATTTCTCCTCTACCTGGTGGCCTCACCATCCTCGCTTGGAATGGTTCTAGTTCAAGTTCACAGTGATGAAAGTGAACATGTGATATACTATTTGTCCAAAGGTCTAATCAGACCTGAACTATGTTATTCACATGTGGGGAAACTTTCTCTAACGGTAATTTTCGCTGTCACTCGACTCCGACACTATATATTGCTGCTTAAGACTACGATTATTTCTTTGGAGAACCCCATGTGACACATCCTGTCTTGACAAATTATTGGAGGAAAATATTCCAAATGGATCATAATACTCCAACAATTTGATTTGGTCTTCACAATTGCCAAAGCAAAGAAATCCCTCGTCTTCCCCGAATTATTATCGGACCTTCCCAGAATCAACCCAGGTGAAGTAGCTCATGATCCATTTCTTGATGAATCTGTATACTTGGTTGATTCTTCAGACCCATGGTATGGAGACATTTTGGTCTACCTACAAACCCAACGCTTCTGCCAAACGCTCACGTCCGATGATCGTCGTCGTATCCGCCACTAGGAAAAGCACTACCTCGTGCTAAACGATACATTATATCGTCGTGGTATGGATACTATTCTCCGACATTGTCTCACTTTCAATGAAACAGAATGAGTTTTGAATGACTACCACGCAGGGGCATGCGGTTTTCATCTTTCAGGCATAGCTACTGCCCAAAAAATCTTGCGTGTAGGTTACTATTGGCCCACTTTGTTTAAAGACTACATTGTTGCAGTCTAGAAGTGCCATCCATGTCAAATTTTCACAAAGAAAATGTGTGCTCATCCTGCCCCCCTTCATCCGATTATCTCCATTGGTCCTTTTTCCAAATGGGGAATTGACTTCCTCACCTACAATCCCACTTCGAAAAATGGACACAACTACATCATGGTTGCGGTCGACTATTTTATGAAATGGGCAGAAGCCATTCCCACTTTCAAGGCCGATGGTGAAACCGCCGCTCTCTTCCTATTCAATCAGGTAATCTGTCAATTCGGCATACCCCTATCTATTGTCACAGATCATGGATCCCACTTTCAAAATCATATAATGACCGAATTAACATCCATGCTAGGTTTTCGTCAAGATCAGTCTACATCTTATTATCCTCAAGCTAATGGTCAAGTCGAAGCCGTAAATGGTGTCCTCAAAACCATGATTCATTGACTGGTCGGAAATCATAAAACCACATGGCATCAGAAGTTGTATTCCGCATTATGGGCATACTGAACGTCAGTCAAAACTGCCACAGGCTTCACACCATTTCAACTTGCATTTAGCCTGGAGGCAGTACTTCTAATCGAGTGCAAAATTCCATCACTCAAAATCGCCATTGAACTCCTGCCTGACACCACCGCCACAGAAGAGCGCTTTCTCTCACTCGCTCATTTGGATGAAACTCGTCGAGATGCTACACTAGCACTCAAAGCTCACGAACGCCGAGTCAATTCTCAATACGAAAAATCTGTCAAGCCTCGTTCTTTCCAAGAAGGCAATCTTGTTCTACTCTATGATCAGAAACATGACCTCTTGGGGGTAGGAACGCTCCAACCAATATGGCTTGGTCCTTACATCATCACTAAAATCCTCTCAAAAGGGGCTTATGAACTTTAGGACTATAATGGAATTCCACTTGTGGAGCCCCGCAACGGGCTCTATCTAAAGAAGTATTTTGCCTAGTTTCGCACTAGGCGTATGCTTTGTAATTTTATGTATATAATTTTTTCCTATTGTTTTGATGTATCTGGATATTTTTTTGGTTTTTGAGGTGTTTTTTCTCATGTAAACTCTTTTTTCACACAAATTTCGTCATCCTCCTTATCATACGTTGGATATGCAGATGGTGCTAGTCATCACACTAGACACATTGCTTCAGCTACTTGGGTTCTCTATACTCCTGAGTCAGAACTTCTTGGTTCTGGGGGAATTTTCCTAGGTAGTACCACCAATAACGTTGCCAAGTACATGTTAGTGATCCAACTCCTCACGGAAGTGGCATCTCATGACATCTCAAATTTAGTGGTCAGGCTAGATTCCCAACTTGTCATTCTGCAGTTAAACAATCACTACCGTGTCCGTCATCCAATCTTGTTACGTTATTTTTTAAGGGTGCTACTTTTAGAACGTCAATTTCAAACAATCACATTTGAGCACGTTCCTACAGAATTTAATGCATTAGCTGATTCTTTGGTAAACTATGTGTTAGATTGGCATTTATCACATTTATTATAAAAGATTTATACATGAGTATATATATTTTCATCCCATTGAAAAATATATAAAAAATCAAAAAACACAAAATCACCAAAAAGTATGTATATATATATATATATATATATATATAGATACATACATACATACATACATACATACATACATATATATATATATATATATATATATATATATATATATATATATATATATATATATATATATATATATATATATATATATATATATATATATATATATATATATATATATATATATATATATATATATATATATATATATATATATATGTCCTGTCCAGTACAATAGTTACATCAAAAAATCTTCCGAAACTTGGGTGTTTTACAAAAAAATGGCTATACTAAGCCACGCTCTGACACTAATACATCCATTTCGCCAGCTAGGCCTGATGATCATGGTAACATACAACTTCTCTAGCTATCCTCCTCAGAGGCACCAGCTATCTCTCCAGCACACCTACGGTATGCTGCTACAAATGACCAGGAACCTCCCACATAGGAAGGGGTGGTATACCCATAATTCTGGAGAGTTCATGTAAAACCTGGGCATCATCATCCTCGGCGGCTTCCGCATCCTCTGCTGGTGCGCCAGCCCCGGGTAGCTGCAGTCCTTGCCGTGCATAGCGAGGGGCCCTAACTGGGCAGATAGGTGCCACATCTGTGTCAAGCAAACAATGCTCCATGTCAAAACATAATTTTCACCTTATTTCAACAAAAAAAATTGCATAAACATTCAAAGGACAAAAAAAAAAGTAATTCCTACAGTACACTGATCATTTCCTTCTTACCATCGAGTCCCCACTGGGTGCCATGGGGCAGTGCTAACTCCGGATCACCTATGAAGTTCATCCCTGCATAGGGATAATCCTCAATCATAATAATCTAGGAGTTTAGCCAATCAAAAAATCCATCATCAAAACAGTGGCAGACGGGAACCTCTCCAGTCCGTGGAAGCAAAGCTGCCCATCGAGCCTGCCTTGGCTTGCCTGGGCCCAATGGCGCTATAATGATCCTAGGCCTCATCAATGGTACCCGCTCCAGTAAGAAATAAATGATCAGTGTACCATACCCAAACTCTCTCTAGGTATGGATCTTGCATGTGGTAAGCTCTGCTCAGACCCAACGGACAACACCGTCACACCAGTCAAACACCTGAGGCTGCATACAGCCCAAGGCTAGTAGAATCTGGGCCTTGGTGGCCACATGCTGACTTTTGGCACCTGACAAGCGAACAATCATCCATAATATAGACCTCAGTGGTCTCAAATTCACCCCTGCGATCAGTACCCAGTTGCTCACAGCCTGTCTGTCAGATATGCAATGCTCAAGAATAAGATCAGCAGTGGAACGCGGGTCAGCTCTGGACCCCGTCAAGTTGGGCCTTGGTCCACGACATGATAGGCCGGTCAAAAAGTACACATCATCCTTCTCTATTGAGAGCTCATTGCCCCCAATCTAAAAGACATGGTGCCACTCATCCCATTGCTGGATTAGCCACCTCAGGAGGTCCTCTTGACCCCTCATCAGTTCTAAATAGGCATATTTTAGCAAACCACATCTGCGGTGAGACATAAAACTTGCAGCATCCGTAATCATATCTTGTTCTTCCCATTTATGTTCTCTCTCTCGCCAGATACTCATGATTAACAGCTAAATACCTACAAAATGAAACATTTTTAACCGATTAGAAATTGCCTGGACCACTTCAAAGCGTTGAGAACTGAGTTGCTAAAAAACATGGTGCGCCTAACACTGGCCATAGTGTAAAATAGAGCGCTAACGCGGCATCCCTTCACAATAAGTGTGCTTAACGCGGCTCTAACACTACTGGCCCATGTTAGCCACAAAAATTTTTTAGGGCCTCACAAATTTCCCATTTTGAACCAGCAAAACTTAAAAAAAAGATAGTTAAATGATAGCAGGAGGTTCTATCTCTTACCTGGATCTCGCGGGAAGGAAAATCGTTGCCCAGATTGACCGCAATCGTCAACTGAATATTTCACCCCTTTTCACCCCAAAGCTCCTTCACAACACTCAAAACAGTGAAAATGAAGGTCTTTTGACCTTCCTATAGCCAATTCTGGGGCATGAATCTCTTAAGCTAGTCAGCAAAGTCATGAATTCTTGCTGCATATGTGTCGCAACTATTGATATTTCTTACTGATGTTCTGATGAGTGATCAATATTCATATGTATACATACACATGTTTAGTTGAGCATTATTTTTACAGTATTTTTCTTGCTTGTTAATCCGAAAAACCTCAAGTTTCCTTCTTCGGACTCATTAAAATTATACGAAGTTGATGTCGAGCGTTCCTTTTATGGCCTTTTTCTTGCTCGTTAATCCCAAAAACCTGGACTTCTCTTCTTCAGACTCGTTAAAACTGATATGAAGAAGCACTGAGCTTTCTTTTTAGGGACCTTTTTCTCGCTCATAAAACTGAAAAAACCCCGAGTTGACTTTGTCGGGATTGCTAAACTACCACGACAGAGAAGTAAGGAGCCATTCTTTTCCTCTTTTCAAAGCTCTTTAAACTGAAAAAGTAACTGAGTTTTCTCTGCGTGACTCGTTAAAATTTCACGGAGGTAACCGAGTTTTCTTCGCGTGACTCGTTAAAATTTCACAGAGGGCACCGATTTTTTCTTTGTTGGACTCGTGAAAATTTCACAAAGAGTACTGAGTTTACTCTGTCTCCTCATACTCATAACAAAATGAGGTAGACATCCATCGAACATAGATTTCTCACCTTTCCAGCTTTGATGGACTAACTCACGGAAAATGAACTGTTTCAGGATTACTATTCTCCCTTTGTCGTGCCCGGTTATCAAGACATGACAAAGGTACCCCAATGGAGGGCTTACTATTCTCCCTTTGTCGTGCCCAGTTATCAAGACATGACAAAGGTACCCCAATGGAGTTGTCTTTTACGACATTTTTCAGACTCTCTAAACATGAAAAATTCACCGAGTTTACTCATTTGTACTCGTTAAACCTAATCAGACGGGGCATAGAGTTGTCTTTTATGATATTTTTGAGACTCTCTAAATATGAAAAATTCACCGAGTTTACTCGTCTGGACTCGTTAAACTTAATAAGACGGGGAAAAATTTGGACAAAATGGATACTACCTCTGTTACATTTCAGAGAGGTCGATTTGGCAGCAAAAATCTTGAATATGGCACTTCCCAGAAATCTCTTTCGTAGTTAGCCGAACCCTACCATATATGAGTATTAGCCTTCATATCCTAGTGTCCCTACACTGGTAAAATACTAACACACTCTTTGGTGTTCATTAAGCCTCAGCTGCCTAGTACCCTATTACAGTGCCTTCTATTGTTCAAGCAGATCTCGCTATCTACTGCTCCTCTTATCAACCAAACCATTCATTATGCCAGAAATTTTTTGTCGTCCAACATCCTCATTTACTCTTCATTATCTCCATCATAAAAAAAATCATTTGGTTTTCGTTTCATGTTGAATGATGTAGGACGCCTCAGTGCCTACCTTTCAACAGATCTCTTCCTATCGACGTCAACATCTTATCTAGGAAGTTGATCCAGAAACCCATCAGTACCCGAATACTTGCAGACATCAGTGGAAGGTAGTCTTGTGTTTGATTAGGAGTCTTCATCATTGGATCCTGATCTAATGATTCTACGAGTGTTCGACTTCAACTCTTTTTATTCACACTCGCTAGATTGTACTGTGCATCTTAGGGACCATCATCATTATTGGTGGCCACCTTTGCATCTGTTAACAATTTTCATTATCGACTGGTAATCAGACGATTTCTCACATGTTCGATGATAGCCCCTTCATTCAAATTTTGAGAAATATGCAGTTTAATTGAATCGGCAGTCAAGACCTTGGGGCAAAGGTTACATCATTAAAGTTGTGTTCCCTTCCCCAAGTTGCGATATTGTTTATGGAGACAGCTTCTTCAGCCTGATCTTGTTATGACAGACACTTCCACATTGTGCTCATCGGTGGACAGATTCTTCATATCTCTATTCTAGATAAATCATTTTGTTTAAGTTACTAAGCATGGGAATGCCCGACTCAAGGCAGATACTATATTTTCTGACATATGTTGTTGTTTTAGGTTTAACTCAGTGTTTCAATCTCTTTATCTCTACTACACACATTATAAAGTATTTTGGCCATCATCTTTGTCTCTGACCTCACACTTTAGGGGGGCATCTGTTACAAGTCAAAATACCTCCTGATCAACTCAGACGAGAAGATAAATATGGAAGGAATACAAAGACCTAAAATAAATCTATTTCTTCCAAGGTAACGCCTCACTATAACAACACAAGAGTGTTATAACGCACTTGATCAGTGAATAGGCCGCGTTAGTGGCTAGGGAAATGCTCTGTTTACACTAGAGGGCAGCGTTACCCGTGTTTTCAGCTTGGAACGGGAAAAACCCGCGGAGAATGATTTGAATTTCTAGCTTTTTCTCACAAGAGAGTCAGTACAAAAAAGAAAATGCAAAGCACTAATCTCTTATTGGGCCTTGCCATAAACAACTGAACTCTCAAGGAAGGAAAAAGCATGGAAGTTGAGGAAACATCTTGGTTTTTTATATTCAGAACTGGTGGAAAGAGAAGGGCAATGATTTCTCTCTCCATCTCCTATAAAATGGATTTGAAGGCTCTTGGTTAAGGGTCAAAGGATTGTCAAAGTTTTTGAATGCTTGTGAATTAGATATCATTGTTGTAGTGTGAAGGTCAAAGGTCAAAGAATTTCATTGAGAACTTGTTGGTCAAGACATAACCACTTTGAGAGATAGAGAGATTGGAAGGCTGAGGAGGGCTTGGTACAACCGACGGTTGTAATCCTCCCTTTTATAAATCAATAGAACTGTATTTTTTTTGTCCATTCTATGCGTTGATATTGTCATTGTTATTTAATCACTTACATAGCATGAGATGAATGGCTTAGATGTGCATAGTTTAAATGTTTATTATATATTGAATTAATTGATAGGAAATATATGTTATGGTAGAGATTACACAGGTGCTTTAATTGATTGCAGGGTCAATATTTGGAGCTGGTGAAAGATAACTCCTGCTTCGATACCTAGTGCTCTCCAAAAGACTTCAAGATCATTAAAGAGGTAATCTTCCATCTTATTCCATCAAGTTGTTTTAAGTTAATATTAACATGTATGTGTCTTCTTTGTGAACTATACAGCTAATATTACTATCTGCCTCAGGCACCAGAAAGCCCTGAGAGGGATATTTGATAACAAAAAACCCAAGCATTTTACCCTATAGCGCTCCTCCATCCATCTCAAAATCCTCCAATGCTACTATATGCTGCTCAGGATTTGTGACTAGGTCCCCACATGTGGTATCTCTTTGAATCCCTTACATAGAAACGAGGACTCCTCCAATGGAAGCAATGGCTACCCTCTCATATCCATGTGGTGATGGATTTCTCTCCAATGATACAACACTGTGGGTTCTTCTATGCACATTCTCTTCACCAATATGTGAGTATACCTCCTCTTCAATGAGAGACCATGGATTTCGATCTTCTTTTGGAAGAAGTATCTTCATATTATCAAAAATGGAAGAGTGCCCTTCATACAATGGGGGTCTTGCCTCTAGCAAGTCATCATCCCGGTTTTCTTCCCCTCTAGAAATATGGAGTGGAGTTTTTTGTATGTTTTCCTCCAACTCATGCAAGGTGTTTGATCTCTCAGATTTTACACATGATGATTCACATTGGTCTTTATCAGACCTCTTCACCAAAGTCTTAGTGAATTCATCATAGGTTTTTATATTTGCATGATAACATGAAACTGAAATTTTAAACCACCAATCATGGGCCATTCCTTTGAGATGCAACACTGCTATAGTGATGGCCTCCTTGGCTGCAACTTGGTGTAGCTGAAAATATGCATCTAGCTCCTCCACCAAAGTTGTGGCTTTGCACCTTGCTCATCCATCGAAATTAGATAGAAAGAATATATCTCTCTTTCTCCCTTTGGGGCTTCTGGATCTTGCTCGCTTGAGTCTGAAAAAATCTTGGAAGTCTAAGTGCACTTCGAATCTCCGTGATTCAGATTCATACTCCAAAATAAAATCACTCAAGGTCTCCTCCCTTGGTGACTCATCTTCCTCCATTCTCCCTGTAGTAGATATGGTAAATGTAATGCACTGTGGATCTTCTTGTGTGGATGAATTATCACACACAATGTGGTCACAAATAGGGCTTGCTTCATCCACAAACCCTTTCAGAAAATCTCCCCAGTTTTCCCTTTCTATCTCCTCAAGGTTTGCAATGATACACTCCATGGTCTGGAAAAGAAGAAGGGAGACCTCCTCTTCCGTCATTCCTCTTTTCTTGTTTCCTTTTTAAATATCCTCTCCTTGGAGAGAAACTCCTCTATCTAATAGCATTAAATCTTGTGCACAGGCTGAGCCAAGATTGATGCTTTGATACCACTGTAATGTTCCTTTTTCAGAAATTTCTGCAATATGGTCCAAAGGGACGTTGTATAAGGAAGATGATGCACACATAATATAAAAGGGGACTTGGATCCCTTATGCCTCATACGTTACACTTCCAAAATTTGAGCTCAAAGAAATCCCTCAAGGGAGGTTAAACAGATATCCCATCCTTGGGTATCTCAAAGAAGTGCTCAAAGAGTGAGCTACAACAACATATGAACACAATCATGAAACTCTACAAATATGAACATGTCAATAGAGTTAATGTGATGCAGCCAAAATTATATTATTATCTCAGCAATAATACACAAGAAAACTATGAGGGACAAGCCACTCAAGCTATTGGAACCAATCTCCAATGATGAAACTATAAAATACATGAGATGCTGCAATTGCATGTAAAGGTAAGAAAGGTAAAAGAGGAAAAGAGAATGATAGCATTGGATTTTTGGTTGAGGCTTCTCAACAGGTGTCCAAGACCTCTTGAGGGACCACTCTACCAATTTTGGGCAAATTTGAACAATTTTTTGTGTTTTTGAAATTTTGAGGGCTTTGTGCGCATCACCCTTAGCACTGTGCACAAATCTCATGCATCCTCAGCTTGAAAACTTGAAATTTTTCGATTCCTCTCATCATTAGCAGTCTACTCACAAAATTTTAGACCATTTGGAGCAGTTTTGACCCCCCAAAAGGTAAAAAAAACCAAAATTTTGACCATTCTACCTCATTTTCAGGCAAGGTGCTGCGCACATAGTAGTGTTGGGAGAATGGGTTTTTGGACAGGGAAATGGCACTCATTCAGGAAAAATCAAGAACTTCTAGAAAGTATACTCATCGATATTTCCAACAAGCCATCACAGAGCCAAATAAGGCATCAAAAATGGGTCCAAAACTTATTCACTAAAGACCCTATTTTCTGTTGAAGTGGCACTACACACAGAGACTGTCTAAGTATGTTTTGGACCAAAGTTCAACAAAACACACTCATTTATTCCAAATTTATATTTTTGAGTTTTTTGAGGTAAAACACTCTAGAATTAGGTGCAAATATTTATTTTGGCATTTATTTCTTAGGATATTATGTGCCTTGGGCCTTGCATGGTCTCTTGGCCATAAATGACATTTATGGTTAAATTTGACATTTTCCTACCATATTTAGGGTTTTATTCCTCATTTTCTCCATAAATAGAGCCTAAGGCCTCATGTATTTTTTTGTCATTTTATGATCTTTGAGAGCAATACATGGTTTATATGATCTTGGAGAAGAAATTGGTGTTGTGGAGTAGATGAATGGCTTGTTTGGCTTGATCATGGAGAAGCTTGTTTGCAGGATTCCTTAGCTTGGTGAATGGTGATGTCTGCTTAATTTTTTTATGTTTCCTTGTTATCATATGTTTCACTCTTCTTAGTTGCTATAAATTAGAAAAGTATAGGTTGAGACATGTTGTTTGAGGCACCTCGGTCCTCATGTTTGTTATAGCCTTAATGTTTTCCTCAGCTGGTTGTGTTTGAAGAATTCTTAGTTGCTCTTCAAGCCTCCTTATGCTTGTTAGTTTCATTTATGGATTAATATGATGGCTAACAAATATGATTCATGGTATGCCCTGCTTATTTGAGACTGTCTAAAACTCTGTCTTGGAACCTTTCTTTGGAGTATTGTTTGATAGGTTAAGTCAAAGAGGTCTCATTCGATCTTTCCCTTTGTCCATGCCTACCAACTTGTTTCAGAGTTCTTTATAGCTTTATTTATGATGTTTAGGAGTTCCCTATTCATATATTGAGTTATTGTGCTATCTTGTATGTTTTCCCAAATTCTGAAGGTGAATTTACTAAAGTTAGAAGATCTTATGCTTTCTATGTTTCACTGGAATGTTTATCTTGGATATTTATTTGTTTAAAGCATTATCATTGAGTAAATGGTATGCCCTATATCACACTTAGTAGCTTTTTCTTATCATATTTAAGACCTTCTCGTTCATAGGTATTTGACAAAGGATTCTTGATTTCCCTTTTCCCTACCTTATTCACAAACTTTATGTCCATCCCATTTCACTCATAAGCTTAAGAATCCATTTACCTTGCTAGATTGGCCTTGCACTGGACTCTGATTCATTATTGAGACACCCTTGAATTTTATTGACTCCATATCCCAATGATTTAAAGACCTCTCACTCCACCTATTCTACCAACTTATCTCACCCAAACAAAACAATAAAAAACCCTACACTTAACAACTAGCCTAAAATCAAAACCCTAAAGAAAAAAGAACACATCCTTTGCACCCAATAGAGAGAGCCCTCTCTGAGTCCAAGAAGGCTAGGTCCTAGGACTCCAAAGACTGGTTCCATGTTACCTTGTCATTTGGTCTACCAATATGCCAAATCACGGGACCCTAATAGGGGCCAAACTCTCTCCTCAAGGTAACCAGTTTATTGGTAATTTCCATGAAGTTGGGGGCATGCCTTATGGCCCACCACTTTATATGATTCCACCTACAGCTCGAGGAATTTTTTACCTTGTTAGTATGAATCTTAATCACAATTGAATGAAAAAAGACCACTTTAGCTGTGCATAACAAACAACCCTAACAAAAAATATGGCTGCCAATATCTTTAGATCTACAATTAGGTGACCAAGATAAATGCTGCAAAAATCTTGATCTATGGATTAAAAGACATTAAGTAGTAAATAAAAACAAGAGTTTCTCCATGCATCTAATAGACAAGACAATAATATGTTTAAATAATTTTGTATTTATGGCACCTGGGAGGAGAACATAGAAGGATGTTCATAGTCCTCCTCAATGGGATGGGTTCTTGTAAATCCGTATCACTTCAAATCTAAAATCCCTCTCTCTTGATGGTGTAGAAAACCCAGACAAAAAATGGAACTCACAAGAAAAATTGTATCAAAATATGACAATGATGGTCAATCAAAATCAGACCAAAAGTATAGAACCATAGTGATCTTTAAGCAACAAAAGGTAGTGAATGAATGGAAAGGCCCTTCTATTTATAACAAAATATTGAGTTAGTCTAGATATTGGTGCATAATTAAAATATTATTAACCAAATCAAGATCCAACTTTTATGGAATATTTTATTATATTTTTTGGAGGGAAAAATAATTTAACTTTATTCAAATCTCTTTATTTGTAAACAATAAATAAATAAATGATTTATTTATTATTTTAAGGATGTGGTTGAGTAATAATCAAATAAATAATTATTTATTTAATTATTTATAAATGATTTAGTCACATTTAACAAGGAATATTATTTAAATAAGGTTTAAATAATTATTCCTATAAAATAATAAGATAAATAATGATTTATCTAATTTATTTTCCTGTTTTGGGTTAAATATGACTAGGAATATTAATTAAACTATTGTTTAACTAATTATTACTTTAGGAAAATAAAAAAAATATGGATTTATTTAATATTTCCTCATGGGGTTTCCTGTTTAGACCATAAACAACTTAATAAATGTTGTTTACTAAGTTCCTTTTCATAGTGAAAGAAATTTTACTTAGGGTAAAATTGGTCTTACATGGTGTACTTAAGTCCATCTAATAGTAACAGGTTAGATGACCAAAAAATGGTGTAACAGATTGCCCCCTAGCATGCGAGTGTTAGGAGCTAATCGTATGACCAAAGTATGTTGTAAGAACTCAATCATTAGACACCGAAGGGGAAGTCAGAGAGAGACAAATATAAGGTAGACCAAAGAGCTAGAGGACTAGACCCTGAGGAGGTGAGAATTACAGGTGTGAAAAGTCTCTTTTATGAGTGATTACATGTACTATAGGTAGCAATGGAGGCATACCTATGCCCGCCGAGACAAAGTACAAAGAATAATGCATCCAGTAAGCAAGGGACTGAACTATATAGTATATGCTAGCATAAACATGAGCCAGATAAAAACATGATAATGAATCCGACATACATATTGTGCCTGTGATAATAGCTAGGACTTATACAATAATATATGAGTACATGAGATATAAATATAACCAAAGTGCCCCTGTAAACAATGAAGGGCTTTGAAAATATGACTGATACCTGCAAACTAAAAATCACTGCAAGTGGCTGAGGCCAACACCATCCAATCTATGGAGTTGCATCAAAGGCTGTAATGAAGAGGTCATTTGGGCATGTGGGGGGCTACCTAAAGGGCCACCCCCTCATGAGGTCTGAAACATCTCACACATACCCAAGAATCATCGGTCTAATCTGCTGCATCACTGAACCATCAAGTATATGGATCTCGATCATGCTGTAAGGAGTTGGAGCTGAGAAACAATAAATTCAAAGGGTTATGAGGAGTCCCTTTGCTTGATCCAAGCCACCGAACAAGGGTGGAAGCTGGAACCAAGGTACACCGCCCTTTAGACCTATCTTCTGGAATGAATAAGATGATGGCAAAAGAAAGAGGTCTACCATAGGTAAGGCAACAAGGGATCCTCAACTAAGGCATGACAGAAAAGAGTAGAGCAACCGACAGACTGACACCAGGGATGATGATGAAATGGGGGGTACTGAGTAGCAGATTAATGACTTCCCTTGTTAGATGTAATGTTCCCAATTTTAGCCTCAAGCTAAAATGGAACATTATAGTTAGCATATTTTTATTTTGTTAAATAAAATGCGTAAGGAGACACCTTAACCCCTTTTGATGGAGAAATAATGCTCCTTGTGTGAAAGGAGGGATAATAAAGCAGTTGGATTGAGCACCACATGGTGTGAACAGGTTTGGATCAAGAATGATCTAGTCATTTTGACCAAGTCAACTAAAACTGTCTAGATACATTGCACCTACTTGGACAGTGCAGTTTTAGTGGAGGATTCACTTTCTTGAGCTAGAAGAAAGTGTGAATGGGACCCATGGTGAGAAAGGTTCCTTTGCTTTATAAGGAGGATATGGAAGCCCATTTTCATTATGCATTAGCTTATCATTTTCGTTGGGTCTGCAAGACTTGCATCCCCGGGTTGTTTAGCAGGGTTTGTGGTGTTCTTCACCCAAGGGTGTTCCTGGTCGGGAATCCCTACCTCTTCCTCAAGGAAGGAGAGGGTTTGAGCTTCATTTCCTCATTCTGGCATTGGCCAAACTTCTCTCTGCAGTTATAGCGTCATTTCTGCAACAGATTAACGTTGTGTTGATGGGTGTAGCAACAGAGGAACTTATATATCCATCCTTTGGCTTATTCTTCAGGGGAGATATTGAATATTATTTGGAGGACTAGCTGAGGTGACTCCAGGGCTTCATTTCAGATATTTAGCATCAGTCCAATCACTCACCATCTCTCACAGTGCATTCTTGGGCAGAAACTGCATTATTTTCAGAGGCAGTTGCTGCGAGAGCCATTTAGGCTCATCAGGAGGATTGTTCTTGACTAGAGGGATCAGCCTTCTACTTAAGAGAATTATCAGAGGAGGGAATCACTATTTCAAATATTCCATAGCCTCTTGTATATTTTGATTCAGTTGTAGTGACAACTCAGATTGTCACATTTGTACATTTTCTGTCATTTCTAGCAATCTCTCCTAGATTGGATAGAAATCTTGTATTGGAGCCCATTATTCTATTCTTGGTAATTTATTTCTATATTTCATTCATATTTCATGTATTCATATCTATAGCAGCAACTACACTCCTAGAGACAATGCTTTCACTCCTCTCCAACATTTTATGCAGTTGTTGCATCTCTTATATCTCATTGTTTACTCATTGGAGGTGGATTCTCATTGAATGAGGGGTTTATTCCTCATCATATTTCTGTATATTTTTGCTGATATATTAATGAATATGATGGCTGTAATATATTACATTTTTTGTTGCATTCAGATTTGGAGATTTCATGTTTATGTTCATGTATTGCTGTAAGCTTTCTGATTGAGCATTTTCTGAGAGATCCATTTTGGGGAGATCTGTATAAGCCCTCTAGGCTTATTTATTTGAGCTCAACTTCTATAAGATAAGTTTTTGGTGCTTTAATAATGGGATCCAAGCACCATTTCTGCTTATTTTCACATTTTTTTCCTTATACAGTGTCCTTGAGGACAAGATTGCAGAAATTCCTGAAAAAGGAATATTACAGTGGTATCGGAGCATGATCTTTGGCTCAGCCTATGGCTTGAAGCCAAAGTGCTGAATACCTAAAGGGGAAGATTTCAAACTCTATAGATAGATTCTATATATGACTAGGTAGCCTCTGGATCTCATCCTTTGTTCAAAGGTGACATATCCAGTAAATGTCCCTGCAGGCAATCTCTGGAATAGAATTTTGATATTCCTAAGAAGGAAACTTTACAACTGTGCAGCCCAAGATAAAATGCCATTAGAAGGAGAAGATCTTCATTTATAAGAGGATATGTAAAAAAAAAGAGGAATGATGGAAGAGGAGGTTTCCCTTCTTCTTTTTCAGACCCTAGAGGGTATGATTGAAGATCTTGAGGAGAAAGAAAGGGAAAATTGGGAAGATTTTCTGAGAGGGTTTGTGGATGAAACAAGCCCTAGCTAATATCATGATGGGTGTGAGCACTCAACCACACATGCAGTTCCACAACGCAGTTCATTGTCTATTTGCACTGCTGGAAGGATGGAGAAAGGAGATGAGGCCATAGGAGGAGCAGCGCTGAAACTCAAAGGTATGGCTCATGGTTTATGGTTTGGAAATTCTATTTCATGCTATCATGCTAATGTAGAATCACATGATGGATTCAATAAATGGTTGGTGAGAGAATTTGATAAAAATCACTGTGAATATCTTTTTAACAAAACATCAAACACTTTGCATGCATTGGAGAGAACCATGAAACAAACTCCATTCCATATTTCTGAAAGGGATGAAAATGTGTATGATGAATTGCTAAAGGCAAGAACCCTATTATATGAAGGGCACTCTTCTATTTGTGATAACATGGAGATCCCTCTTTCAGAAGAAGAACAAAATCCATGGTCTCTCATTAAAGGGGAGACATACTCACATATTGATGAAGATAATGTGCATGACAGAATTCATAGCGTTTTCATATTGGAGGAAGATCCAACACCACATGGAGATGATAGGGAATCCATTTATTCTATGGGAGGATTCCTTGTTTTTATGCAAGGGATTCCAAGTATTTTAACATGTGGGAACCATGGCACAATTTCAGAGTCATTTGCAGAAACTTGTGGGGATTGTGAGATGGAGGAGGAAGAGAAGGATCAACAGCAAGGGTTGATACACCCTTATTTATTCCAGAAAGGCTTTTCACATGGGAGAGAGACTGTACAACACTGTGAAGACAGGGACAACTCAGTCCTCTTATACATACATTCCACTTCCGAGCTTGATGTCTCACTATATGGAGGCATTCCACCTGGGAGGCCACCTGATCTAGAATTGATGAGAGGCATCTTGCCAGTTGGTTCACCACTCATGGATTTCAGAGAGGTGAAGACATTGGAGGAGTCCAGCATAGTGTAGAGAGTTTGGGATAGACCCAAGGAGGTGAGAGACACTCTCTCATTTTCATTATTGCCCACTCTCACCAGTTATACTACGCTGACAGGGTTTGCTGCATGGATGTAGGATTGCATCTTCATGATGCAGGATGACTGCTCCACATATTTGATGAGGAGGAGGATACTTCCTTTGAGGGAGAACTATTTCATACATAGGAGTGGATGGAGGCCACTCATGCTTACTTAGACCCAGCTTGGGAGATTCCTGTTGGATGAAAGCTTCTCATGGGAGGCCAACTTCCCAGGATCACCATTATTATTTGAGCATGAGAAGCCGCGTGATTGGCATGAAATCATTTTGGAGGATGAATTTGGCATGGGGGATGTCAAAGTAGCCGGAAGAAGCATGAGGGGAGCACTACATTGCAGATTAGCAGCGCTGTCTATGAGGAGGATGGATCTAAGATGGAGGACTCAAATTTTAGTTGAGTATTCCCAAGATCTTGGTGCATGCATGATTCTTGATGACCAGAAGGGATATGATAGATACATGGTGGAATATATGGTCATCAATTTTTATGGCAGAATATTCTTGGCTAGAGTCTCTAGTCTCAAGGAGAAGCTATTGCATGCAGCACATGAGGACTTCCTAGCTATGCACTTGGATGCGTATTCTACTGTGCTAGAGGAGTTCATTTGGGAGGGCATTCAGCATGATCTATATCAACATATGGACATATGCATAGCCCACATTTTTTTGGAGAGGTTGGCACAACCATTTCCCTACTCATTGGACGTGAGGGAGAGCATTCAGATGAGCCATTTCAGCTCAAGGACTGGAGTGCATGGTAAAGAAGGTATATGTTATCATTTTGGTTTACCTTCCTTTACATTATATGAGCAGCTTGATGAGATAAGGATGATCACATCTCCTTACGCTTCTTATTATGATGATTTACTTGTGGCCCATTGCAGCAATGAGAGTGGTTATTTTTATGATGGTTTGTCGGGGAAGCCACATATTTCTCGGTGTGCACCATTGACACCAATTTGTATTTTCATGTTTTCATATTATGAGATGTTTGTGGTAGCAAACAAGTGGCTGGGAAGGAACTTGTTGTTTTTAGTTTTGATGCAAGCAGGAGGTTTACTATGCTGGTCCCATGAGGATAGCAGTGACCCACTCTCTAGTTGTCTTATGACAAGTTGTTTTCATTGCATATTTCTTCTTTGTGTTGCTGATGGTTGTACATTCATAGGGAGCACTACTTGGAGAGTGTTGGAGGTATGGGGACAACCCATTGGGATTATGATTCTCCCTTTTTTACATATTGTATGTTTCAGGAGAAACCATGGGCACACCATGATTTCCATGTCACTACTTATCATACTTATCATAAATGGATGGAGAAACTACTTGGATGGAAAAATCTAAACTCTCCATTAAACCCCAACATATTGCATAGATCTGGGGTTGAGGACTACTTTGTTCAGCTACCTAGGATAGCTCATCTCATTTGGATGATTACATGGGTGAAGGAGTCACTCATTGGGAATAAGACTTCCCATGTTTTTCATCACTCCTACCTTGAGGAGGCCATTGAACCACAAGGAGATTTCCACTTGTACCTTTTATTATCTCATGATGTATTCTTTGGTTCTACACACTTGGAAGGATACATGGAGGACATATTTATTGCATACACTGATGAGATATGGTGGGGTCTATTGATGAGGAGGCCATAAGAAGAGGGGGGAGAAACTTTGTTCTCTCTATGCAGTTGCTTGAGGACAAGCAACATGTGGGAGGGGAGGATTGTAATGTTCCCAATTTTAGCCTCAAGCTAAAATGACACATTATAGTTAGCATATCTTTATTTTTTTAAATAAAATGGGTAAGGAGACACCTTAACCCCTTTTTATGGAGAAATAACACTCCTTGTGTGAAAGGAGGGATAATAAAGAAGCTGGATTGAGCACCACATGGTGTGAACATGATTGGATCAAGAATGATCTAGTCATTTTGACCAAGTCAACTAAAACTATCTAAATACATTGCACCTACTTGGACAGCGCAATTTTAGTGGAGGCTTCACTTGCTTGAGCTAGAAGCAAGTGTGAATGGGACCCATGGTGAGAAAGTTTCCTTTGCTCTATAAGGAGGAGATGGAAGCCCATTTTCATTATGCATTAGCTTATCATTTTCATTGGGTCTGCAAGACTTGCATCCCCAGGATGTTTAGCAGGGTTTGTGGTGTTCTTCACCCAAGGGTGTTCCCGGTCGGGAATCCCTACCTCTTCCTCAAGGAAGGAGAAGGTTTGAGCTTAATTTCCTCATTTTGGCATATGGAAAAGCTTCTCTCGGTAGCTACAGTGTTATTTCTGCAGCAGATTAATGTTGTGTTGCTGGGTGCAGCAACAGAGGAACTTATAGAGCCATCCTTTGGCTTATTCTTTAGGGGAGATCTTCAATATTATTTGGAGTAGCTGAGGTGACTCCAAGGCTTCGTTTTAAATATTTTTCATCAGGCCAATAACTCACCATATCTCACAGTGCAGTCTTGGGCAGAAACTGCATTATTTTCAGAGGCAGTTGCTGGGAGAGCCATTTGGGCTCATCAGGAGGATTGTTCTTGAGTAGAGGGATCAGCCTTCTGCTGAAGAGCATTATCAAAGGAGGGCATAACTATTTCATATATACCATAGCCTCTTGTATATTTTGATTCTGTTGCAGTGACAAGTCAGATTGTCACATTTGTACATTTTCTAGCATTTCTAGCAATCTCTCCTAGATTGGCTAGAAATCTTGTATTGGAGCGCATTCTTATATTCTTGGGAATTTATTTCTATATTTCAGTCATATTTCATTTATTAATATCTATATCAGTAGCTACAGTCCTAAAGACAGTGCTGTCACTGCTCTCCGACATTTTATGTAGTTGTTGCATCTCTTGTATCTCATTGTTTACTCATTGGAGGTGGATTCTCATTGAATGAGGGGTTTATTCCTCATCATATTTCTGTATATTGTTGTTGATATATTAATGAATATGATGGCTGTAATATATTATATTTTTTGTTGCATTCATATTTGCAAAGCTCATGGTTATGCTCATGTATTTATGTAAGCTCTCTCATTGAGCATTTTCTTTGAGACCCATTTTGGGGAGATCTATATAAGCCCTCTAGGCTTATTTCTTTGAGCTCAACTTCTATAAGAGAAGTTTTTGGAGCTTTAATAAGGGGATCCAAGCCCCCTTTCTACTTATAATCACACTGTCTTCCTTATACAGTGTCCTTGAGGACAAGATTGCAAAAATTTCTGAAAAAGGAATATTACAGTGGTATCGGAGCATGATCTTTGGCTCAGCCTGTGGCTTCAAACCAAAGTGCTAAATCCCTAAAGGGGAAGATTTCAAAATCTATAGAGAGAGTCTGCAGATGGCCAAGTAGCCTCTGGATCTCATCCTTTGTTCAAAGGTGACATATCCAGTAAATGCCCCTGCAGTCAATCTCTGGAATAGAATTTTGATATTCCTAACAAGGGAACTTTATAGTTGTGCAACCCAAGAAAAAATTATAGTAGAAGGAGAAGCTCTTCATTTAGAAGAGGAGATGTACAGAAAAAGAGGATGGCGGAAGAGGAGGTTTCCCTTCTTCTTTTCCAGACCCTGGAGGGTATCATTTAAGATCTAGACGAGAAAGAAAAGGGAAATTGGGAAGATTTTCTGAGAGGGATTGTGGATGAAACAAGCCCTAGCTATTATCATGATGTGTGTGAGCACTCAGCCACATATTAAGATCCACAACATAGTTCATTGTCCATTTTCACTTCTGGAAGGATGGAGAAAGGAGATGAGGCCATAGGAGGAGAAGCGCTGAAACTCAAAGGTATGGCTCATGGTTTATGGTTTGGAAATTCTATTTCATGCTATCATGCAAATGTAGAATCACATGATGGATTCACTAAAGGGTTGGTGAGAGAATTTGATAAAAATCACTGTGAATCTCTTTGTAAAAAAACATCAAACACTTTGCATGCATTGGAGAGAACCATGAAACAAACTCCATTCCATATTTCTGAAAGGGATGAAAATGTGTATGATGACTTGCTAAAGGAAATATCCCTATTATATGAAGGGCACTCTTCTATTTGTGATAACATGGAGATCCCTCTTTCATAAGAAGACCAAAATCCATGGTCTCTCATAGAAGCAGAGACATACTCACATATTGATGAAGAGAATGTGCATGACAGAATTCACAGCATTGTCATATTGGAGGAAGATCCAACACCACATGGAGATGATCGGGGGACCATTTCTTCTATTGGAGGAGTCCTTGTTTTTATGCAATGGATTCCAAGTATTTTAACATGTGGGAACCATGGCACAATTCCTGATTCATTTGCAGCAACTTGTGGGGATTGTGAGACGAAGGAGGAAGAGAAGGATCAACAGCAAGGGTTGATACACCCTTATTTATTCTGGAAAGTATTTGCACATGGGAGAGAGAATGTAAAATTTAGTGAAGAGAGGGACAACTCAGTCCTCTTATAGATATAGTCCACTTCAGCGCTTGATGTCTCACTATATGGAGGCATTCCACCCGAGGGGGCCACCTGATCTAGAATTGATGAGAGGCATCTTGTCAGTTGGTTCACCACTCTTAGATTCCGGAGAGGTGAAGACATTGGAGGATTCCAACACAACACAGAGAGTTTGGGATAGACCTGAGGAGGAGAGAGACACTCTCGCATTTTCATTATCACCCACTCTCACCAGTTATACTGCACTGACAGATTTTGCTGCAGGAATGGAGGATTGCATCTTCTCAATGGAGGATGACTGCTCCACATATTTGATGAGGAGGAGGATACTTCCTTTGAGGGAGAACACTTTCATACATAGGAGTGGATGGAGGCCACTCATGCTTACTTTTACCTAGCTTGGGAGATTCATGTCGGATGATAGCTTCTCATGGGAGGCCAACTTCCCATGATCACCATTATTATTTGAGCATGAGCAGCTGCATGATTGGCATGGAAGCATTTGGAGGATGAATTTGGCATGGGGGATGTCAAATTAGCAGGCAGCAGCATGAGGGGAGCACTACATTGCAGATTACCAGTGCTGTCTATGAGGAGGATGGATCCAGGATGGAGGACTCAGCTTTTGGTTGAGTATTCCCAGGATCTTGGTGCATGCATGATTCTTGATGACCAAGAGGGAGATGACAGATACATGGTGGATGATATGATCATCAATTGTAATGGAAGAATCTTCTTGGCTAGAGTTTCTAGTCCCAAGGAGAAGCTATTGCATGCAACACATGAGGACTTCCTAGCTATGCACTTGGATGCATATTCTACTGTGCTAGAGGAGTTCATTTGGGAGGGAATTCAACGTTATCTATATCATCATATGGAAAAATGCATAGCCCAGATGTTTTTGGAGAGGTTGGCACAACCATTTCCCTACTCATTGGAGGTGAGGGAGAGCATTCAGATGAGCTATTTCAGCTCAAGGACTGGAGTGCATGGAAAGAAGGTATATGTTCTAATTTTGTTTTACCTTCCTTTACATTATATGAGAAACTTGATGAGCTTAGGATGATCACATCTCCTTATGCTCCTTATTATGATGATGTACTTGTGGCCCATTGAAGCAATGAGAGTGGCTATTTTTATGATGGTTTGTGGGGGAAGCCACATATTTCTCGGTGTGCACCATTGACACCAATTTGTATTTTCATGTTTTCATATTATGAGATGTTTGTGGAAGCAAACAAGTGGATGGGAAGGAACTTTTTTTTTTTACTTTTTATGCAAGCAGGAGGTTCACTACGCTGGTCCCATGAGTATAGAAGTGACCCACTCTCTAGTTGCCTTATGACAAATTGTTTTCATTGCATATTGCTTCCTTGTGTTGCTAATGGTTGTACATTCATAGGGAGCACTACTTGGAGAGTGTTGGAGGTATGGGGACAGCCCATTGGGATTATGATTCTCCCTTTTTCACATATTGCATGTTTCAGGAGAAACCATGGGCACACCATGATTGCCATGTCACTACTTTTCTCTCCATATAGAAGGGGATATTAGAAGAGAATGCGTTATTGGAGGAGGCACTTCATGGTTGATTTATTTTGTGGGGAGGCTTGGGCCAATTGTAGAGGCCACGAAATTTCAGCCCAATATCAGCGACCTCCTCATACTTATCATAAATGGAGGGAGAAATTACTTGGATAGAAAAATATAAACTCTCCATTCAACCCCAACATATTGCATAGATCTGGGGTTGAGGACTACTTTGCTGAGCTACCTAGGATGGCTCATTTCATTTGGATGATTGCATGGGTGAAGGAGTCACTCATTGGGAATAAGACTTCCCATGTTTTTCATCACTCCCACCTTGAGGAGGCCATTGAACCAGAAGGAGATTTCCACTTGCACCTTCTATTATCTCATGATGTATTCTTTGGTTCTACACACTTGGAGGGATACATGGAGGATAGATTTATTGCATACATTGATGAGCTATTGTGGGGTCTATTGATAAGGATCCCACAAGAAGAGGGGAGGAGATTTTTTTTTCTCTCTATGCAGTTGCTTGAGGACAAGCAACATGTGGGAGGGGAGGATTGTAATGTTCCCAATTTTAGCCTCAAGCTAAAATGGAACATTATAGTTAGCATATATTTATTTTGTTAAATAAAATGGGTAAGGAAACACCTTAAACCCTTTTGATGGAGAAATAACACTCCTTGTGTGAAAGGAGGGATAATAAAGTAGCCAGATTAAGCACCACATGGTGTGAACACGATTGGATCAAGAATGATCTAGTCATTTTGACCAAGTCAACTAAAATTGTCTAGATACATTGCACCTACTTGGACAGTGCAGTTTTAGTGGAGGCTTCACTTGCTTGAGCTAGAAGCAAGTGTGAACGGGAACCATAGTAAGAAAGGTTCCTTTGCTTTATAAGGAGGAGATGGCAGCCCATTTTCATTATGCATTAGGTTATCATTTTCGTTGGGTCTGAAAAACTTGCATCCTTGGGCTGTTTAGCAGGGTTTGTGGTGATATTCACCCAAGTGTGTTCCCGGTCGAGAATCCCTACCTCTTCCTCAAGGAAGGAGAGGTTTGGAGCTTCATTTTCTCATGCTGGCATTTGGCCAAGCTTCTCTCTGTAGCTACAGAATTATTTCTGCAGCATATTAACATTGTGTTGCTGGGTGCAGCAACAAAGGAACTTATAGAGCCATCCTTTGGATTATTCTTTAGGGGAGATCTTGAATATTCTTTGGAGGAGTAGATAAGGTGAATCTGAGGCTTCATTTCAGATATTTGGCATCAAGCCAATCACTCACCATCTCTCACAGTACAGTCTTAGGAAGAAACTACGTTATTTTCAGAGGCAGTTGTTGGGAGATCCATTTGGGCTCATCAGGAGGATTGTTCTTGAGTAGAGGGATCAGCCTTCTACTGAAGAGCATTATCAGAGGAGGGAATCACTATTTTATATCTTCCATATCCTATTTTATATTTTTATTTAGTTGAAGTGACAAGTCAGATTGTCACATTTGTACATTTTCCGGCATTTCTAGCAATCTCTCCTAGATTGGATAGAAATCTTGTATTGGAGCCCATTCTTCTATTCTTGGGAATTTATTTCTATATTTAAGTCATATTTCATGTATTCATATCTATATCATTAGCTACACTCCTAGAGACAGCATTGTCACTACTCTCCGACATTTTATGCAATTGTTGCATCTCTTGTATCTCATTGTTTACTCATTGGAGGTGGATTCTCATTGAATGAGGGGTTTATTCCTCATCATATTTCTGTACATTTTTGTTGATATATTAATGAATATGATGGCTATAATATATTACATTTTTCGTTGCATTCATATTTTCAGATTTCATGGTTATGTTCATGTATGGTTGTAACCTCTCTCATTGAGCATTTTCTAAGAGATCCATTTTGGGGAGATCTATATAACCCCTCAAGGTTTATTTCTTTGAGCTAAAATTCTAGAAGAGAAGTTTTTGGTGCTTTAATAAGGGGATCCAAGCCCCCTTTCTGCTTATTTTCACACTGTCTTCCTTATACAACGTCCTTGAGGACAAGATTGTAGAAATTCCTAAAAAGGAATATTATCATGGTATCGGGGCATGATATTTGGCTTAGCCTCTGGCTTGAAGCCAAAGTGCTGAATCCCTAAAGAGGAAAATTTCAAACTCTATAGACAGAGTCTTCAGATGGCTAGGTAGGCTCTAGATCTCATCCTTTGTTCAAAGGTGACATATCCAGTAAATGCCCCTGAAGTCAATCTCTGTAATAGAATTTTGATATTCCTAAGAAGGTAACTTTACAGCTATGTAGCCCAAGATAAAATTCCATTAGAAGGAGAAGCTCTTCATTTAGAAGAGGAGACGTACAGAAAAAGAGGACTGACAGAAGAGGAGGTTTCCCTTCTTCTTTTCCAGACCCTAGAAGGTATCATTGAATATCTTGAGGAGAAAGAAAGGGAAAATTGGGAAGATTTTATGAGAGGGTTTGTGGATGAAACAAGCCCTAGCTATGATCATGATGGGTGTGAGCACCCAGCCACACATGTAGATCCATAGCGCAGTTCATTGTCCATTTTCACTGCCGGAAGGATGGAGAAAGGAGATGAGGCCATAGGAGGAGCAGCGCTGAAACTCAAAGGTATGGCTCATGGTTTATGGTTTGGAAATTCTATTTCATGCTATCATGCAAATGTAGAATCACATGATGGATTCAATAATGGGTTGGTGAGAGAATTTGATAAAAATCACTGTGAATCTCTTTGTAACAAAACATCAAACACTTTGCATGCATTGGAGAGAACCATGAAACAAACTCCATTCCATATTTCTGAAAGGGATGAAAATGTGTATGATGACTTGATAAATGCAACATCCCTATTATATGAAGGGAAATATTCTATTTGTGATAACATGGAGATCCCTCTTTCAGAAGAAGACCAAAATCCATGGTCTCTCATTAAAGGGGAAACATACTCACATATTGATGAAGAGAATGTGCATGACAGAATTCACAGCGTTGTCATATTGGAGGAATATCCAACACCACATGGAGATGATAGGGGAGCCATTGCTTCTATGGGAGGAGTCCTTGTTTTTATATAAGGGATTCCAAGTATTTTAACATGTGGGAACCATGGCACAATTCTGGAGTCATTTGCAGCAACTTGTGGGGATTTTGAGATGGAGGAGGAAGAGAAGGATCAACAGCAAGGGTTGATACGCCCTTATTTATTCCAAAAATTATTTGCACATGGGAGAGAGACTACACAATGTAGTGAAGAGAGAGACAAATCAATCCTCTTATACATACAGTCCACTTCTGAGCTTGATGTCTCACTATATGGAGGCATTCCACCTAGGAGGCCACCTGATCTAGAGTTGATGAGAGGCATCTTGTCAGTTGGTTCACCACTTTTGGATTCCAGAGAAGTGAAGACATTGGAGGATTACAGCATAGTGCAGAGAGTTTGGGATAGACCCAAGGAGGAGAGAGACACTCTCTCATTTTCATTATCACCCACTCTCACCGGTTATACTGTGCTGACTGAGTTTGCTGCAGGGATGGAGGATTGCATCTTCATGATGCAGGATGACTGCTCCACATATTTGATGATGAGGAGGATACTTCCTTTAAGGGAGAACTCTTTCATACATAGGATTGGATGGAGGCCACTCATGCTTTCTTGGACCCAACTTTGGAGATTCCTGTCGGATGACAGCTTCTCACGGGAGGCCAACTTCCCAGGATCACCATTATTATTTGAGCATCAGCAGTTGCGTGATTGGCATGGGGGATGTCAAAGTAGCAGGAAGTAGTATGAGGGGAGCACTACATTGCAGATTACCAGCATTGTCTATGAGGAGGATGGATCCAGGATGGAGGACTCAGCTTTTGGTTGGGTATTCCTAGGATCTTGGTGCATGCATGATTATTGATGACCAGGAGGGGGATGACAGATACATGGTGGATGATATGGTCATCGATTGTTATGGAAGAATCGTCTTGGCTAGATTTTCTAGTCTCAAGGAGAAGATATTGCATGCAGCACATGAGGACTTCCTAGCTATGCACTTGGATGCATATTCTGTTGTGCTAGAGGAGTTCATTTGGGAGGGAATTCAGCATGATCTATATTAGCATATGGAAAAATGCATAGCCCACATGTTTTTGGAGAGGTTGGCACAACCATTTCCCTACTCATTGGAGGTGAGGGAGAGCATTCAAATGAGCCATTTCAGCTCAAGGGCTGGAGTGCATGGTAAAGAGGGTATATGTTCTCATTTTGGTTTACCTTCCTTTACATTATATGAGCAACCTGATGAGCCAAGGATGATCACATCTCCTTATGATCCTTATTATGATGATGTACTTGTGGCCCATTGTAGCAATGAGAGTGGTTATTTTTATGATGGTTTGTGAGGGAAGCCACATATTTCTCGGTGTGCACCATTGACACCAATTTTTATTTTCATGTTTTCATCTTATGAGATGTTTGTGGCAGCAAAAAAGTGGCTGGGAAGGCACTTTTTGTTTTTAGTTTTGATTCAAGAAGGAGTTTCACCGCGCTGGTCCCATGATTATAGCAGTGACCCACTCTCTAGTTGTCTTATGACAAGGTTTTTTCATTGCATATTGCTTCCTTGTATTGCTGATGGTTGTAAATTCATAGGGAGCACTACTTGGAGAGTTTTGGAGGTATGGGGATAGCCCATTGGGATTATGATTATCCCTTTTTCACATATTGGATGTTTCAGGAGAAACCATGGGCACACCATGATTGCCATGTCACTACTTTTCTCTCCATATAGGAGGGGCTATTGGGAGAGAATGTGTTATTGGAGGAGGCACTTCATGGTTGATTTATTTTGTGGGGAGTCTTGGGCCAATTTTAGAGGCCATGAAATTTGAGCCCAATATCAGCAACCTCCTCATACTTATCATAAATGGAGGGAGAAACTACTTGGATGGAAAAATCTAAACTCTCCATTCAGCCCCAACATATTGCATAGATCTAGGGTTGAGGAATACTTTGTTGAGTTACTTAGGATGGCTCATTTCAATTGGATGATTGCATGGGTGAAGGATTCACTCATTGGGAATAAGACTTCCCATGTTTTTCATCACTCCTACCTTGAGGAGGCCATTGAACCACAAGGAGATTTCCACTTGCACCTTCTATTATCTCATGATGTATTCTTTGGTTCTACAGAATTGGAGGGATACATGGAGGACAGATTTATTGCATACATTGATGAGCTATGGTGGGGTATATTGATGAGGAGGCCACAAGAAGAGGGGGGAGAAATTTTTTTCTCTCTATGTAGTTTCTTGAGGACAAGAAACATGTGGGAGGGGAGGACTATAATGTTCCCAATTTTAGCCTCAAGCTAAAATGGAACATTATAGTTAGCATATTTTTATTTTGTTAAATAATATGGGTATGGAGACACCTTAACCCTTTTGACAGAGAAATAACACTCCTTGTGTGAAAGTAGGGATAATAAAGTAGCTAGATTGAGCACCACATGGTGTAAATAGGATTGGATCAAGAATGATCTAGTCATTTTGACCAAGTCAACTAAAACTGTCTAAATACATTGCACCTACTTGGACAATGTAGTTTTAGTGGAGGCTTCACTTGCTTGAGCTAGAAGCAAGTGTGAACGGGACCCATGGTGAGAAAGGTTCCTTTGATTTATAAGGAGAAGATGGCAGCCCATTTTCATTATGCATTAGCTTATCATTTTCGTTGGGTTTGCGAGACTTGCATCCCCGGGTTGTTTAGCAGGGTTTTTGGTGTTCTTCACTCAAGGGTGTTCCCGGTCAGGAATCCCTACCTCTTCCTCAAGGAAGGATAGGGTTTGAGCTTCATTTCCTCATTATGGCATTTGGCCAAGCTTCTCTCTACAGCTACAACATTATTTCTGCAACAGATTAACGTTGTGTTGCTGGGTGCAGCAAAAGACGAACTTATAGAGCCATCCTTTGGCTTATTCTTCAGGGGAAATCTTGAATATTCTTTGGAAGAGTAGCTGAGGTGACTCCTGGGCTTCATTTCAGATATTTTGCATCCATCCAATCACTCACCATCTCTCACAGCATAGTCTTGGGCAGAAACTGCGTTATTTTCAGAGGCAGTTGCTAGGAGAACCATTTGGGCTCATCAGGAGGATTGTTCTTGAGTAGAGGGATCAAACTTCCGCTGAAGAGAATTATTAGAGGAGGGCATCACTATTTCAGATCTGCCATAGCCTCTTGTATATTTTTATTGAGTTGCAGTGACAAGTCAGATTGTCACATTTGTACATTTTCCGACATTTCTAGCAATCTCTCCTAGATTGGCTAGAAATCATTTATTGAAGGCCATTCTTCTATTATTGGGCATTTATTTCTATATTTCAGTCATATTTCATGTATTAATATCTATAGCAACAGCTACACTCCTAGATACAGCGCTGTCACTGCTCTCCGACATTTTATGCAGTTCCTGCATCTCTTGTATCTCATTATTTACTCATTGGAGGTGGATTCTTATTGAACGAGGGGTTTATTCCTCATCATATTTCTGTATATTTTTTCTGATATCTTAATGAATATTATGGCTGTAATATATTACATTTTTTTTTGAAATCATATTTTCAAAGTTGATGGTTATGTTCATGTATTGTTGTAAGCTCTCTGATTGAGCATTTTCTGAGAGATCCATTTTGGGGAGATCTGTTTAAGCCCTCTAGGCTTATTTATTTGAGCTCAACTTTTGGAAGAGAAGTTTTTGGTGCTTTAATAAGGGGATCCAAGCCCCCTTTCTACTTATTTTCACACTGTCTTCCTTATACAGCATCCTTGAGGACAAGATTGTAGAAATTCCTGAAAAAGGAATACTACATTAGAGCATAAAGGGCATGGATGACCTCGCAACGACTGACTCAATATCAAAGTGGATATGGGATAGTAGGAATGAAGGCCATAATGTGCAACATGAGATAGGGACGAAGAAATTAAGCATGGACGACTATAGCGGGATACAAAGGGACTCGAGATAGACTCCATGAATGCGATGATGACTCAACTCGAATTCTCTAAACAAGGGTGACTCGATGATGTCGCCACACAGAAAAGGTCCAATGGGGACCATACAGGAATGAGTACAAGATCATTACTCATGACAAAAATCAACATGAGCATGTACAAGTATGGAGGCAAAGTGGTGCCCCAAGTACAAGTGTTGCAAGTGAAGAAATTTGTTTTTGAGGAGTGATGAAGTGACGCTTTTCGGACAAAATGTGTTCTGGCGAAGTATCAAATCACGAAAAAATAACTAATACCCATTTGAGGGCTCAGTGAGAGCTTTCCAATGGTATAGACGGTTTGTAAAACTGAGCTATAGTTTGGTTGCAGTAGGCAAAAGAAAAATCATGAATTTATTTTTTAATAAGGCATTTTCCCTCCAAATTCACTCATTTGCAAGTGTAGCTATGGTGAATGTAGAGAGGAGAGAAGGCCCTCAATCTTGTGGTGATCATATCGGACAAACCAACCATTGGAATCACGATCTGTTAGTTGCAGGTAAGAGGCATAACCCTATTCTTTCAATTAAGGGGATCAAAATTTCACTTTAGGTACCTAGAGCTCATGAACAGGCTAGGTCACACTTTTTGGGGTCTGTTCTATGACCTGGGTAGAAATTATTGGGCAGAAAACTACGTCTTGTCCCAGAAAATGATCTAAAGAGTGTGACTTGTCAGAGAAATGGGTTTCAGTGCTATTGTTGGCTGAGAGCTGATATTTTTATGGTTGAGGGGCATAGGTGCCCCAAAGCATGCTATGGTCATGCAAAAATATATTTAGAAAAGGGGAATATAAACACATTTTTATGATGCAGTGTGCCATTTGTTTTCATTATGGTTATGCAGTTTGAGAAATGGAACGAGGGATTACCAATCTATTTTGGTACTGCATATATGAAGCAAATGGACTAAGTTTCTGGGTTGGCGTACATGGTGTCACTATTCCAAAAACAGGATTTGGAGATAATGAACTGGTGCTCTCTTAGAAAACCCATAGGATGATCAACAACAATGTCTAGGGGAATGGGTTGCTAATGTAAGATGAAGGAACGATGAGGGGTATCATCCCTAGAGTGATATGAAGTGATATGGGACTCTAGAGGTTCTTATAAATGGGGAAGAATAATGGTACTAGAGTCGACACGAACAGATATGCTATGAGAGTTGTGGAGAATTGCTTCTCCTGGATGCTCAAATATGGGTGCCCCCATTCCCACACATTGGGTGTCAATGTAATGGCCACAAGGTGTATGTGTTTTGAATGTATGGGTTCAATGTAAGGGGGGATAGATAAAGTTACCGATGGTGATTGCTTCCATAATGTCGTCATTGCAATAGAAGATGGGGTGACTGGTGGAAGGAAGACCACCTGGCGCAACAAAGCTACCTAACTCATCATCATGAGAAGAGAGGTTCACATGCGCATCAACACGGGGGGCAACAGAAGAAAAAGTAGATAATGGATCCACTGATTTTGAGCCCAGGGTGATCGCTAAAGGGAGGTCAAGCGAAACAAAAGGGGAAGTCTTAGAGGGAGCTTCCACCGAGGGTCTCATGGATGATGATAGGTAGAAAATGGTGGACGAAGGCTCCATCATCTTGATATCAGGAGGGGGAATGTCAATGGGAGAATTTGTGTCCTCTAGTTCTACTGAAGCAAAATTTTCAAATAAGGGAGAGGTGGACTTGTTGCGCTTGCCATCGTATTGGCGAACTATCACTAGATAGGTGTAGAAGTCATCGAGGTGGGGACAGAGGTGAGTATAGTGGCCATGGAAATCACATAAAGCACAAGGGTGATTTGTGTGCAAATACCTATGTTTCGGGACTGAATCGGGTATAGTGACATATACCTCTGGGATATCAGACTCTGGAAATGCTTTGTTAACCATGGGCTTGAGACGAGGCAATTCAGGACAGCTATGGGTGGCATGACCGATAACATCACACAAAGCAAATTGTATAGTACGCTTTGGTGGCCGAGGAGGGGTAGGGTTTGTCAGGGCAGCCTTGTCTTTATATGCCTTCTTGCTGGATTTTCCTCCATTACCTGAAGCTATCACAACAGGAGGAGGTTCCTGTATAGGTGGCTGAGGCACAATAGCAGTGGGAGGGGTCATAGGGACTAGTTGAACCAGGGTCAAAGCAACATAAGGTTTGGGTTGAATAGGCAAGGTAGCGACTGGGGGATGAAGGTACCAGACGAGAATCCCCATGGTCAGGTTAGGAAGAGATAGGGTAGCCATGATAGGTACGAAGTACACTCCAAGAGGGGGGGAGCTAGGAATGGTATCTGACCGGAAGGGTAATGGCTAGGCAGGACAGCTCCAAGATGGTTGAGGCCTAGAGGAACTATTCCATGAGGATAAAGAGTCTCATGGATACCAACTGCAAGTGAAGGGCTAGAAGGAGGGGGTCGAGAAGGCTGAATAGAAGGGCTAGGAGTAGGGTGTGGAGGGTGAGGCTGCTGACTAGCCGAAGTGGACCGCTTGAGGGAAGCCCGAGACAATCACATCATGCAAAAATTTGATGAGCTGGGATCAGAGATAGAAGGAGGAAGACTAGGGAATTTACCAAGCAAAGAGGAGTCTTTGTAGACTCTGGGTGAGAAACTGGTCAAAGGATTGATGGTTTGTTTAGTGGCCGCCGAAAAGATGATGAAATTAGGGGGGTCTGATACTTCAGTTCGTAATATGTTAACTGGTCAATGGTGACTCACTTTCCGTTATGAGGGGAGGACATCTTGCGGTGAATCGCAGATGGGAAAACAGACATCGCATAGGTGTAGATATGACCCAATAGAATGTTGTAATCTAAGGGGGCCTCAATGACTTCTACGTCAATGCAAACAATCTTGCTCGCAAGAGTAACCGAAAAATTGCGGAATAGGCCAATGGGCTGGGAGGAGTGGCCATCCCACACTCAGAGAGTGATGGTGGAAGGAGCCAACTCAGGTGATCATAGTTTCTTCCAAAAAAAATTAGACATCACACAGGTGGATGCCCCCTCATTAATGATACAATGGGAAATGTTGGCGTTCCGGATCTTGACTGGGATTTGGAAGGTTACGAAAGAAGGAAGAGGAGGATTTTCTGACTAGTCAACATCAAAGATGACCAAATGATCATCTGAAGGACCTACAGCACCCATGGCATATATTAGAGCTTTTCATTATGAAGGGCATGATTAGAGGAGTTCCAACGTTGATATGGCAACAAGGGATTGCACCAAATCATCTACTATACTATACAAATGGAAATATTTTCTAGAAGTAGCATTTCGGCAAAGTGGTCCCTTAAGGATCTTAGTATGAACCTTTGCCTTAGGGTGAGGGATCTGCAAAGGACCATTAGTTGTCGAAAGAGGCTTTGTAGAACCTGAAGAAGGGATCTCAGGGGCAGATGTAGCTGGAGGCTCGTTATATTGACAGGACTGAATCTGAAGGTTGAGGTCTTCAGTTATAGGTTGGTCAGAGTTCATCACGAGAATCTGGTAATAAGAGGTACCAGATGGAGGAGGTTGGGTGGCCACCTGAACTTCAAGTGGTTGGGTAGCCATTAATCCTTACTGAGGGAAAGGATTAGTAAACACAGCTGGTTGACTAGGCACAAGATTGGGAGGGACAGAAGGGGAGGCTTGTTGTCCTTGCAATGTTTTTTAAGACTCCCACATCTGTCGAATTTGTGGTAGAAGAGGAAAATCATGCGTGTAATGACCATAAACACCACAACATGAGCAAGGCTTATTCATGCGAACAAGCCTATATTTATTGTGCTGAGTTCCATGTTGCTGGTTAGTAGTGTTAGGTGCATTAATTTTAGGATTAGGTCTAGAATTACCGAGGGAAGATTGATTTTGAGTGCCTTTCCTCTTCTTTTTGGAAGGAGGAGGATTAGTCACGCCCTGCTATGCATATGCATGCCGCTGAGGGGGCGGTGGCTGCTGTTGCAGGGGTTGAGAAGTCAAGAGAGGCGGAGGTGCTAATGCTGGAGGAGATGGAGCACCAGGCTGTGAATATGGATAATAATGAGGTTGGGTAACAGTGTGGTAAACAAGAGGTTGGGAAAAATGAGGAGGCATGCCGTATCCTAGATACATGCTACCGGGAGGGGGAAAAGTATTGGAGGTGTTCGCCCCTCCTTGAGGAATACCATAGACCATAGGAGGTTGAGCATATGGATGGGTGTTATAGGTCAAAATACCTCCTCATCAGCTCAGAGGAGAAGATAAATATGGAAGGAATACAAAGACCTAAAATAAGCCTATTTCTACCAAGGTAATGCCTCACTATAACAACACAAGAGAATTATAATGCACCTGATCAGTGAATAGGCCACATTAGTGGCTAGGGAAATGCTCTGTTTACACTAGAGGGTAGAGTTACCCATGTTTTGAATTTGGAATGGGAAAAACCCACGGAGAATGATTTTAATTTCCAGCTTTTTCTCACAAGAGAGTCAGTACAAAAAGGAAACTGAAAAGCACTAATCTCTTATTGGGACTTGCCATAAACAACTGAACTCTCAAGGAAGGAAAAAGCATGGAAGTTGAGGAAAAAACTTGTTTTTTTCTATTCAGAACTGCTGGAAATAGAAGGGCAATGATTGCTCTCTCCATCTCCTATAAAATGGAGTTGAAGGCTCTTGGTTCAAGGTCGAAGTATTGTCAAAGTTTTCGAATACTTGTGAAGTAGAGATCATTGTTGTAGTGTGAAGGTCAAAGGTTAAAGAGGTTCATTGATAACTTGTTGGTCAAGACATCACCACTTTGAGAGATAGAGAGATTGGAAGGCTGACGAGGGCTTGGTACAACCGATGGCTGTAATCCTCCTTTTTATAAATCAATATAACTGAATCTGTTTTGTCCATTCTATGCGTTGATATTGTAATTGTTATTTAATCACTTATATAGCATGAGATGAATGGCTTAGATGTGCATAGTTTAAATGTTTATTATATATTGACTTAATTGATAGGAAATGTATGTTATGGTAGAGATTACACAGGTGCTTTAATTGATTACAGGGTCAATATTTGGAGCTGGTGAAGGAGAACTCCTACTTCGCTGCCTAGTGCTCTCCAAAAGACTTCAAGATCGTTAAAGAGGTAATCTTCCATCTTCTTCCATCAAGTTGTTTTAAGTTAATATGAACATGTATGTGCCTTCTTTGTGAACTATAAAACTAATCTTACTATCTGCCTTGGGCACCGGAAAGCCCTGAGAGGGATATTTGATAACCAACAACCCAAGAATTTTACCCTATAGCAGAATTGGTGACTCCACTGGGGACTTCCCCATAGTTTCTGGACTATTTCTTTCCTCCTTTCTTCTTTCCTCTGTTCACAGACCTTTCTGACTAGTGTTTATGCCCAGTAGACATTTCAAAAGCTCGCAGAGTTCAATCCTATTTTTGTTTGACCATCTAAAGAACTTTACCCTGGCTAATGCTACCTTTGTTGGTTTTCCATTGCGTTATAACACTGGCTCTTCTTAAATACAATGCGTTAGTCTCTAGATTAACGTTGTATTTACTCAGAGACAATACGTTAATCAGAAAAAATTTGTTGTTTACCCCTGTGATTGTGTTTTGGTTGCAGAGTTTTTTGGCCATCAATATCTCTCCTTGACTGAATCCCTGTGCTTGTTTACTAAGCTGGCATTTCTGTTTGTTTGCTCTTGTTTGAAAAGTTAGTCTCAAAAGCATTTAATTTTTAGAGAAGATTTTTTTTTTTTAGTTTTTCTACATCTAGCTGAGTTAATTCAGAAAATTTCAGTTCATAGAATGTTAAGAAGAGGTGGATAGAAGTCTGAATCTTTAAATTTGAACTGTTCTATTTGAATTTTAGTGCATGGATGTTGAAAAGAAACCTCTCCTTGTAGAAATACTCTTCATCAAATTGAATATTTAGAGCATATTTTTGCATGGTTTCTTGAGTCAGAGTCTCATTAAATTTCATACGTCCACTCCCCCTCCACAAGATTAATAATCAAGTACACTAAGAATCAAGCGATAATAAAATCAATCACATTACTCTTTTTTAGCTCACACCAACTGTAGTTCAAGCTAGGATCTTGGGTTAGGAAAAGTGAGAAAATCACCCAAGATCTCAAAACTTGAAACTAGAGTCATTAACGAGCGAAATCCTACTGCACTCATATTGTCGTGGTTGTTCCTTTACCAAAGCTCAGCGCGATACAACACTTGGGTGCACAAGAAGGTAGCCCACCTTTGACTACATCCAGTGGGTGTGTTATATATTGTGGTTCCCTTCGGGGATGTCAAAACTATATCGGGGATCTAGGTATTTTCCCCATATAACATGCTCTCTTTGACCATGGACCCCCTTGATGATGTCTGTGATTTGAGGTATATTTAGTGGCCATAATTTTTAGGGACTTACACAAGGTGACTGGGACAGGCTGTCCTGGTACCTGAAATAGACAGACCCACTTTGTCTTCGGTCTTTAGGAGGGTACTCATCTTCACGAGAGTGCTTACACCTATCGTCTAAGGTTCGGTCAAAGCTCTAGAGTGACTGTAACTATACTTTCGACTAACCCTCTCTGTATACTATTGTGATAATGGATTTCATCACCAGAAAATGGTAGCGCTCAGACAGGGTACCCTATTCTGGCTGCTTGCTGATTGATTTTAGAGAGTCATTTTTTATTTTCTCTTTTTCAGGTGTGTGGTTACTGTCATTGAGACTTTATAATACATCAGAATTTATTAAAATTTGTTTAAAATAACTAGGTCACCATGGCGTCATCCGACCCACGCCATCTGTCTAAATGACAGCAAGGTCAACCTCCTCTGAATCTTGAGGAACAACTGAACCTTGGTGAACCCATGCCTTCTACAGAAGAGCAGTCTCCATTGACAAACCCTGATTTACACATAGCCTTATATCGTACGGAATTTACGGAGGATCCTTTCATGGAAGGTGTTATACCTCATAACAATCCTCCATTCACTAGTTTGCTGGGGCCTGTGATAGTTCAGATTCCACCATGCTAAGACATGTCTTCGGCTGCACAAACATCCATTTCACAATCGACATCGACAAGGTTGATGCCAATGGCAACCATTCCAGGTTCGCCACTGTCCTCCCCACCGGTTGTCAGTTCGATGCCATCACTTGGTAACCCCAATAGTCAACATATACCTAATCCCAACCCTACGGTCAGCACAACTGTCAGTAGCTCACCGATTCCTTTGGGATCTACTCCTACCGTGACCACATTGGGACCCACGGTTGCTCCTCCCACGAGTGTGACTACTTCGGTTCCTTTTAGCAACCCTTTCGGTTGGAACCCTTTGCTGAGTTTGAACCCCTTGGCCACTATACTAGGGGGAAGTGTCACCAACACATAGGTAGTAGGGAAAATTTCACTTCCCCTGCAATCCTTAGCACAAACTGGACAACCTATTGTTAATATTATTCCCTTAAGTTGTTTAAATATAGGTGTAGGGTCTATGCTGTTGCCGAACTATGCAAGTAGTAGCATGCCTCCGAGAAACTCTATTGCATCCATATGGACTAACCCACCCCAACCTCCATCTGGAATGGGAGGGCACTTTTATACTGGGGGCAACCAACCATTCACCCTGCAATACAATATGCCCTATGGACAACAACCATATATCCCTACCCCTCCACCTATAGGAAATTTTTATCAAATTCCTACTTATCCTCCTGGTAACACATTGATGGGCGGACCCTATGGTCCAAATAGTCAGCCCATACCTTCTTGGTTAGATTCGGGGGCAAATCCACAATTGCCATTTTTGGCAGCTTTGGACATCCCTGACATCCATAAACTGACTAATGACCCCATCAATCACAACCTGCTTTGTCCTCCAGTACCGCACAATATTCCTTCTGACATCCCAAAGTTCAATGGGAAACAAGGGGATGACCTAGCCACACACATCACTACCTTTCATCTATGGTCTATATCTAATTCCATGGTGGATGATAGTGTCCAGCTTCGACTATTTCCCCGCACCCTTACAGGAAATGCTGCCAAGTGGTATATTGAATTGCCACACGCCGCCATGAACACTTTTGGTGCTTTAGCGATGGAGTTTCTAAAGAACTTCCAATTACCAATCAGATTTGAAACCAGAACAAAATTTTTAACCTTGTTGCGCCAAGAAACCGCCACCCACATCTCCGATCACATTCATGAATGGAGACATAGGAGGAGGCTAGTCAAAGCACCAATCCCGGATCATCTCTTAGCTAATTGTTTTTATAAGTCTCTCTTACCCCACATCTCTAAAGACATTGGCCTTTCCGGTGTGGTTACAAAAGATCAATGCATTCATTGTGCCCAAAATTTGGATTTAATCTATTGACAATATGAAACGATATATGATTTACTCCCCAATGCCCCTAGTAACCCAAATCCTCTAGCTACTCAGAAAACCAGAGCTCACGCCGATGGTCTCATTGGCACAATATCTGGTGTAGCCACAAAATAGTCTCGGGGGCAAGCCTCCCAGCCATCCTCAGCTACCACCGCCCCTAACCAAACAACTACTCTTCCTACCTCTGAGGTAAATTCTGTGCAAAATTCACACAAACCTAGTGGAAAGAATAAGAAGAACAAGAAAAAGACATCTTCTTTGGAAGAGTAGTCGGACAATTAGAATAACCCTAATCAGAAAAATGCTGCCAAAAATGACAAAGGGAAGGATAAACCCATGAAATTTCCTTGCAAGATCTGTGCGGAGGACCACTTGACATACAAATTTCCTTGGCTGTAGGAATGCACTGATTTTATCACAAACAAGGATTCTGGGCGAACACCTGTCGTTCTTCATAATCCTTTCCCTAATCAACAACAGCAACATCAACACATGGTTGACAACCTGCCACAACCCCAGCAACAAGGGAATGGTGGTTCGCATCCTTCTGGTGAAGGACCATCCACCATTTATGGCATTAAGAGTGTTGAACTTCAAACACGAGCCAAGCTTTATGTAAATCCTACCATAGATGCTCAAGAACCTGGTACTAGTTCAAATCCACCGCCGCCCAACAATTTTCATATCGAACGGCCTACTGCTAACCCCGTAATTCGTCCCCCCAAAGGGACACTTTCACGCATGACTCATACCACCTCTGTAGGTGCAGCCCAAAACTACAACATTGTAGAAGATTTGGCGCAGGCATCGTCAGCTATGTCTGCTCTCAAAGTATTGCAAACTTGTCCAGCACAAAGGAAAGCCTTTCTTTTGGCCATTGGTGGAATAGACCCCCAGGATTCCATGTTAGCTATCTTTGATATGGAAAAATATAAAACTCGCCTCTCACACCAACTCGCATTCCAAGTGCAGGTTGGGTCAAAAGGGAGACCAATCCATCGCACTGTCATAGACGAAGGTGCTTCAACCTGTGTTATGTCACAAGCTTGCTGGCTCAATTTAGGTTCTCCTATCATAACACCGTCGTCGAATTCCCTTAAATTTTTCGATGGCCACACGTTCCTCCCAAAAGGATAGTTTGCTAACTTTCCCATCACTCTGAGTGGGAAAATGGTAACCATGGACGTTGAAGTTGTATATTTTCATCTCGACTATAATCTATTGCTTGGTCACAGTTGGTCTTATGCCATGACTGCCATTGTTTCTTCATTCTTCTGACTCATCCTATTTCCATTGGATGGGAAAATAGTCACAGTGGATCAGTTATCCTTCTGCACCCCTGATTATACCATGTTACCAAGTAGCACTGTACCCCTAATAGGAGGCTTTCCTGACTCTTACGTCAATATCGGCACCGGTCTTCTGAAGGCATCTTCCCTACTGGGTTGTTTTCCTCTCTTGCCGACACAGATCTCAAACATGGTTGCAATGATATCCACCACTTTAGATGTCTCTATCAACCCATGGATCCTTTTGGTGCCTTCATACATTGTTTCCTACGGAGATCAGATGCCACTCTCACCAGCCGAGTTGGCCTACCAAGCCATCCAAATTACATCTGAACCCTGCACTGCTATGGTATCGACCAAAGGTACAAACCTCCCACCCATCATAGTTCTCTCTAAGGATCTCCTCAATGAAGTCTTTCCTACAGATGAAGCTATTCGAGAGATCATGTCTCTAGAAGAATGACCTTGGGGAGAGATTCACCATCGCGCTTCGATGATCAAATCGGACGTGATATAAACTGAAATCCCATCCTTTGACCCACCTAAGATGGTTCCCTCCACTTACATGACTGTTCAAACTATCGATTTAGAAGGGAACATGGGTAATATTTCTAAGACAATACTCATTGATATCTCGGTCAAAACGGGTATTGTGGAAAATATTTAGATTGGAGTCGATTTCAATCCTAAGGAAATTGCATGCTTCACATCTCTTTTCAAGGAATTTCGTGATGTTTTTACTTGGTCTTACGACAAAATGCCCGGTATAGATCCATCCATAGTCAAGAATGAAATCAAGATTTATGACAATGCCAAACCAATTCGGTAGTGACTCAGACCCGTCCACTCGCGCAAAGCAGCCGCCATCAAAATTGAGGTAGAAAAACTTTTAAATGCTAGTTTCATCTATCATGTTCCTTTGATGGAATGGGTTTCCAATTTGGTTCCTGTCAATAAAAAACAAGGCACCATTCGATTTTGTGTTGACTATTGAGATCTGAATGCCACTTGTCCCAAAGACAATTATCCTATGCCGTTCATAGATCAGATTCTCGACAATTGTGCTGGATGTGAATCTTTTTCCTTCATGGATGGATTCTCAGGCTATAGCCAGATTTCAATTAAAAAAGAAGACCAACATAAAACTGCCTTCATTTGTCCTTGGGGCACATTTTCATATTTTAAACTCCCATTCGGTCTGAAGAATGCTGGAGCAACTTTTCAGTGGGATATGGACTACGCTTTTCATGACATTCAACATATTGTACAGGCTTACTTGGATGACCTTCTGGCCCATTCCAAGAAACGACCTGATCACCTCGCTCATCTGAAAGAAAGTTTTGCTAGGTGTAGATTCTACAATATATGTTTTAATCGAGCATTCTTTTTATGGTATTTTTCTTGCTCGTTAATCCGAAAAACCTCGAGTTTCCTTCTTCAGACTCGTTAAACTTATAAAAAGTTGATGTCGAGCATTCTTTTTATGGTCTTTTTCTTGCTCGCTAATCCAAAAAACCTGGAGTTCTCTTCTTCAGAATCATTAAAACTGATATGAAGAAGCACTGAGCTTTCTTTTTAGGGACCTTTTTCTCGCTCATAAAACTGAAAAAACCCCGAGTTGACTTTGTCGGGCTCGCTAAACTACCACGACAGAGAAGTAAGGAGCCATTCTTTTCCTCTTTTTCAAAGCTCTTTAAATCGAAAAAGTAACCAAGATTTCTCCACGTGACTCGTTAAAATTTCACGGAGGTAATCGAGTTTTCTCTGAGTGACTCATTAAAATTTCACGGAGGGCACCAAGTTTTTCTTTGTCAAACTCATTAAAATTTCACAAAGAGTACTAAGTTTACTCTGTCTCCTCGTACTCATAACAAAATGAGGTAGACGTCCATCGAACATAGATTTCTCACCTTTCCAGCTTCAATGGACTAACTCACAGAAAATGAACTGTTTCGGGCTTACTATTCTCCCTTTTTCGTGCTTGGTTATCAAGACATGACAAAGGTACCCCAATGGAGTTGTCTTTTACGACATTTTTTCAGACTCTCTAAATATGAAAAATTCACCAAGTTTACTCGTTTGGACTCGTTAAACCTAATCAGAAGGGGCACAAAGTTGTCTTTTACGACATTTTTCAGACTCTCTAAATATGAAAAATTCACCGAGTTTACTCGTCTGGACTCGTTAAACTTAATCAGATGGGGAAAAATTTGGACAAAATGGATACTACCTCTGTTACATTTCAGAAAGGTCGATTTGGCAGCAAAAATCTTGAACATGGCACTTCGTAGAAAACTCTTTCGCAGTTAGCCGAACCCTACCATCTATGAGTATTAGCCTTCATCTCCTAGTGTCCCTACACCAGCAAAATCGTAACACACTCTTTGGTGTTCATTAAGCCTCAACTGCCTAGTACCCTGTTACATTGCCTTCTATTGTTCAAGCAGATCTCGCTATCTACTGCTCCTCTTATCAGCCAAACCGCTCATTATGCTAGAAATTATTTGTCCTCCGACATCCCCATTTACTCTTCATTATCTCCATCATAAAAAAAATCATTTGGTTTTCGTTTTTTCTTGACTGATGTAGGACACCTCAGTGCCTACCTTTCAACAAATCTCTTCCTATCGACTTCAACATCTTATCTAGGAAGTTGATCCAGAAACCCATCAGTACCTGGATACTTGTAGACATCAGTGGAAGGTAGTCTTGTGTTTGATTAGGAGTCTTTATCATTGGCTCCTAATCGAATGATTCTATGAGTGTTCAACTTCAAATCTTTTTATTCACACTCGCTAGATTGTACTGTGCATCTTAGGGACCATCATCATTATTGGTGGCTACCTTCACGTCTGTTAACAATTTTTATTATCGACTAGTAATAAGACGATTTCTCACATGTTCAACGACAGCTCCTTCATTCACATGTTGAGAAATATTTTGTTTAAGTGAATCGGCAGTCAAGACCTTTGGGCAAAGGTTACATCATTAAGGTTGTGTTCCCTTCCCCAAGTTGTGATATTGTTTATGGAGACAGCTTCTTCAGCCTGATCCTATTATGACAGACACTTCAACATTGTGCTCATCAGTGGACAGATTATTCATATCTATATTCTAGAGAAATCATGTTGTTTAAGCTACTAAGCATGGGAATGCTCGACTCAAGGTAGATATTATATTTTTTGACATATGTTGTTGTTTCAGGTTTTCGTTAGTCTTTCAATCTCTTTATCTCTACTACACACATTATAAAGTATTTCGGCCATTGTCTTCATCCTTGACCTCACACTTTAGGGGGAATCTATTACAGGTAAAAATTCCCCCTCATCAGCTCAGAGGAGAAGATAAATATGGAAGGAATACAATGACCTAAACTAAACCTATTTCTGCCAAGGTAACGCCTCACTATAACAACAAAAGAGCATTATAACACACCTGATCAGTGAATAGGCCGCGTTAGTGGCTAGGGAAATGTTGTATTTACACTAGAGGGCAGCGTTGCCCATGTTTTGAGTTTGGAATGGGAAAAACCCGCGGAGAATGATTTGAATTTCCAGCTTTTTCTCACAAGAGAGTCAGTACAAAAAGGAAACTGCAAAGCACTAATCTCTTATTGGGCCTTGCCATAAACAACTGAACTCTCAAGGAAGGAAAAAGCATGGAAGTTGAGGAAACATCTTGGTTTTTTATATTCATAACTGGTGGAAACAGAAGGGCAATGATTTCTCTCTCCATCTCCTATAAAATGGAGTTGAAGGCTCTTGGTTCAAGGTCGAAGGATTGCCAAAGTTTTTGAATACTTGTGAAGTAGAGATCATTGTTGTAGTGTGAAGGTCAAAGGTCAAAGAGGTTAATTGAGAACTTGTTGGTCAATACATCACCACTTTGAGAGATAGAGAGATTGGAAGGCTTAGGAGGGCTTGGTACAACCGATGGTTGTAATCCTCCTTTTTATAAATCAATAGATGTATCTATTTTTTCCATTCTATGCGTTGATATTTTCATTTTTATTTAGTCACTTAGATGAATGGCTTAGATGTGCATAGTTTAAATGTTTATTATATATTGACTTAATTGATAGGAAATGTATGTTATGGTAGAGATTACACAGGTGCTTTAATTGATTGCAGGGTTAAGATTTGGAGCTGGTGAAGGAGAACTCATACTTCGCTGCCCAGTGCTCCCCAAAATACTTCAAGATAATTAAAGAGGTAATCTTCCATCTTATTCCATCAAGTTATTTTAAGTTAATATGAACATGTATGTGCCTTCTTTGTGAACTATACAGCTAATCTTACTATCTGCCTCGGGCACCGGAAAGCCCTGAGAGGGATATTTGATAACCAACAACCCAAGCATTTTACCCTATAGCAATGGGAAAGAGCTCCAATGATAATGTCGATGGCATGAGATGCCCTTGCTGCATTGGCACCAGCGGGTCTAGGAAGATCAGGTAGAACGGTATAAACAGAACCAAACTGAGCATAAATCAAGTCATATTTGAATGCAATATTGAGGGCTACTTCTTCGGTTTGAATGAAATGAGAAGCAACATCCTTGCTGATAGTAGGCAAGAGAGATCTAAGGAACCAGTCCATGTAGACACTATCTTCGAAGGTAGGGCCTCGACATAGGCTCTTTCTTCTCCACCATTCCTAGACATGATTGTATAGGCGGGTCGCAGAGGATTGACGGAAAGAAGTCAAAATTTTGGTAGCAGTGTCATAATGAAGGGGAAGCTAGAAATAAGACAGAAAATCTAGGGCAAGAGTCATAAAGGTGGTATGAGAGGATGAGGCCTGATCAACATACCACATAGAAGCTTTTCTAGTAAGTGTACATTGGAAAAACTGAAGACGGACAAAGTCATCGATAATGGAGTTAGATGAACAACACATGTGGAAAGATAGAAAATGATTTGTAGGATCTTCTCCGACAGGACCTTCAAACTTGGGGATGTTGGAAGGGAGCTTCGTTGGCATAGCAGGCCAACCAACATCATGGCATATAGGGTCATTGATCAACTGATTAAAATCAGGAAGACTGAGGCCTGCCATATAGGGGAGAAAGGGAGAAACTAGGGTAGTTCCTTTTGCGGTCCCACTAGTAGTATACCCAGCATTAGGGCTGGGGATACCACCATGTTAGGTCCTAAACTAGACATGGTGAAGGTGAGAGGGGGAGAACCAGGAGTGGAACCAAAAGGGGAACCTAATGAACTAGAAGGGGAGTCAGATTGTAGACTCGATGGAGGACTAAATCGAATTCTACGTGGAGGAGTAAGTCTTCCTACCAGAAACTGAGGATGAAGGCCAATAAGTCTCAGAGATAAACACCTTGGTGGTGTAATGATGAAGGCACAAACATTACACAAAGAGAATAGAAACCAACAAGGGCAAGGAGGCGAAGGATCAACTTATTACAATGTCGAAACAAGGGCAGAGAGGTGCAGGATCAATTGATTACAATGTTTTAAAGTCTTTGCTTGGTGATGTTAACCAAGCTCTTCTTCGCTTAGGGTGTGTGTGTTAAGTGTTTAAATTTTAATTTTTAAACCCAGATGTTTGTAGAGAAAAAGAAAAAGTGTGTTCTATAACTATAAATAAACCTGCAGATAACAGTATATGAAACTAAAATAACATAAAATGAACAGCTAATTATGCATTAATATAAACCCAAGGAGGCGGACCTCTCAACAACTAGTCTGTAGGTGGGCAAACATCTAGTCAAAACATGCCAAAATAGCCAATAGATCCAAATTGGGAGGGACAATGATCTAAAGGTCAAATCTACTAGAAATAGGTGCAGAAAAACAACAAAAAATCAGAGGAAAAAATTTCTTAAACGAGGTGGAAAAAGGCTATGTCCTGGAGGGAAGCAGAGGGTTCGCTTAGGGTGTGTGTGTTAAGTGTTTAAATTTTAATTTTTAAACCCAGATGTTTGTAGAGAAAAAGAAAAAGTGTGTTCTATAACTATAAATAAACCTGCAGATAACAGTATATGAAACTAAAATAACATAAAATGAACAGCTAATTATGAATTAATATAAACCCAAGGAGGCGGACTTCTCAACAACTAGTCTGTAGGTGGGAAAACATCTAGTCAAAACATGCCAAAATAGCCAATAGATCCAAATTGGGAGGGACAATGATCTAAAGGTCAAATCTACTAGAAATAGGTGCAGAAAAACAACAAAAAATCAGAGGAAAAAATTTCTTAAACGAGGTGGAAAAAGGCTATGTCCTGGAGGGAAGCGGAGGGGACCATAGAGGAAAACCCAAAAAAAACTAAAGGAGGTGTTTCAGATGGGTAAATAATCAATCTGAAGTGGATTTGAAGGTAATATATCAGATCTAAAAAATGGTTGAACAAACTGAAATTTTAGACAACCTACAACAGCTAAAACTCTTCCACAGAAGGTGGAGGGTACTGAAGCCCTGGGGGCTAGGTTCCCACTTTGTTCAGTAAAAAAGAACAAGCACAGGTCCAAAACAGGTGGAGATGGAGGTCAAACAACTCTAAACAGAGGCCTAGACAAACCTAGAAAACTTTCAAAAAAACTCCTGCACAAAGTCTAGGTCGCAGTTTCTGACTTGATATCTACAAAGGTCGCAGGTTTTGGCTTGTTTTTTATGCCCTAGAGGTTCAGGTCACAGGTTTTGGCTCAAAAAGTGTGACCTGCACTTCTGGCACTCTCGGGAGCAAGTTTTAGAAGAATGTGTTGGCTCAGCTACGGCTGATGCTGATCACCTACGCAATAGGTCTAAAAACACATGACAGTTAGAATTTTTAATGTTTTAGGGTTTTATAGGTTAAAAAAACATCAAGAAAATCAAAACAAGAAGTTGAAGAGAAATCCTAGGGTTTGAAGTAGCTAGATATGCAGGGATATGAAAAACAACAACGGTCGTAATCGTAAACCCGTGTGGAGTTGCAAGTTGTTAGTATGAATCTTAATCGCAAGTGTACGAAAAAATACCACTTAGCTGTGCATAAAAAACAACCCTAACAACAAAGATGGCTACCAATATCTTTAGATCTGCAACTAGGTGACCAAGATAAATGCTACAAAAATTTAGATCTATGCATTAAAAAACATTAAGCAGTAAATAAAAACAAGAGTTGCTCCATGCATTCAATAGACAAGACAAGAATATTTTTAAAGAATTTTGTGTTTATGGCACCTGGGAGGAGAACATAGAAGGATGTTAATATTCCTCCTCAATGGGATGGGTTCTTGTAAGTCCTCATCTCTTCAGATATAAAAACCCTCTCTCTTGATGGTGTAGAAAACCCAGACAAAAAATGGAACTCAAAGGGAGCTCACAAGAAAAATGGTAGCAAAATATGACAATGATGGTGGATCAAAGTCAGACCAAAAGTATAGTTCCAGTGTGATATTTAGGCAACAAAAGGTAGTGAATGAATGGAAAAACCCTTCTATTTATAGAAAAATATTGAGTTAGTCTAGATATTGGTGCATAATTAAAATATTATTAACCAAATCAAGATCCAACTTTTATGGAATATTTTATTATATTTGTTGGAGAGAAAAAGAATTTGACTTTAGTCAAATCCCTTTATTCGTAAATAATAAATAAATAAATGATTTTTTTATTATTTTAAGGACGTGGTTGAGTAATAATCAAATAAATAATGATTTATTTTTATTCCTAGAAAATAATAATATAAATAATGATTTATCTAATTAATTTTCATGTTTTGGGTTAAATATGACCAGAAATATTAATTAAACTATTGTTTAACTAATTATTCCTTGAGTAAAATAAAACAAATATGGATTTATTTAATATTTCCTCATGGGGTTTCCTGTTTAGACCATAAAAAACTTAATAAATGTGGTTTACTAAGTTATTTTTCATAGTGAAAGCAATTTTACTTACGGTAAAATTGGTCTTACATGGTGTACTTAAGTCCATCTAATAGTAACAGGTTATATGACCAAAAAATGGTGTAACATACCTAACAACACCCATGTACCCTGCCAAAATCCCATTGATAGTTGAACCTCTTGGCCCTTCAAGTCATCCTAGTATTCCTTGGTCTGATTCGACGACTCCTACCCCATTTCCATTCTTGGCTACTCTCAACATCCTAGATTTCAAAAAGTTGAATAATGACCCCATTAACCATAAATTTTTGTGGTCTCCGACCTCGTACAAAATTCCTATCGACATTCCAAAGTTTGAGGGAAATTCGGGAGATGATTCGATGACACATGTCACTACATACCATCTTTGGTGTGTTTCCAATTCCATGATTGATGATAGTGTCCAACTCATAATTTTCTTGTGTACCCTCACTGGTAACACTACCAAGTGGTATATTGAATTTACATGCACATATGTTATCAAATTAACACCCTCGCCATGGAATTCCTCAAGAATATTTAGTTACCAATCCATTATGAAACCAAAACAGAACTATTAAATATTTTGTGCCATAATACTTCAACCCATATATTCTATCATATCCATGAATGGAGATAATGGTAGAGGTTAGTAAAGGCATCCATGCTGGATTACCTACTGGAAAATTGTTTTTGCAAATTTGTTTTACCTCCCATCGTGAAGGATGTGGCCATGTCCATAGCTGTTATGGAAGAGAAATTCATTTGACATACCAACATACTGATATTATATATTCTCAATTGGTCACCCTTCATGACTTGATCCCTAATTCTCCTTGTTCTTCGAATACTCCTACCACTAGCATCCTCATCCACATGATGATAGTCTCATTGGTGCTATGACCGCAACTACTATAAAATAGTTGAGTGGGAAAGTTACTCAATTATTCATTACTTTTTCCCCCACTTCAACTACAATGGCTCACCCTAATACCCCTCTAACAACTTCGATTAACTCGGTGTAGTTTTCACATCCAACCAGCATAAGAAAAAGAAGAATAAGAATAAATTCACTCCTTTTGAATAGTAGAAACTTGTTCAAAACACCCAAACTCAAAAATCCCCTACTGCTACCAAATATGATAAAATCAAAGAGAAAGTGCCTAATTTTCCTTGCAAGATCTGTGTTGAGGACCATTTAACCTATAAATGTTCTAATTTACAAGAGTGTACTAGTCTCCTTTTCCAAAAGGATTCTAGGACCCATGTTTCCCTTAATAACCATTTCCCTAATCAAGAACAACAAAAATAACACCTTGTTGCAAAACTACCCCCACAACCACAAGGGGGAAACAATGTTTCTCATCCCCCTCCTCCTCGAGAAGGATCATCAACTGTATATTCTTTTAAGGTGGTTGATTTACAAACTTGAGAAAATAATTATGGGAACCTAGTCTCAGACACTTTGGATGCCCCGTCAAGCTCCACCCCACCTCCACATAATGATTTACATATCAAGAGGCCCATTGTTAACCATGTGATTCACCCTCCCAAAGTTATACTTCATTGTACTATGAACAATCTGTCTGCCTGCAGTTCCCAAAACTACAGTATTGTAGAAGACTTACACATGCACCTTATGGCATGTCCAACCTCAAAGTATTAAAAATTTGTCCCTCACATTGGAAATATTTTCTTTTGGCTATAGGTAGAGTTGACCCTTATGATTCCAACCTAGTTTTCCTTGTCATGGATAAAAGTACATCACACCTTTCCCACCAACTTGCATTCCAGGTGCATGTTAATTTGAAAGGGAAATATGTTCACCACACCATCATTGATGAAGGTGCATCTACCTATGTGATGGATACTTCTTATTGGATCACCCTAGGTTCACCCACTCTTTTCTTGCCATCAAATTCCTTGAAAGCATTTGATGGCCACACTTTTAACCCAAAGGGATATCTTGCTAGATTTCCCATCACCCTTGGAGGGAAAAATGTTTTAGTTGATATTGAGGTTTCTGATCGGCTACTCGATTACAACCTTCAGTTGGGATAGAGTTGTATTTATTCAATGAAAGTTATTGTCTCGTCAGTTTCCATATTATCCAAATATCCTTCTGCAAACCATAGTTTCAAACATTACTTGCTGGCAACATTCACTTGGTGGGTGGTTCTCCGAACAATTTTCTCAGTATTGGTACTGGCCTATTGAAAGACTCCTCACTTTTTGGGTGTTTCCCTCTTCCTCTACCTTAGGTCGCTTTGACCATACATATGGTATCTACTATAATTACTAGATCTACGGATCTAGGGATTATATCAACCCATTCCATGTTTGATTCTTGTGGAGATTAGATGTTGTTTTCATTGGTGGAACAGGATAGTCAAGATATTTAGTCTACATTTGAATCTCTTATTTCCTTGGTTGGGGTCCATAATTCTATAAAATATCCCATTGAAACTCCCTCAACTGATATTCTCACCACTTTCCTCTCCTCTGATGAGGCTATTAAGGAGATTATGTATCTAGCTGAGTGGCATTGGGATGAGTTCCACCCACATGTCTTAGTCTCTTTTCCATCTACAATCGACATGAATCCTATGAAATGTTGTCCCTAAATCAATATGAGCTTGTTCCTTTCTCTCTAACACATGTTACAGAGTTATAGTAGGAAGGAAACTTGGGAAATATCTTGGGGGCAGGAACCTTTCCACCCATCGGCCTTGGTCCTTACACTGTTATTTGGGTCCTTTCTAAAGGGACCTATGAACTCATGGACTATTATGGGGACCCACTCAAAAAGGTACTACGCTTAACACCTTGCTAGTATGTTATTTGTAACTTTATGTACAAATTATTGTTTCTTTCGGTGTGTTTCTTTCCCCTTTTCTTGGTTTTCTTAGGTTTTTAGCACATCAAAAATCCCAAAACTTGGATGTTTGGTTTGTTGCATCTAACCAAAAAATTACATAATTTTCAAAAGCCAAATTTTTTTAAATGAGCATTCTTTTTATGGTATTTTTCTCACTCGTTAATTTGAAAAATCTCGAGTTTACTTCTTCGGGATCATTAAACTCCCGCAAAGAAGACTCGAGCTTTATTTTTAGGATATTTTTCTTGCTCATGAAACTAAAAAATCATTACCTTATTTACGCTCATAAAAATACTACAAATAATATTTGAGACATTTTCTTTTTTTCTTTTTCTCGCTCTTTAAATTGAAAAGGATACCATAGTTTTCTTTCTTCATCTAACTCATTTCAAACATTATGAAGAATATCAAGTTTACATTGTTCACATTGTACTCATAAAAAAATGAGGTGAACATCTATTGAGCATAGGTTTATCACTTTTTTTGGACTCAATGGACTAACTATGGAAAAGGAACTATGTCGTGTATGCTATTAAGCATTTGTTTCACCCAGACACCAACTATGAAAAAGGTTCCCCTTCAGGTCTTCTTTAATCTCTTTTCAGACTCTCTAAATGTGAAAATACTGCCAATTTTACCCTTTTTGGACTTGTTAAACCTAAACAAATTGGGAAAAAAAATGGAAGAAATAATAGTCATTTTTATCTATACCAGTCAGAGGTTTTATGGAAATAGTCTACTCTCCATCCCTTAAACATGGAACACATCCAACATATTCATTTTTTGTCTGCTTCTTTTTGAAGCCTACCATATTCAAATTTTTTCCTTAATACCTTTATCTCCCCACATCCTTGTATCCTAACTCTCCCTAGTGTTCTTGAGTCTAAGCTTCCTAGTCTTTTTGAAGTCATGCATTATATTGTTGAAGGGATCATCTAATTTATGTTACCTTTATCAACCATTTGATCATATGAATATTTCCCTAAGTCAGTTCATAATATTGTTATATTATATCTTGAAAATCGAATATTTGGTCATACTTCACATCAATTGATGTAGGACTCCTCATTGACTACCTTTGACAAATCCCTTCCTATCAACTTCAACACATTGTTTAGGAAGTGGATTGGGAAACACCATAGTACCCTAGAGTTTGTAGCTCTTAATGGAAAGTTTCATGCATTTTTATTGGGGGTTTTCACTATTGGCTACCATTTGAATGAATTTACTAGTTTTGACCTCAATGCCTTTATTCACACTCGCTAGGTTTAATTTCGCATATTGGATACCATCATCCTTATCAGTGGCCATTTCTAACACTAGAAAATCATACAGCAAAAAACGACATCGATTAATGTCGAGCCCAAGGATTTACAAGACAGAGATACATTATGGAATCAAAAATCTTAAATATCTCTAAGGTTTGGAGCAATTCAAGATTGAACTAGTAATAAATGCCTAAATGCGCACTTTTGCCTTCGATAAGTGCGCCTTCTACGCACACTGGAGCCCAATAAGCGTGCATTCCTGGAAATGGAAAAAATTCCCTTTCTGGGACCACAAGCAGACAAATGACAGTTTCTCCTTATGTAAAAGCTGCCTAAGGACAGCACCAGTGCCTCCTTAGGCCTTGTGTGAGCACACAAAAGCATATTTCAGCCCACAATGGAATATTTCCCCTCCCTTGGGTCACTATCCACCATGTACCAAGGGAGGGAAAGAGGTTTGAAAGCTCAACTATATAAACCCTCAAAGAGATGAAAAATTTGTGAGCACAAGGTTATGCTGCGCAAATTTTCCCAAGAAACACTAGTTTTTTTTGTGAACCAAGGAGAAAAAGCTAAAGAAGAGGACTCAATTGTTGGCCACCCAACAATTTTAGTCCATTGCAGTATAGAGAGAGAGTTGAACTGCGTTAGAAGGCAGAACTTGAAGGACAAACATCCTTGCGTCGGGTCCTAGAGCCTCTGCCTAGGCCCTTCGGCAAGTGGGTAAGATTTGTATTCATTCCAAGCATTCAATGAGAAGAAGGCCATCGAGACGTTGTTTACCTTGTTATTTTTTGGAACTCTCTATTTAGCTTATTTTTATGTTTTTAGTTTTACTTTTTCAACAAAGAATACTTAAGTGAATTACTTCATTTTAAGTCTTATACTTCTGAGCTCCCCCCAGATACTTCCTGTTACTACAAAATACCACATTTTCTAGATGCGTGCGATTTTGTACACCCGTGTGTCGAATCCACCACAACAGGATTGGCGACTCCACTGACGTGTTTCAAGTTTATGTGGTTGTGACATTGTTTGCAGGAGACCCTTAGTCTATGCTGGAGTGGAGCTGACAGTCCTTTGACCCATCTTCCAGTCTCTAGACTCACTGAAGTGACAGACTAAAGAAGGCAGCTCCCATTTTTTTTACTTGTAGGAATTTTGCGCACTGTTTTTACACACAGACGCGTAGTGCGCACATTCAGGAGTGACTTGCATGTAGGAAGGTGCACCTGTTAGAATGTTTTGCGTGCAATTTGTAGAGAGATTTTTTTCTCCCTAGCTGCTGCATTTTTTTTCTTCTATGTGTGTTGGGTAGCCCCTAATGTATCTTCCAACACCTGTGTTAATACCCTACAGCTTCTGAAAACTGATTTTTGCTACTTCTTGTAGGCATTTAGTTAGTTTCCATTTAATTTGGTTTTTGCAAAAATTATTCACATAGTTTAAGTAGAGGGCGAATTAACCATTTCTTTCCGAACAATTTATGCTTTTGAAAATTCTGGTATGCACACTTAGTTTAACTAGTCCAAGTAAGTGGCTCATGACCACGTATGCCTAAGCTAGTGTAGAAATTGTTTAGTTCAAATTTCAATTTTTGCATTTAGGAAATTTCGGGACTAGGATTTAATTGCAAGTTAGAGTAAGTAATCTTTGTTGTTTTTGTGCCATTGGGTGACCCTAGACAAGCATATGATCACTCTATATTTGTGATTTTCCATCTCCCTTTAGTGACTCACATAGACTAATTAGGAGGTTTTGGAAGAAGCCCATTATCCGCAAATGCTTTTTATTTGAGCAAGGAACAACATCACATAGTCTAACAAGGGGACATTTGTAACGGATCACCGATATCCATATGTTCGAATTATGAGATTTTTCACCATATGCTCACACACATTCACCCACTAAGAAAATAAAGCCACCTAAAATAACTTAAACCAACTCACTAAACTCTCCCCACAGGGGCCACAAGAGAAATTATAGTTTAAGTTAGGATCAAGGGGGTAGGCATCCAATAAGTCGCCTTGATCACGCTTCACATTTGAAACATATAAGTTGCATTTTTAGGGAGTTTAAAATCCACCTATCAGCCCATGGAAAAGAAAACTCGAGCACGACAGAGACCCAATTCAGAGGGGGTTAGGCTTAGGCGTAGTGTGTGCGGTATCAGTTGGGGCTACCTGACCCATCTGGTACTCGGTACTGTTAGCTGAATACCAAGAAGCCCAAAACTCGAATGCTCACGTGGGATGGTGGTTTGTAGTGGCCAAAACTAAGGCATCCTTTACCCTATAGGTGACGGTGCAGGAAAGTACCAGACCCTCTACCCTTACCTTGGTTGATTTCTTCGGCTGACTGGGGGCATCGCCAATTCTTTCAGGACGTTGTGCCAGCACTTGCAAGAAATACTCTCAAGGCCTAGTTACTTTTGAGAGTGTGAGGATGTTATTAGGTCTTCTAGGATTTTTTAGTATCACGCGCAAACAAACAAAACCATTTTTTTTGCTTGATTGATCACATAGATTAAATTAAAGGAAAAATCATTTCTTTTTTCGCTTTGTTTTATGTATGTGGCCATAAATTTGACGTGATCGTAGACTCAATCCCCTCAAAATATTTTTTCAAAAACCTAAATTGGACAACCCTCAAACAATTCCAATGGAACTTCGTCAGTCCAAGCATCTTTTGGACCTCCAACCATTAACGGGATGGGTTCCAGGTCTTTGGCCATTTAGGTGACAAAGATGGATGTTTTCCATAGTGGTTGGTTCCTCCTTTCTTGGAGCAACCTTAGCTGGGAAACCTAGTCAGTATCCCAACACCACACTGCACATCACTCCCCCCTCGTCCCCTAGGGGGAAAAAGAGTGCATCCCATATGAGAAGCTAGCTGAATTCACAACCGGGTACGTCATAGACTAAACCTCATTCTATCCAGAACTTCGTGTCTTCACATGTTGCCATGGTTTCAACCTCTCAGTCACCCTTCTTAGCGGCATTAAATCTACCAGATTTAACCAAGCTCACCAATGACCCCATTGCACACAACCCCAATTGGCCTCCGATGCCCACGAAGCTCCCTTCAGACATACCAAAGTTTAAGGGAAAGAAAGTGGAAGACCCAGGGAATCATATAATGACCTTTCACCTGTGGTGCTCATCAAATAACATCATTGACGATACTATTCGATTGAGGCTATTTCAATGCACTCTCATAGGAGTGGCCGCGAAATGGTATGTCGAGCAACCCCCTACTTCGCACAGAACCTTTAGCACCCTTGCTACTGCGTTCCTCACTTATTTTCAGTTACCCATTCACCATGATTCGGGAATGGAAATACTGACTCATTTCAAACAATCTCCCTCTACCCACATTTCTAAATATCTCCACGAGTAGAGACAATGTCGTAGCTTATGAAAAGCTCAACTCGATGATCGAGTCATTTTATATTTATTCTTGAAAAATCTGACGATGGAGATTTCAAAAGATGTGGCACAACGTAACCCCACATCTGAAGAGGACACAATCAGTAAAGCCCAACAGCTTGAACTGATCTATACGCAAGCAGGGTACATACAAAATATCCTGGGTAATGCCCTGTGCCTGCAATCTTATCAAGAATTTCTAGGTGTGTCGAACTCTGCAAATGGACTTATTGGGTCGATGACGTAAGGGTACCTAGGCAACAACAGTCAGAATCCTGGTTATACACATGGGTCTACCTAAGACATGTCTCAACTTGTATTTTAAAGTCATCATATGCAGCAGCAAAATTTGACTAATAGGGTGCCAACGTATCACCAAGGAGGACCTTACCCTCCGGCCAGGGGAACCCAGTACGCAGGAAGAAAAACTGAGGGAAGAACTCCCCCCAATGGCAAGGTGAAAATATGGGACAACAATATGCTCATTCCCAAGCACATAACCCACCAACATAGAACAATTCACAGGTGAACTTTGTATAGCCGTCCCAAGATCAACCACACTAGTATGATCAGGAGAATTACCCTCCCAATGTGGTCAAAATAAAGGTATAAAAAAAACCCAAAGGGAACCCTGGAAAGGGGGGCAGCAATCAACAACACCCACCACAACCCTGGCCTAGAGATAACTTCAACCAAAATAAGAACTAGGAGCCAAGAAATGCTCAAAAGCAAGGAAAAAGGCCACCTCTATGAACAAACCATTCTTGTTTGATATGTGGTGAGTACAGGCACTATACTCACCACTGTCTCGAACTACCTGAGCTTAAAAGGCCTTAGAGTAACTGAGGACAAGGAGGATCTTCCCAGACAACTGCAGCCATGCAAGAACCCTTCCCCCATCAAGGAACGGTTAGCACTCAGCAGCAAAACCCCAACGATTCCGAGAAAAAAAACCATGAAATTTACATGGCCAGTGAAGAAATGTTTTTTCCAAACATGGAATCATAGCTACAACACCTCACCAGACACCAGTTCATCACGGGCTAGTATGTCCATGCCGAATGCACCTTTGAACATTCCAAATATTCCTTTGGAACCATTGACAAAAATGGTTAAAGGGCCTAATAGGCGAGTAGGTAACTACTCCAAAGCAGCCCACAATTACAACATCGTAGAATATTTAGCCCAGTCACCTGCTGCTATGTCCACTTTGGAGGTACTGCAGTCATGCCCAAAGCAGTGGAAAGCCCTACTTTTCGCCTTAGGCACCGTCGACCCCACCGACATGTGCATGATGGCTTTTGATTTAGAAAAAGCCACCCTTAGGCTTCCCTCCATGGTTTCCTTCAAAATACCAGTATCGGTATAGAATATCACTATTCACCGATGTGTCATTGACGAAGGTGCATCTACATGCATCATTTCAAAGAATGTATGGTAGAAGGTAGGAGCCCCAGAACTCAAACCTCCCGTCATCACTCTCAGGGCATACGACGGTCGTCCCTTGACCCCCGTTGGTCTCTTCCAAAATTTACCGGTCTGCTTAGCAGGAAAAATGGTCCACATAGACATCAAAGTCTTGGACGCTCACTTGGATTACAATATACTCCTTGGGCAGAGTTACATGTATGCCATGTCTGCCATATCATCCTTCGTTCTCCGCGTCATGATGTTCCCCCACAAGGATCGAACATTACAGTAGACCAACTGACGCACACCGAAAAGCGTCCTTTGACCAACACAGATTTGGTTCTACCTTATGTAGACACAACCACTGATGGTCTTTCACGATATCAAGAATATGGCCCTGGCCAATTCAAACCATCGTCTGTCCTAGGGTCCTTCCTAGGAGATCCTCCTATTATCCCTGAGGTATCACCCGATACAACAGCAGCCCCGGTATGCATGATGTCCACGTCAAGCACCGAGGTTAGTCAGGACATGGAATCAAGCAGTAACGACACCAAGGCATCAACTACTGCAGCCTCCTTAGTCTATGCTGCCTCCCAAACTCCTTTCCTATACCCACCTCCTAGCTTCACCTCCCAGCAAGTCTTGGCAACCCTGGTACTACCCAACATATCATTGGCATTCATAGTGTGGTTGTTACACCATTTTTTGGTCATCTAACCTTTCATCATTAGATGGACCCAAGTACACCATGTAAGACCAGTTTTACCATAAGTAAAACTACTTTCACTATGTTAAAACAGGAAACCCCAAAAGGAAATGTTAAACAAACCTATATTTGTTTGATTTTCCTCATGGAATAATTAATTAAACCATAATTTAATTATTATTCCCAGTCATGTTTAACCCAAAAACAAAGAAATTAATGAGATAAACCCTTAGTTATCTTATTATTTTCTAGGAATAATTATTTAAATCTTATTTAGATAATATTCCTTGTTAAATATGACCAAATCACCCATCATTAATCAAATAAATCATTATTTATTTGATTATCTCCAAACCACTTCCTCAAAAAGATAAATAAATCATTTATTTATTTATTTTTCACTAATCAAGGGATTTGACCCAAGTCAAACACCCTTTCCCTCCAACAAATATAATAAAATATTCCATAAAGGTGGATCTAGATTTGGTTAACATTATTTTAATCATGCACCAAGATCTAAAATGACCCAATATTTTGTTATAAATAGGAGGGTTCCTCCCCATCATTCCTCACCTTTTTTTGCCTACTAGATCACTCTGGATCTATACACTTGGTCTCATTTTCATCATTTGCTCCCATTGAGCTTCATTTTTGCATTGGGTTTTCTACACCTACAAGAGAGAGAAAGCTTAGATCTGAAGTGCTGAGGACTACAAAGAACCCATCCCATTGAGGAGAGCTGGATACACCTTCTTGTTTTCCTCCCAGGTGCCCTGTAATATAAAATTCTTTCAAAAAATTGTGTTCTTGTCTTATCTGTTGGATGCATGGAGTAAACCCTTTACTTTACTGCTTAATGTCTTTCCATACATAGAGCTTGTGTTTTGCAGCTATTTTCTTGTCTAACTAATCGCAGATCTGAAGATGTTTGGCAGCCACTATTGTTGTTAGGGCTATTAGTTATGCATAGCTAAAGTGATCCTTTTTCGTACACTTCGACAAAGGTTTCATACTAACAAATGGCGACTCCACACGGGTTTTAATTTACGACCGTTGTCTTTTTTCATATTCCTGCATATCCAGCTACTTCAGACCCTAGGGTTTCTTTTCAGCTGTTTATTTTTCCTATTTTTATGTTGTTTTTCTCACATAAAACCTTAAAACATTAAAATTTCTAACTTCCGTGTGTTTCTAGCCCTATTGCGCAGGTAAGCGACACGACCGCCGCCCGAGACGGCGGCTGCTTTCACGAAAATGCGCATGAGACAGCGGGCTTGGGGTCGTACTTTTTGGCCTAAAAAGCGACACGGACCTCCCGGTCGCACCTTTTGCTTGTTTCTGCGACTGCCCGAAATCGGAGTCGAGAAGCTATAGACACATTTTTTTTTTTGACATTTTTTCGCAATTTTTACGGGTTCTTTAACGAATGTTCAGGGTTTTACGACCTCTATCTCCACTTGCACCTTGACAGATCTGATCTCTCTTGGCTCATCTAAGTGGGAACCTAGCCCCCTAGGGCTTCAGTACTCTCCACTTTTTGTGGAAGAGTTTTAGCTGTTTCAGCCGTCTGTTTTTCAGAGTTTCAGCCTTCCCTTTTTCAGATCTGAAACCTCCTCCTCAGATCCCTTTAAATCAGCCTTTCTTCCTTTCAAATCACCTCTTGTCGTTTTGTTTGGACCTCTTTTTAGGACCTCCTCCCTGTCCTTTCCGGTTTCTGCTGATTTCCTTCCTTTTTCCAGCCACCTTGCCTCTGTCTCTTGGCTGTGATCTGCACCTCTTTCCTGCAGCTTTATCCTCCAGATCCCTGTCCCTTTCGACCCTAGATCTGTTGAGTCCTTTTTGTGTGTGTTTACATAGTTTTTCCCTTTCTTTTCCGCATAGTTTTGAGAGACCCACCTTCTCGGGTTACATAGATGCACAAGTAGCTGTTATTTTTCTGTTATTTCAGCATTTTATTCTGTTCTCTGTAGGTTTATTTTCAGCTACGCAGCACACTTTTTTTTCTCTCAAAACGGAAAGGGTTTAAAAATTAAAATTAACGCACGCCACACACTAACCCTATGTGAAGAAGCGCCTGGTTAACACCACCTGGCAAAGACTCTAAAATCAATTGTCACTGCACCTTATCTGCCCTTGACATTACTTGATTCTGTCCCTTTCTTCCCTTGGCGGTTTCCTTCTTCCTGTCATCATTACGCCCCCAAGGCGCCTTTCCCGGTGACTTCTTGGCCTTCACCCTCAGTTTCCGGTTGATCGACCTGCTCCGCACCGCCGTCGTCGAGCCAGTCCACCTTCGAGTCCGCACTCCGACTCCTCTCCTGCTTCATCGGATCCTCCTTCTCCTCCTGGTTCTCCCCCTGTCACCTTCACTATGTCTGGTCCAGGGCCTAACGCTAGCGGTTCTCCCGGCCCCAATGCCGGCCCCACTACTAGCGAAACCCGCAAACGCCGGCCACCCCTATCTTTGTCGTACATTGCCAGGCCTCGACCTCCCCGATTTCAATGGATTGATCGTGATCCCATTCACCACAATGCTACCTGGCCCATTATGCCCACCAAGCTGCCCTCTGATATCCCTAAGTTCGAGGGCCTTAATGGAGAAGATCCCACCAATCACGTCCGGTCTTTCCACATGTGGTGTTCCTCCAACTCCATTACCGATGACTCCATCCGTCTTCGTTTGTTCCAACGCACGCTTACCGGCGAAGCTTCTAAATGGTATGTCGAACAGGCCACTTCCTCCCATACCACGTTCGAGACTCTTGCCCAACCCTTCTTGTCGTACTTCCAGCTCCCTCTCCGATACGACACTGGTACGGAGCTCTTGACTTCATTTAAGCAATCCTCTTCCACACGCCTTTCTGCCCATGTTCAGGAATGGCGATGAAGACGGAGCTTATGTCAAGCCCCTCCCTTTGAAGATCGGGTTTACATGGACTGGTTCCTTCGCACCCTCCCGTCTCCCATCGACAAAGATGTCGCCTCTCACTTTCCTCAATCTGAAGAAGCCGCCCTCCAAATAGCTTTAAAATATGACCTGATCTACGCTCAATCTGGTTATGTTTATACCGTCCTTCCTGACATCCCCAGGCCCGGTGGCGCTAACGCCCCAGGGGCATCTCATTCCGCCGACGGTATCGTTGGATCTCTTTCCCATCCATCTGCTCACCCTCCTATGGGCTATGGTCTCCCTCAGGGAGGGGCCAGCACCTCAAGCACTCTTCCCCCTCCCGGCAACATGTATCCAGGATACGGCATGCCTCCTCCTTTTGCCCAACCTCCTGCTTACCTCAATGTTGCCCAACCCAACCCTTACCTTTATTCGCAGCCTGGTGCGCCAGCTCCTCCAGCATATGCGCTTCCGCCTCCCTTGCCTCCTCACAACCCGCAACAGCACTTACAACCCCCTCCAGGGCAAGTATTTGCACAGCAGGGCGCGACTAATCCCCCTTCTTCTCAAAGAAGGCGGAGAGGCAACCAGAACCAATCTGCCCCTGGTAACCGAGGACCCAATTCGGGTGTGGACCCTAACACTAGCAACCAGCAACAGGGCATTCCGCCCAAGCCGGACAGGCCGCTTCGCACAAACAAGCCCTGTTCGTGTTGCAGTGTTTATGGTCATTACACTCACGATTGTCCCCTTTTACCCCAGATGCGGCAGATGTGGGCGTCTCAAGCCACATTGCGCGGACAACATACCTCACCTCATGCTCCTCCTAATGTGGCCACTACTCAACCAGCTGTGTTTACCGATCCCTTCCCTCAGCAAGGATTCGTGGCTACACACCCGCCTGATAACTCGGCCGCCACTCCCCCTTCGATTTTTGGTCCCTCCGATTACCAGATCCTCATGATGCACTCCGATCCTAACCCGCCCGTCGATCTTCACCTTCAAACTCGGTCTCGTCAGTACCCCAAGCCCCCTGCTCAGTCTGCACCCGAGCCTCCCTCTTCAGGTTCTACAGAGCCTCTTTCGACATCCCCTGGCCCCTTACATATCCCTCAACCCAAAGTTGAGGTCCATACCAAGATTCCCAAGGGCCCATTACGTCGAAATGCTGCTCCTGGTCGAGCTGCTCATTCGTATAGTATAGTAGATGATTTGGCGCAATCCCCTGCTGCCATTTCCACACTGGAACTCCTCCAGTCGTGCCCTTCCCAAAACTCTACTATGCGCATTAGGCGGCTATGGCAGAATCTTTCTTGATGACCAGAGCGGTGTTTCGACGCCTCCAATGAGACCATCCTCTTCTCCTTCGTCTGCTCCCTTCCAAATCCCGGTCAAAATCCCGAACGCCACTTTGTATCCCGGTGTATAATTGATGAGGAGCATCCCTGCGTGATGTAAAACCGGTTGGAACGACGCTACCGAGCGCGATCACGATCACCCTTCGAGCGTGGGACGGTCGCCTCTGACCCATTGGCACATTTCGTGCTTGTCCCATTACCTCGCTTAGAGTAGCAGGCAGATTTGCGTTGATGTCGAAGTCATTGACACCCCTCTAGACTACAACATTCTATTGGGGCGAAGCTACACCTATGCCATGTCTGCTGTCCCATCCGCGGTTTTTCGCAAGATGTCTTTCCCACACAATGGGAAGATTGTCACCATTGACCGGCTATCTTATCATGAGCCGCCGTCTCAGACCTCCTCCGAGACGACCATCTCTTCTGTAGCCAACAAGCAAACCGTCGATTCTTTGACCAGTGTCTCCCCCGGTGTCTACAAAGATTCCACCCTACTTGGTACTTTTCCTCATCTTCCCCCCCCTCCTGTCACTGATCCCAGCTTGTCGAATGTTTGCATGATGCAATCGTCTCAGGCTGCCCATAAGCGGCCTGCCTCGGCTAGTCAGCAGCCTCCCCCCCGCCCTCCGCAACCTGCTCCTAGCCATTCATCTCAGCCAGCCAGACCTCCTCCTTCTGTCCCTCCCTCTATAGCTGGTACCCCTGAACCTCTTTATCCTCCTGGATCGGTTCCCCCTGGCCTCAACCATCTTGAAGCTGTCCCCCCTGGTCATTTCCCTGCTGGGCAGATCCCTTTCCTAGCTCCCCCTCCTGGAGTATATTCTATCCCGGTCATGGCCACCCTCTCCCTCCCTAACTTGACCTTGGGCATTCTGGTCTGGTACCTCGATCCCCCAGCCGCCACCCCTCCTGGTCACCCCAAACCTTACCTCGCTTTGACACTGGTTCAACCGGTTCCCCTCTCCTCCTCCGGGCCCCCAACACCTTCACAGGACCCTACCCCTGTGGTGTCAGCCCCCGGAAAGAAAGGCAAAGCTCGTAAGGGGGCAACCCATCTGGACCAGGCCGCCCCGACAACTCTTACCCCTCCGCGACCACCCAAGCCCGCCATCCAATGCGCTTTGTGTGATATCGTCGGTCACGCCACTCATTTGTGTCCTGAATTGCCGCACCTCAAGATTCTGGTCAACGAGACGTTCCCCGACTCTGACATCCCAGAAGTCTACGTCACTATCCCAGACTCTATCCCGAAACTCAAACACTTGCGCACTAACCACCCTTGTGCCTTGTACGATTTCCACGGCCATTACACCCACCTCTGTCCCCGCCTTGACGAGTATCGTTCCTCCTTGGACCTGTACCGCCAATTCAAGGCCACTTCGATAGGACAAGAGGCCCTTCCTCCTCCCGCCATTGAGCCAACGGAGCCGTCCCACACCATTTTGTACCTGTCATCATCCTTGCGAGATAGTCCACATGCCCTTCAACCATCCAATCCTCTCGGCCCCTCTGCCGACCTTGGATCTGTTGATATTGTGCATCTGAACCCTTCTCCCCATGATGACCCGTCGCACATCACTACTGCCTCGGGTGATCCCTCTTCCTCCAGTCTTCCCCTCTTCCAATCCGATGAAGACATTATGGAAGCCATGACCAACCCGGATTTTCCCTGGGATGATATGCACCATCGCGCATACTTCCTCCCACAATAGTCCCATGACCAATTTGCTGTAGAAACCAAAGACTTCATCCCCCATGCTGCCGGTTGGTTCAAAAACCCCATCCCTGCCCCTGATGCTTTCAAAGAAGGAAACATGGCCAACATCTCTTCTACCATCAAAATTGACATTTCAGTCACCCCCGGTATCCAGGAATATATCACCTTAGGTGCCCAATGCACCCCGGAAGAAATCGAAGCTTACACCAAGATTTTCAAAGAATTCCGCGATATTTTCGCCTGGTCCTACTCTGAAATGCCCGGAATCGATCCCGCCATTGTCGAACATCATATCGATACCTGGCCAGACGCCAAACCAGTCCGTCAAAAGTTGAGACCCATCCATCCTTCCAGACGTGACGCTATCAAAGCCGAAATCGATAAGCTCAAGTAGGCTGGTTTCATTTACCCCATTGAATACACCACTTGGGTGTCCAACCCAGTTCCCGTTCTTAAAACACAAGGCACCATCCGTGTCTGTACGGACTTTCGCGACTTGAACCAAGCTTGTCCCAAAGACAACTTCCCCACACCATTCATTGACCAAATCATTAATGAGTGTGCGGGGCATGAGGTTCTATCCTTCATGGATGGTTTCTCTGGATACAACCAAATTTCTATCCGTCCTGCCGATCAACTCAAAACCGCGTTCATTAGTCCGTGGGGAACTTTCGCTTACAGGGTCATGCCTTTCGGCCTCAAAAATGCCGGCGCCACTTTTCAACGGGCCATGTATTATTGTTTCCATGACTTAGCTCACATTATCCTTGCTTATTTGGACGACCTCACTGCGCGTTCTAAGCATCGGGCGCAGCACCTCCACGATCTGCGTACCATTTTCCTCCGATGTCGCAAGTATAATATCCGCCTTAACCCGTTGAAATGCGTTTTTTGTGTTCCTGCCGGCCGTCTCTTAGGCTTCATCGTGTCTAAGGATGGTATCACTCTTGACCCTTTGAAAGTTCAAGCCATTCTTGAACTTCCCATTCCACGTACTCTCCGCCAGCTCCAAAGTCTCCAAGGCAAAGCTAATTTTTTTCGTCGGTTCGTCCCTGACTACGCCACCACTGCACATGGGTTCCTTCAACTCCTCCGCTCTTCTATCCCCTTCGTTTGGGATTCTCATGCTCACGAGTCTTTCGATGCCCTCAAGCAGGCTCTCACATTTGCTCCCTTGATCCGCCCTCCCGACTTTGATCGGGACTTCATCCTGTATATCTCCGCTTCCACCTATTCGGTCGCTGGAGTCCTTATCCAGGAAGATGACAATGGTATCGAGCATGTGATCTATTATGTCAGTAAGAACCTTGTAGGACCCCCTGTTTCCTACTCCCTCGAAGAAAAATTGGCACTGGCTGTCGTGTTCTCAGTCCAAAAGCTTCGTCATTATATCCTCATGCGCTCCACCAAGGTTGTGACTGATTCCAACCCCTTGACTTTCCTATTGAGTCGTCGTATCCTCACTGGGAAATACGCCCGTTGGGTCGTTATTCTCCAAGAATTCGACCTCGAATTCGTCACACCAAAAAGTAAGAAAGGCTTAGCCCTCGCCGAGCTCATTTCTGAATTACCTACCGGAGCGCCAGACACCCCAGTTAATGATGACTTTCCTGATGAACACTTATTTTCCATTACTGCCGACGACCCATGGTATGGTGACATTATTACTTACTTGCGAACCCAAAAGTTCGCCCTCCACCTTGATCGTGAGGCTCGCCGACGCATCCGACATCAAGCCCCCCGATACCTCCTTATCGGTGACGACCTATATCGTCGTGGGGTTGACACCGTCCTTCGTCGTTGCCTCACACACGCTGAAGCTGAGCAAGTCCTTAATGCCTGCCATAGCGGTGCTTGCGGTGGCCACCTCTCCGGTCTTGCTACTGCCCAGAAAGTCATGCGCGCCGGGTATTTTTGGCCTTCTCTCTTCAGTGATTGCATTGAGGCAGTCAAACACTGTCCCAATTGCCAGCATTTCGCCCCTAAGGCGCGAGCTCCACCGGCTCCCCTCCATCCAGTCGTCTCAACCGGCCCCTTCTGTAAATGGGCCATCGACTTTATGGAGTGTCGACCGCCATCCACTGGTAGCCATAAGTATATCATCGTGGCGGTCGACTATTTCACCAAATGGGCTGAGGCCATGCCAACGTTCAACAACATGGCAGCTACCGCGGCCCTCTTTTTCTTTAATCATGTTATAGCTCGATTCGGGGTTCCCAAAAAACTGGTCTCCGATCATGGCAAAGATTTTGAAGATGAGATATGGTGTGAGCTATCCTCACTGTTAGGTTTTGAGCACCAATATTCCTCCTCCTATTACCCCCAAGGTAATGGCCAAGTTGAAGCAGTCAAAAAAATCCTGAAAACTATGCTTCAACGAACGGTGAATAAGCACAAAACCAACTGGCATCTCATGCTCTTCCCAGCCTTGTGGGCCTATCGAACTTCTGTTAAAACCGCCACCGGGTTTTCTCCTTTCCACCTGGTTTTTGGAGAGGAGGCAGTCTTACCGATCGAGTGTGAAATCCCTTCTCTACATCTAGCCGTTGAACTTCTCCCTGACACCCAGCCGCTAGAACAACGACTTATCATGCTTGAGCGCGCTTCCGAAGACCGTTGTGTTGCCTTGCAAACCATGGAAGCGGCCAAAAAGTGCACCAAAGCTCAGTACGACCGAAAAGTCCAGCCTCGCACTTTTCACGAAGGCGACCTTGTTCTAGTCTATGACCAGGCCCATGATGTTCTTGGTCACGGGAAGTTTGACTCATTATGGCTAGGTCCTTATATCATCAGTAAAGACCTCGGTAAGGGGGCATACCTCTTAGAGAATTTCGAAGGCCACCCCCTTCCTAATCCTCGCAATGCACTCTATCTTAAGAAATATTACCCTTAGCATTTCCCTTTTGAAATGCATGTTTTATTTTCTTTTAGATAGCCAGCATCTGTTTTTTCTTTTTTTTATGATTTGCCGCTTCACCAGGACCTACCCTGTCCAAGAAGGGCCACTTCACCTACGCTCTAAATCGAATTTCCTCACTTACAACACTTGTACTTGGGGCACCATATTGCTCCCTTACTTGTCCATGTTCGTGTCGATTTTCGTCATGAGTGCCCACCTTGTACTCATGTTTCAATGGTCCCCCATTGGGGCCTTTACTATGCGGCAGCACTATCGAGTCGCCCTTGTTTCGAGCATCCAAGTTGAGTCATCATCGCATTCATGGAGTCTATCCTGCGTCCCTTTGTACCCCATTATAACCCTCCATTCTTCATTGCTTGGTTCCTCTCTTGTGTCGCATATCATGACCTTCAGCTCCACTGTCCCCTATCCCTTCTGATATTGTGTCAGTCGCTGCCATGTCATTCATGCCCTTTATGCTCTAACAAGGGAAGTCGTCCATTCGCCACTCCATCCTTTCCATTCCGCCATCATCATTAGTGTTAGTCTGTCCGTCGCTCTACTATTTTCTCTCGTGCCTTAGTTGAGGATCTCTCATTGCCTCACCTATGGCAGACCTCCTTCTGTCGACATCAGCTCATTCATTCCAGAAGCCAGGTCTAGAGGGAGGTGTACCTTGGTTCCAGCTTCCACTCTTGTTCGGTGCCTCGGATCAGGCAAAGGGATCTTTTCTTCCCCTTTGACTTGATTGTTTCTCCAGCTCCTTTCAGCATGATCGAGATCCGTATACTTGATGGTCCAGTGATCCAGCAGCAGCTCTTGATGATTCCCGGGTGTGTGTGAGATGTCTCAACCCTCATGAGGGGGTGGCCCTGCAGGTAACCCCCCACATGCCCGGATGACCTCTTCCTACCAGCCTTCGATGCAGCTCCAGATATTTGATGATGTTGGCCATAGCCACTTGCAGCGCCTCTTTGATTTGCATGTATCAGTCAGATTTTGTGAGCCCTTCCCCATTTATAGGGGGCATTTTGGGTTGTATTTGTCTCTCATGTACTCATATATTATTGTACTAGTCCTGGCTGTTATCCCAGGCACAGCATGTATGTGGGATTCCTCATTGTATTTTTATCTGGCTCCTGATTATGCCAGCTGTATTTTATGGTTCGGTCCCTTGATTACTGGACACATTATTCTTTTGTACTTTGTCTCGGCGGGCATAGGTATGCCTCCCCCGCTGCCTTCAGCACAGGTACCCTCTCATAACAGAGACTTGTTGCACCTGCGAGTCTCGTCTCCTCGAAGTCTAGTCCTTCAACTTACAATATACGTTACCTCACCTTTCTTTCTCTCTACGACTTCCCTTTTATTTTGTCTAGTGATTGTGTTCTTACAATGTACTTCGGTCATACGATTTTCTCGACACTTTCGCCGCAGTTTGAGGGCAATACGGTACACCATTTTTTTTGTTCATCTAACCTTTCATCATTAGATGGACCCAGACACCATGTAAGACCCGGTTTTACCATAAGTAAAACTACTTTCACTATGTTAAAATAGGAAACCCCAAAAGGAAATGTTAAGTAAACCTATATTTGTTTGATTTTTCCTCACATGGAATAATTAATTAAACCATAATTTAATTATTATTCCCAGTCATGTTTAACCCAAAAACAAGGACATTAATTAGATAACTCATTATTTATCTTATTATTTTCTAAAGAATAGATATTTAAACCTTATTTAAATAATATTCTTGTTAAATATGACTAAATCACCCATACCTAATTAAATAAATCATTATTTATTTGATTATTACTCAACCACATCCTTAAAATGATAAATAAATCATTTATTTATTTATTATTTACAAATAAAGGGATTTGACCCAAGTCAAATTCCTTTTCCCCCCAACAAATATAATAAAATATTCCATAAAAGTTGGATCTTGATTTGGTTAATAATATTTTAATTATGCACCAATATCTAGACTAACTCAATATTTTGTTATAAATAGGTTTTTCCATTCATTTATCACCTTTTGTTGCCTACTAGATCACTCTGGATCTATACACTTGGTCTCATTCTTCATCATTTTGCTCCCATTGAGCTTCCTTTTTGCATTGGGTTTTCTATACTTGCAAGAGAGAGAAAGCTTAGATCTGAAGTGCTGAGGATTACAAAGAGCCCATCCCATTGAGGAGAGCTGGACACACCTTCTTGTTTTCCTCCCAGGTGCCCTGTAATATAAAATTCTTTTAAAATACATTGTTCTTGTCTTGTCTATTGGATGCATGGAGCCATATTATATTTTATCTGCTTAATGTCTTTCCATACATAGATCTTGTGTTTTGCGGCTATTTTCTTGTCTAACTAATCGCAGATCTGAAGATGTTTGGCAGCCACTATTGTTGTTAGGGCTATTAGTTATGCGTAGCTAAAGTGATCCTTTTTCGTACACTTCGACAAAGGTTTCATACTAACAGTGGTACCTCATTCCCCCCCCAGGAACACTAGCTACCAATGTTACCATGTTTGGATTAAAACCTTCTGGTCCCAAGGGGCCCCAACCAACCCAAGCAGCAGTCGAAACCGCCCCCGCAAGGGAATTCCTCACTGCGAAACCAGTGACCACAATAAAGAAAATTGCCAAGAAAGGAAAGAAAGCGGTGACCCCCACCATGCAGAGGGAGTCATCAGCCTGTGCTATATGTGATGTCATAGGACACCCTACTCACATATGTCCAGATTTGGACGAATTAAAACCACTCCTCAGTTGCGAGGCAGGCACCTCAAAACGACATTCCCATAAAAAGGAACTTGCCACCTAAAGTACAGAAAAACCGCTGCGTACCAATCACGCATGTGCCCTCTGTGACACCTATGGGCACTATACCCACCACTATACAGAAATACCATGGTATCAGGATGCATTTCACGCGATCAAGTGATCCTATTAAGAGGATCCCTCCATCCAGTCTGCCAATGATGAGCCACGCACCATCTTGTACTTACAAGAGGAGCACTGATACATAGAGCGCCTCCCAGTAATTCCCATTATACGTTGCACCCTATGCGATGAACATGGCCACTACCTCGAAGAGTGTTCCACATTTGAACTCATCCATAGATGGTATCGAATTGAGAGGGTCTACTACATGGGGCTATGGGCAGTAAAATTCACATGCCCATTATAAATCGACAATAACTTATTGGAGGATTGCCACTACATACCTCGCCTCTGACTAGCCCTTTCTAGTCTCCGCTTAGCCATAATTCATCTTTCCCAAGAAGACGATATGGATGTCGAATCCATCGCAGCTCCATGACCCAAGCAGAAGAGATGAGAAGGTCAATCATGTTTTTGTCAGCCGAAGAACGACCTGGCAAGAAACCCATAGTTACCATCACAGACACGTCACGAAAGCCACCCACATGTACATTATGAAAAAAGACAGACCATATAGTAGTCCACTGCTCTGAATTAGTAGCATATCGACGATCATACCCTACCCGACCTCAGACCACGAATGATGGGAGACCCACATCACGGATTTTTTTCCTGATATGTCAGGGGAATCATTACGACTGGCATTGTACTAATGTCCCATGACTCCGTCCCACTATCGACATGATTAATGCTATAGAAAAGAGGACGAACGACCTTCAAGAATGGCATAAAAGATACGTCAACGACCCAACGACACCCCCACTACCACGATGGTGTTATAAGCCTACTACGACCCTGCCACCAGGGTGGTTCATCACGCCTGCTAAAACCATAAACCAATCATGTAAACCTCAAGCCCAGCCGAGGATAACATGTGGCTGATGTGATCTAAATGATCACCAAATCAATTAATGCAGAGAACTAAAACCCCTCGCAAATAGTCTTCGCATAATCACATCTCTCCCTCAAAAGCTTCTCTCTAATAAAGAGAATATTACACAGACTTACTGCCAAATTTTATCACACTTTCATCATACATTTAAGTGCATGCATCTCCCAAAACTGAGAGAAACTATAGCAGAATTAAGTTAGCCACCCACCAAAAAGGGAGGCAGGTTCTAACCCTCAATGCAAAAATGGAAACAAAAGACGCCTTGGTCCACAACAGACCCTTTCCAAGTGTCCACATCTGGAACATCGAGTAGTGTAGATTCTCACACTATCTACTCTGTCAGCACTGTGATACCCTGCACCATTTGCACCAGTCATAATCACACAATAGAGGGATGTCCATTGCTGCAAACGTTTAGAAATATCTGTGATAAAATCAACTTCCATCTCTGGGAATTGACTATCCTAGTGGGAAGGCCAACTATCGGTTAAATCAGGACTCCATTGCGGAGATCCTTCCCCCGCCACATGCCAATGACACAACTCATCACATACGACTTGTGTCATCGCATGCCCAAGACAGGATTTTGACAACCCCTCCGTCACAATAATTCAGGTTTATTCCTGTCGCAAAAAACCAAGGCACCTTGCATCCTTGTATTGATTTCCGTGAGTTCCCAAACTTGCATACAACCATCGAACTCCAGGATGACACCCAGCCTCTAGAACAACACCTAGTACAAATAGAACTAGTTGACGAAAATAGGCGCCAATTGCTACAACAAAATGGGGCCCATAAGAAAAGGGTAAAAGTATCATTTGACCGCCACATCACCCCTCACTCATTTATTGAAGGAGAGCTAGTCCTTCGCCATGATGTCATAAAAGAAGCCTTAGGGGCAGGAAATTTCGAAAACCTGTGGAAAGGGCCCTATATCATCAAACATTACCTCCGGTAGGGGGCATATATCTTGACGAAACCAGACGGGACCTACCTCACTAACCTTGTCAACGGCCTTTACCTCAAGAATTTTTACCCATAAGGGCCCCACAAGCCCTTATCCCCTAGATTTAGAGTACACACAATCCACCACCAAAATATTTTTGACCCAAAAAACCTAAAGGCGTTCAAAATATCACCATGGATCACCAACTTGAACCCTATTTCAGATTTGCTGATGGAGCATCATGATGGTCTCAAAACTAGTTGCACCCGCTTGGGTCATCTATCACCCTGACCAATCACTACTGTGTTCAAACGGCATGTGCATCGGTTCAACAACCAAAAATCAGGCAGAATATGATGTCGTTATCAGACTTATGTGTGAGCCCCTCCACCAGGGCATCCACCACATGCATGTCTACCTTGATTCCCAGTTAGTAGTCTCATAGTTAAATGAAACCTTTGAAACCAGGGATGCAAATCTATTTAGATAATATTTGCGTGCCAGAATATTAAGCAGACAATTTGATTATATTACATTCTCAAATGTATCAAGGAATCAAAACCAAATATCTGATCACGTAGCTAACAATATCCTAGACTGGAATGCATCGCGAGCAAACCACCATACATAAAAACCAAAAATATGTATATCCATCAGCATAACACAAATGCATAAACCGAAATAAGACATCACACCATGTAGAGCCGCAAAAAGGATCTCTTATATATATATATATATATATATATATATCAAAATATGGGTATCAGAGTACAAAAAATAGCATTGCTAGCCCATTGGCCAGCCCAAAAATACAAAGGTCATCAAAAATAAGGGAAGCATCCTCATAATGGGTGCTTTCCCTATGTACAACATATACTCTAGGGGGGTGACCCCTCAAGAGGAGCACCTGGGTCCACCACCGCTCCTGGTGCCACCACCAGAGCTGTTGTCACCACTGCGATAGCTACCCGTCGTAGAGTCCGCCAGTAGTCCCTCTCACTAGCCATCACTGTCTCTAGCCATATCTCCTCGAAGTCATCCATACGACCTCAAGTAGGCATCTCGTGGGTCAAATGGTCCACTCGACCCCGAAAGTCTTCTAGAGCCTCTACATGAGCTGTAACTGCTATGATACGTGCCTCAGCCACATCTTCACGAGCTCTCTCTGCTACTATCCCACCTCACCTGTGCTGCTTCCCTCACCTGAAGGGCTAGCACCAGCCCTACCTGGTCCACCGGCACCCTCGCTTGGTCCACTTACGACACCACCTCCCCAACCACCAGATGGTCATGGTGGAGGGTTGTGACCCACCAGCCGGGCCACCAGGCGTCCCACCTCACCAAAATCTGCACGAGTAACCAAAATTGTCAGTGTCAATAAAAAACACTTAGGAACACAAAAAACTTGAATAAATGCAGAAATATAGCACATACCTGTGGGACTCCAAACATAACCAAAAGGGAGACCAATATCTGGATCACCCTGAAAATCCATCCCTGCATAAGGGTATGGAAAAAAAATATGTGGATTGGCCTCAAACTAGGCCTCCGTCGTGTCATTCCAATAATGACCCACTCTATCACTGCCACTGCATGGCATCACCGAAGCCCACCTCCTCATACGTGGCTCCCTCGCCCCCCCGATAGGCACAGACACTATGGGCCTCAGCAACACAACCCTCTCATACATGATGCTGCACAAAATGCTGGCATACGCAAATGATTTGGATCCACGCTGGACCCTGTTCATTTGTGACACCATACCATCAAAACAGAAACGGGAAAAATCGAAGAAATGCCCATTCCTCAAGTGGCATAAAACTCTCACCTGTGGGCCCAATGCCCTATGTGGCGCAAACGACCCCGCCAGTCACAAAATAACAGCCAGCACACACCGCTCAACCACATCTGTCACTAAAGTGATATTGATGCACCCCTCAGTCAGAGGTGCACCACCGCAATAACACCGCCAGAACCTATCCATGTTTGCCCGCCCAGAAGGAAGCGAATACCTCAGCGCCTCTCCCTGAGGCAGTAATCCAGTCACAAAATAAATATCCATCTCCGGACGAATAATCAAGTTTTTCCCCCTTAGGATAAACATGTTGCGCCTTCGGTGCCAATGCCGTATAATATAACATAGCAATCGGTCTTGTGACTGCAGGCACTCGTTCTCATAAAATTTCAGGAGGCTCCATGCGGCCAACTGACGGCGCGCCCCAACATCAGCAGCCAAAGCAGTCTAGAACTTGGGCCAATCTCGCTCTCTCCACATTAAGATGCCAAGCAACATGCACCCATTAGTATAAAGGAGAAAAATCATCAAGGACAGTAAAAAATCCAAGTTTTTTCCAAAAATGTTGCCCTTGCACACCTGTCTCTCAGACAAACGTGCCCCCGCACGCCTTTTTTATTTACAGGTGCGCCCTCACACGCAAAGAGGCAGGGATAGTGCACCTTCGCGCTGCTGTACTTGAAGAATACGCGCAATGGGGGAGCCTATTTTCCTATATCACTCACAAAATCTAGGGCAAAAAGCCCCTTTGAGGCCGTACAAACATAATTTGTACGGCCCCCAATGTCACCCAACTGAAAAAATCAAAATGCAGGATGTCATGAGAGTTACCTTGACATAGTATCACTAATCCCCGGTACACAGGCTAACCACAACGACAAGAAAGGCTCTGCTACCACCTCTGATCTCCCAAACTCAACAAGTAAAAAAGAATAGGATTAGGGCCATAATCCCTTATTTATCACCCTTTTCCAAAACTTCAGAGGTCCATAACAGGAGATCAGAAGGTCCATCTACAAATCGTAAGTTGCACCATCATCAGTATACCATGACGAACGAAAGCGATGCCCCACATTCACTTTCCAAATAAAATTTTTTTCAAGCGCCGGCAGGTATGCAACCTCCCATATTCCTCTCCAAAATTCATGTTTTTCAAATAATATTGAATTAAAATAAGATTATTTCACTTGAGGTAGTTTTTTTTGCAGGAAGAACCCGCAAACCATTCACAAAAATCACCACCGAAAGTTTTGGAGCAGGTATCATTCTACCCTCAACATGATAGAGTCCCAGAAACTTTGCGTATCCTGACATCATTTTTCCATCAGAAATAAAACCTAGGGTCCTCACACCCAACCACATTTATCATCACCTCACCCTGCATATGATAAATGTCCTCGATCGTCGGTAGAGCCTCCCTTCCATGGCGATCATCATCTCAAGTAGACCATACATCACTCCACAAAGTGATTCCATGGCCATACCATTGTAGTCTGGGAAGCACCTCATGGCCATCCATATATCATGCATAAGGTCAAGTTTACCATTCCAACTCAACGCCCTTCCCAGACGACCGGGTTGTACAAGCAGAATGAAAGTGCTCCTCCGCGCACCGCATTTGGCCAACCATACATCCATCAGCTTTAATTTGTCTATGACATCTTCTGCTTCATCAACCCCACACATGAGACCAGCCAATGCGACCCCTACCCCCAGCAAAACACCGTCCTCACACCATCAAGTGAGCGACCCTCTTTCATGTTTTGGGGTACCCGTCTCTGTGTTTTGTAAAAACCAAACCCCATTATTTTATTCTTTTTGTACAAAAATCACAAACAACGCCCTTCGCCTCTTCACCCTCATATTGCACTTTTTCCTCCCATGGCAGCAGTCCCCCTTTTCCCTTGGTTGAAGTATTTCATACCCTCCATGCATGCACCATTACGACAATCATAACTAGTTCATACCTGCCCTAGAAGTCCTACCGACTCCAAGGATTTTTTCCCTTCTGAAAATACCTGTGACTGTCGCCAAGCTGCTCAAATATACTTCGACCTCGGGCCACTGAATCCCCATCATCCATTTTCATCTACCGCTCACCAACATGCGTATGTTAAAGCCATTATGGTTCATTTAAGGCTTCCTTTTTGTCGACATCAACACCTCTTTTCCAAAAAGGAAGCGGTACCTTGGATGACCCCTCCCCATGTAAAGGGGTATCCTCGGGTGGCACTATGGGAGACATCATTGTCCATAGATGTCATCGATCCTCTTGACATTTGACTATAGAAAAATATTTCATGTCATGATGGTATCGTACCTTACAACCATTGCACTTTGATCAAGATCCGTCGAAGACCCGTTCCTTTATAAGCATCTCTGACAACAATGCTTACACGGGAAGGTACCAGCCAGTAGATATGCGTACATTGTGCAGTGATCTGCCATACCAAGATTACGCATATGGGTACCACATTCCACCCATCATCAAAGAAAAAACACCCCTGAGGGTGTCAACAGTCATTTTCAACAACCACCAACATCACTACCACAATAGTGACATAGAAAACACATGTATCTGTCAATTTTGTTTAACTAGCCATAACATCACGAGCATGGGACATGCCCGCCTCGTTCAAATTTTGCAAATATGTTGTATATTTTGTCTACTTGCAAGGGGTCCCCTAGGCAGTGGTTATCTCAGAACCGGTGCAAGATGTTGTCCTTATACATGCATGCCTCGATTTCTCTCTCTCTCTACGTATGATACAGAAAAGAAACTATAATGTATTTCAGCTATACAGTTCTTCCTAGACCTCACACATTAGGGGGCATCTGTTAACTTTGGAAAATCATACAGCAAAAAATGACATCGAGTAATGTTGAGCCCAAGGATTTATAGGACAGAGATACATTATGGAATCAATCAAAAATATTAAATATCTCTAAGGTTTGGAGCAATTCAAGATTGAACTAGTCATCAATGCCCAAGTGTGTGCTTTTTCCTTTGATAAGTGTGCCTTCTGCATGCACTGGATCCCGATAAGCACGCATTACTGGAAATGGAAAAAAGTCCCTTTCCAGGACCACAAGCAGGAAAATGATAGTTTCTCCTTATGTGAAAGCCGACTGAGGATAGCATCAATGCCTCCTTAGGCCTTGTGTGAGCACACAAAATCATATTTCAGCCCACAATGGAATACTGCCCCTCCCTTGGGTCACTATCCACCACGTACCAAGGGAGGGAAGGAGGTTTGAAAGCTAAACTATATAAACCCTCAAAGAGATGAAAAATTTGTGAGAACAAGGTTATGCTGGCCAAAGTTGCCCAAGCAACACCAGCTGTTTGTGTGAACCAAGGAGCAGGAGCTGAAGAAGAGGACTCAATTGTTGGCCACCCAACAATTTCAGTCCATTGCAGCATAGAGAGAGAGTTGAACTGCGTTAGAAGGTATAACTTGAAGGACAAACATCCTTGCATCTGGTCCTAGAGCCTCTGCCTAGGCCCTTCGGCAAGTGGGTAAGATTTTTATTCATTCCAAGCATTCAATGAGAAGAAGGCCATCGAACCATTGTTTACCTTTTTATTGTTTGGAACTCTCTATTTTGCTTCTTTTTATGTTTTTAGTTTTACTTTTTCAACAGAGCATACTTAAGTGTATTACTTCATTTTAAGTCTTATACTTCTAAGCTCCCCCCAGATACTAACTATTACTTATGGTTTAGAGAAAATACCACGCTCTCTAGATGCGTGTGATTTCTTAAACCCGTGTGTTGAATCCACCACAACATCCATCCTTGCATTTGTTAATGATTTTCATCATTGACTGGTAATAAAATTAATTCTGGTATGCTTGAATTTAAGTCATTTATTCACATGTGTAGAATTATGCTATTATGCGACAATGAAAAAGACCTTGGGTAGAGGCTTGCATCACTCAGCTTTGTTTCCTCTCCCAATTTATGATTATTGTTTTTGGAGAAAACTTATCATACTAATTTCAATATGACATCTATCAACATTGTTTTTATCAGAGGATGTTTTGTTATAGATCTATTGGAGATAATAATGTTTTAGCTACTAAGCATGGGATTCCCAACTCAGGACATGTTTATATATTTTTGACATATGTTTGTTCTTTGTAGGCCTCCTTCCATTTTGAAACTCTAAAATTCTCTCTCATCAACTATGTTATAAATTATTTCGGCCATCACCTTCTTTTGTGACATCAAACTTTATGGGGCATGTGTTATACAAGAAAGTACCTTCTCATCAGCTCAGAGGAGAAGATCATCTTGGTGACTAGAATATACCCTTGTTTAAGCCCTTTTGACACTGTAGCACACCCTACTAGACCATTTTTTAGTGTGTGAACGATGGACATAGACTAGTAACATGTGCTACCCTAGTGACTAATTCTCTATATCATCATGTGGACTGCATTAAGTAAATTTCACATAGCCACGAGAAAAAATCATGAGTTGCCTTGTTGTGACTCCATTTTTCACTCAACTGGACTCTAGAAAGGTGGATAAATATTTCCTTAAGATCATCTGTTGATGTTTCCTATCATAAGTATACTAAATGGGAGAAGGACATAAAGTAGAGGAAACTTATTCCACCCTATGGATTTTTCCCAATGTGAACTAAAGTCGGAATTCATAGTATTTTCATCATGCCCTCACCTATATATTGGAGGCTATGCCATTGATTTTGGGACCATAATTCATGTACAGCTATGATGCTAAGATATTATCTGATAGAGAGAGGTTGAAGATCTAGGAGTTGGAGGAGGTCATGTTGCAATTACTGCTGATTGTAATTTTCATTCACTTTTTGAATATATAGATCTATTGTTGTTCCTTCCATTTTGTTGTCAATTTCTCATGTATTTTTTTTTACGTAATGATAACATGGAAGATGGTATTATGTTCATATATTCAATAATGTATTGTTGTTAATATATTAATGTTTGAATTCATTCAATTTTATATGTTGTAAGGTTATGTTTTCTCTCTTTTGTGTGCAAGATTGAACTTTGCATTTGGTTGGAATAACTTCTCAACCACATTGTTTGTTCCAACTTGTCTACACAAAAGGATCATTAGGTAATCCTTTACCATTCCTTTGTCAATTATAGTTTACTATTTAATTTTTTCAATGAATTAGACCATAACTTGATAGATCCCTTGATTTGTCTGCCTTAGGTTCTGAGAAACCTGAGAGGGTTTTCTAGTTTGTCCATATGAGCTTAAATCCATATAGAACTAAACAGTTTCATCATATGTTGGTGACATCATCAAAGCGGTTTTCAATTCTAAATAGGTCAAATAATTCCTGATGAGATCTATCTTCCATTGGCACTACAGAGGATGAAGAGGTTTAGGGGATCCACTAGTGACAAAAGAGATAATGTTAATGGAGGTAGTAGATGAAGATAGGTCATTTGGAGGAAGGGGAAATGTCCCCATTAACAAGGATTTTTTGAACATCCCCACACTAACATTGTTAAAAGGATGAGGGGAATATCTTATAAAAGGAACTAACTATATATTATGGAAGTGCAAGTTCATATTACAAAATTTCATTTGGTAAATAGTGACAATGTTCCTCTGATGAGGGAAAATAATGACCCTGAAGACTAAGGAAACAATATTCATCATGGCATAGAACTAAAATTTCCTAAGAAACATATTTTAATCCCACAAGGCCTCAATGACCTCAAATTCAATGGAAATTATTTTACCCCCTAGCTTGATAGGAAAAGAAGGAAAGACCCATTAGGTTTGCAAGGTATTCTCATCAAATTGTTTCATTGCAGATGTCAGTGGTGAAAAAATAGGTGATATAACAACTCTCTAACACTCCAATGACATAATCCATGTAGATTCCCCCTCATCAAATATTTTAAAATGGACATGTTTTCCAAAAACCTATACCATTATCTGAAACGCATGGTGGGGTGGGAAATGGGGTTTCCATAAATAAGGTTGAAAGTGATGATATTTTAGGTTGATGAATCTACATCATGAATGGTGGTTAGAAGTGTTTTGTGTTACATGGGAAAATTTGCAAAACTTTGAGAGAAAACATGGAAGTGGAGTATTGGGCCAAATTGTTAACAATGTTATAGTTTTGAGTGGCCAATGTAAACTAAATTTTGAAGTGCACCTTTGGGGGTATTCGACATAACACAAATTGATGGGTTTTTGATGTGAAGTGGGCCATTGGGATGGGAAAGTATCAGAAGGTCATAAGTTGAAATACCTCTCTTATTATTGTCATAATTATGCACTCTTGTGCCCATGTGGATCGATAACTTAACCATGAAAATATCCTATGTAGATGATGATATTTTGTGTAAAATATTCCCCCCAGTTTCCTATTTTTTAGGAGTTGGAGGGTTCACAACCATGTGTTGTTGTCTAAACAGAAAATGATTCATCAAAAAAATAGGTTGAATAGTAATGTTATGCTGAGAGAAATAGTAATGAATCTCATCCATTTAAGGGAGCTCATGAGTGAGATGGTCCTCCCCACAAATATTTCAAGGAAACGTGTCTGAAATGACTGTATTAGTTTTTATGTGCTAAGTGTATTTTCAGTTTAAAAAAATGTGCATAATTAGTTCATTAGTTTGCATGAGGTTTAAGGTGTTTTGACCATGAATTTTAGATTATTTTTAGTGAAATAGAAGCATAAAATAAGCTTAAATAACATTGAATAATCGTGTAAAATAGAGAAATATGACACCACATGAAATTTACACAATAGGCATGATGAATCAGTTCACCCCTCCTGGACTACATCTTCTAGTCCAGCTCCCAATGGCATGTCCATCTTTCATTATGCTCAAAATTTTGTTATTACATGTAGTTACAGTTCTCTAAAGGATGTTTTCTCTACACCAATGGCTCAATAATGCTCCAATTAGTCCAAAAAATGACTCTTCATTCCCTCAAAATGGTTAAAAATTGGGCCTCCTACACTTTTTCCCAGTTTCACCTAGGAAAGCTCCACTAAAAGTGGAGAAATCCACTTAATTGGAATTAAAATAGTCAATTCCACCAATTAAGGCGCACCCTCTAATGATTTCGTCGTTTATGACTATGTTATAATTGTTAGTGGTTGGGGGTGGCCACATGTGCACCCCCCAAACCCGCAGTTACATAACCGTTGGGAAGAAACCACGTTATCACTGTAGTTTTATTGTTAAACTGAGGTTTTTTGTTGAGTTTATGGTTAACGGACCATGCGGAGGAGTTGACGGTTAATTGTGCCATGTCATATACAATGGGAAACTTTTGCTGGTGAGTGGTTTCATAGGCCATGATTGTTTAGTGTCGAATAACCGTTGCAATGTGACCGTATCCGTCAGAGACTGCTGGCGGGTTGGGACCGTCGATGTTTCCCAACCCCCAAAAGTAATTTCAAGAAACAATAAATATAACCCGACTTTAAATATGGTTAAGTCAAAATGTAGCTCAGGTGGTAAGGCGTGCACATGCTCGGTAGCAAGTCCGGGGGTCGATTCCTGCTGACCCTCCAAAATTTTACAGTGCAGTTTCGAGGACACATGACAGCCTCAGGGCCAGCCATGTGGCACACTATAATTGGCCCTTCAACCCTCGTACTTTCAACTAGAAACTTGGCACTTTTCAAACAATGATTGGTTCTGAGGAATGAATATTCCTCAAAATATTCCATTTTGGCTGACTGTGCCTCCACCTTGCTGACTGCATCCCAGTCAAACCTGGTCAAACTGTCGAAAAATTACCTATTTGGCATTTCGATCGGAACGTGATATCTTCATCATACGACATCAGTTTTTCAAAAACTTCACAGTGCCAGAATCAGGAAGACGAGATCTATACACCAATCCTAGTTTGAACCCAATTCTATAACTTTGAATTTTGAGAAAAATTTATGAACTCCTGATCATTCCTCCCCATTGGGAAGCTTTTGGACTCCAAAAGACTTGATTACCTGTTCAATATATGAGGGTACAACTCCCTCACCTTTCCAACCTCCATCTATTTTTCCTTGGTTGGTTTAGTGCCTTTCAGCCCAACTCAAAAGTAGTCAACACTTCCCCCCTTGGATGCTCGTGCCCTCCTGTCAAGAATTGTATCTTCTTTGAGCTCATCCAGAAATTTTGGGGAGAAATATTCAATAGAAGGTAGCTGAACATCACTTCCTTGATCATCGATAAAATGTGGCTCATACAAGTGTAAGTTTTCAACGTTAACAATTTAATACATTTGCATGTAAGAATGCAAGTCAAGTTGGAATGAATTATTACCATATTTCTTTGTGATCTTAAAAGGACCATAGAGAATGGGTTTGAGCATTTTACCTTCCCCTTGCATCCTTTCTATGCTAATGTGCAACCATACCTCATCTCCCTCTTGAAACTTGCGATCAACCTAGTGTTTTTCATGCCCCTCTATGTATTTTCTTTGACTCTTCTCAAGCTATTCTTGAACTTTGTGATGTATAATATGAATTCACTCAATGAAATTTAGAGCCTTATCAATGTCACTATGGCCATCAATTGCAACATCCTTCCAAAAGATGAATTCCAATGGAGATTTTGGAAAATACCCAAAGCATAGTTCAAAAGGTGAGGTTTTTGTTGAAGAGTGCTTTGCCCGGTTGTAAGCGTGTTGAATGTAATGCAGTTGTTCATCCCACAACTTAGGATGTTTTCTGCAATATCCTCCCAATAAATGCACAATGGCTATGTTCACCACCTCGATTTGTCCATCTATTTGTGGATGAAAAGAAGTACTCTTGTTCAACTTTGTATCCATCATTCTCCATTGATTTGACCAAAAATTCCCAATGAACATGGAATCCCTTTCACTAACAATAGAAGTTGGCAATCCAAAATGAGCCCAAAAATTTTGAAAATAAAGTTCAGTAGTTTGTTCAATAGTAATGGCTTTCTTACATGGCATAAGTATACACATTTTACTGAATCTATCCACAACTACATAAAGATAATTATGTTGCTTTCTTGACATAGGCAGACCTCCAACAAAGTCCATGGAGATGCTCTCCCATGGCCTTGATGGAACTGGAAATGGCGTGTACAATCCAAGCTTCCTATTACTAGGCTTACTTGTTGCAAACATAGACCAACCTCTTATAAAATGTGACACACTATATACCATGCGAGGCCAATAACAATACCTCTGTAGATGCACCATTGTTTTGCTTACCCCGAAGTGTCCAAAAATAAGATAAGAATGAGCTTCTCTCATGACACTTAGCCTCTCTCCTTGTGGAATACATAGCTTTCCCAATGAAACAACAAATTTTTGTTCATGTGATAATATTTTTCTTCAACTTGATTCCCTTCACTCAAACTAGCATACACATCTTGAAAATCAATGTCACATGCATATTGTTCTATGTAACTCTCATGTACAATAGAATCATTTTTGAGTAAATTAGAAGAACTAATGATTGGTATTGAAATAATATCTACAAATTTATTGAATATACCTTTCTTGTACATTATAACCAAGTGAAATTGCTGAATAAATCCCATCCACCTGAAATGTCTTGATTGCTGCAATTTTGTTTGTGACTTCAAGTACTATAATGGTTGGTGATCGGTATGTACAATAGTCTCTTTACCCATCAAGTCGTGTTTCCACTTCTTGACACTTTGTACCAATTCATATAGTTCTTTTTCATATGTAGGATAATTAGTCACAACATCATTAAAATTTTCAGAATGAAAAGTGATAGGCTTACCATGCTGCAAAAGTACTGCACCCATGGCATAATCACTAGCATCAGTTTGTATCTCGAATGGTTGTCTCAAATTTGGTAATGCAAGGACTGGAGCTGAGATGATATTATCTTTTAAAGCTTCAAAATATTTTTATTGTTTTCCTCCCCATTGGAAGCCTTTCTTCACACTTGTCACTGCATGCATAGGAGCTACGATGGAAGAAAATTTAGCAATAAAATTTATCCAATATTGAGTTGCACCTAAGAAAGTTCTTACCTCGGTAACTATTTTGGGTGTGGTCCAATTCAAAATGGCCTCCACTTTAGAAGAATCAATTCTCAATTCTCCTCCTCCTACAATATGTCCCAAATAGACCAAATAAGTCTTTCCAAACTCACACTTTGACATCTTAAGAAACAATTTCTCTTTCTTCAAAATATCAAGCACTCTATTCACATGCAAGACATGATCTTCTCTTATTTTTCTGAATATTAAATTTTCATATAAGTAGAAAATAAAAATTTCATCAAGGAATGGTTGCAAAAAATTTTCCATAACTTGCATGATAGTTGTGAGTGCATTACACAAACCAAAAGGCATAACTAGCCACTCAAAGAGTCTTTATTTGGTTTTGAATGTAGTTTTCCATATATCACTTTCTGCAATTCTTACTTGATGATATCCACTTCGTAAATCTAACTTAGTGAAAAAAAAAAATTTATTCCAGTTGATCAAGAAAATCATCTATTCTTGGGAGTGGGTAACAATTTTTTACTGTAATCTTTTTCAAAGCTCAAAAATTTACACACATGCGCCAAGTGCCATCTTTCTTTGGTATCAAGACTATGGGTGAACTGCATGGCGAGGTGATTGGCCTTATGATTCCTTTATTCAATGTATCTTTGATTTGCCTCTTTATTTAAACATCCTCCATTATCAAAATGTGATACATACCGATATTTGGAAGAGGACAATCCTGTTGCAACTGAATCTCATGTTGAATTTCCCTTTTTGGGGGAAATATTGTTGGCTCTTGAAACATATCATGATGTCCATTAACCACATCATATAAATCTGATTTCAAATTAGGATCGCATCCCTCAAAATATTCATAATTAATATCAGCTTTAGGCTTAATCATAAGAAGAACAAAATTCTTACTTGAATTTACCAGCCTCTTTACCTATCCAGCATTTACCATAACAATGTTTGTCTTCTTGCGATGTGGTCTAACAATGAACTCCTTGCCATATTTGAATAAATGATATTTGTTCTCATGGTGATAGAAGATAGATTTCCTGTCATAAAAATAAGGACTCCCTAATACAACAACAATTATGTCAAGCGGAACCACATCTAATTCAATTGTGTCAACAAAGCTTGCTGTGATTGCAAACCTCAATATACATTTCTTTGAAACCTATAGATTTGCATCCTTACAAATCCAACCCAATGGATATGATTTTGGATGTGGGATGGTCTGAAGGTTAAGTTTCTTGACCAAATATTCAGAGATTAAGTTTTCCTGTGACCCACTGTCAAGCAGTGTGTCAATATTGGTATACTTGGATATGACCCTCACATGAAACATTTCTATTCTTTCTTCTTCATTTGGAATATTTATGTAACAGTTTGATGTACTAGTACTGGGTTTAGTTTCAATTTATTTTCCCTTTATATTCTTTAATCCCATGGTTGTAATTTTTGATTTATCACCTGAATAATATCCTAAATCATGTTGAGATGTAGCAGCATTTTATGTTTCCCTTTCTTTTTGGGTTTCTTTGGCCTCAATTCAAGATATAATTTCCAATGATGAGTTTCATCATGGCCTTCTTTTGAAAAATGTTTACAAATCATTTTTTCTCCCTCTTTCTTAATAGATGCATTCTTTTTGTTTTTACCTTTTGAGGTCTTTTCCTTGGCTTTACCCTTAAAATGTTTCTTCCTACCCTCTTCAGAAATGTTCTTCCCTCTAGCTTCTAGATGTGTGGTCTAAACAAAACCTTCATCTAGACTGGTGGGGTTAAATGTGAGAATAGTATGTTTTAGGTAGCTATGTAAGCCTCCTATGCACTTCAAAAAAGTATCTTGGCTCTACAAATCCACCCCTAATAAGAGAGCTCTTGTCCTAAATTCTTGGGTTTATTCTTGCACATTTTGTCACTTTAATTTCCTAAAGTTCTGCTAGTTAATGATGGCTTTCTACATATGAGCTAATGGATAAATTTTTTTTTAATAGCAGTAATGAAATATGACCATGATAGAATAATCTTACCTTTATTCTTGATTTCCTCCTTTTTCTTGGCTTCCCACCAAAAAAGTGTTGCACCTTCCATTCTCAATGAAGCTAATTGAATTTTAGTATCATCATCTTGAAGGTTATGTATTCTCAAATAGACCTCCAATTTCCTAATCTAGTTATCAAGATTTTCTGCATTTAATTCACCATTAAACATTGGCAATTCAAAATTAACATCAAGTTTTAAAAAAGGATTTTTACCAGTGCTCTTTGACTTGTGTAGCTGATGTACTGAAGAAGAAGTAGAGGATGATGATGATGATGGTGAGGATGATGGCTCTCCATTGCCTCCATTTCGTCCATTTCCCTTCTTTGACTTATCTTCATCATTCTGACCTCCTGAAGATCCTTGTGCTTCCTTGTGAATCATAGATCCTTCTCCTTCTAGTATGTCATTCCTTTCTTGATAAAGGATTCTAACCATCTCAGTCATGTCAAAGAATGCTTTCCTGAACACTCTTTCTTCCTCCTTGGGATCAACTTCTTCATGGATTTCTCCTTCCTCATGAGGCGTGCTTAATGGAGCTTCTGCTTCTTTAGGAGCTGAAATAGGTGGTGGAGATTGTGGCAATCTTGCTCTCCTTTTCTTTGGCTCCCTTTGAGACCCTTCTACTTCCACCAAATTTCCTTCTCCTCTTTTGAGCTTGAGCCTTGTAAGCATCTAAAACTTGCAAACAGTTAAACAATTCTTTGCACTAAACAACACCAGAGAATAAAATCTATCTCTGATACCAACCTGATATGAAATGACTGTATTATTTTTATTGTGCTAAGTGTCTTTTCAGTTTAAAAGCATGTGCATAATTAGTTCATTAGTTTGCATGAGGTTTAGGGTGTTTTCACCATGAAATGTAGATGATTTTTAGTGAATTAGAAGCATAAAATAAGCTTAAATAGCATTGAACAACAATGTAAAATAGAGAAATAAGACACCACATGAAATTTACACAGCAGGAATGATGAAGCAATTCACCACTCCTGGGCTACATCTGTTGGTCCAGCTCCCAATGGCATTTCCATCTTTCATTATGCTCAAAATGTTTCTGTCACATATAATTAAAATGTTCTAATGGTTGTTTTCTCTACACCAATGGCTTCAAAATGTTCCAATTAGTTCAAAAATGACTATTCATTCCCTTAGAATGGTCGAAAATTGGGCCTCCTACACTTAAGGCATGCCCTCTCATGGTTTCGCCATTTCTGACTGTGTAATAAATGTTATTGGTTGAAGGTGGCCACATGCGCACCCCCAAAACTCAAGGTGACATAACCGTTGGGCGGAAACCACATTATAACTATAGTTTTAACGTTAAACAAAGGGTTGCTATTGGGATTATGTGTAGCAGACCGCATGGAGGAATTGATTGTTAACTGTGCCATGTGATATACAATGGGAACCGTTAGATGGTAGGTGGTTGCATATACCATGATTGTTTGGTGTTGAATAACCGTTGAAATGTGACCATATCCATCGGGGACCGCTGGCGGGTTGGGACCGTCGGCGGTTCCCAACCCCTGAAAGGAATTTCAACAAGCAATAAATATAACCCGACTTGCAATATGGTTAAGTCACAATGTAGCTTGGGTGGTAAGGCATGCGTGTGCTTAGCAAGAGGTCCGGGGGTCATTTCCTGTAGACCCTCCAAAATATTACAGTGCAGTTATGGGGACATGTGGTAGCCTCAGGGCCAGCCATGTGGCACCCTATAATTGGCCCTTCAAACCCCGTACTTTCAACTAGAAACTTGACACTTGTAAATCCATGATTGGTTCTTGGGAAGGAATATTCCTCAAAATATTCCATTTTTGTTGATTGTGCCTCGAGCTTGCTGACTATGCATCCCAGTCAAACCTAGTCAAACTGTCAAAAATTTACATGTTTGGCATTTCAATCAGAACATGATATCTTCCTCATATGACATCGGTTTTACAAACCGTTCACGGAACTGAAATTAGGAAGATGAGATCTATGTAACCATCCTAGTTTCAACCCAATATTGTAACTTTGAATTTTGAGAAAAAATTATGAACTCTTGATAAAAAACATATGGTTTTTATTTTTCTCTTTGGATCCACCCCCGATTGTGTCTTTGGTTTGAGGTGTGACTTGTTCATTATTACGAGGTTAAGTTTTCTTGTTCTTCTTTTCTTACCCCTAGATTGCTAAGGATTATTCAATGGCATGGAATACACTAAATTAACCTCAAAGGTTTGAATGAGAACATAAGGAGTTTTGGTGGTCGACTCAATAAATGAGGTAGTAGAAGAAATTTTTAGTTGACCCATATAAGTAGCGAATGGGGATACATTTCTTGAGGATATGGAATCCACCACACCATCAATAAGGGATCCTAGTTTTGGTTTCCAAGCATCATCCAATGACTAAGGGGAATTCAGTATGATCTCATAGAGAATTACCACTTGATAATAGATCAATTTGAGTTGATTGGCATGTAAAGTATCCTTTTCCTCAATTTGGGATCCTATCTCTTCCATTTATTTAGAGATTCTAGGTTTGGTGAACAACTCATCAACCGGTTCATCAAGGAAATTAGTTTTAAACAAACTTTGTCTTTGTTTCCATTCATGTATATGATTATAGGTTTGAGTGGAGGTTTATTGATGGAATTTTTTAAGTATGTCATTCCCATCTAGTGCCAAATAGGAAATTGGTAATGATTGACAAACAAATTTGCTACAGACAAGATTTTTTCATAAGAGACACTTTCGTGTTCTATGCACGATTTAGTGGTACCACTTGTAAGAGCTTTCTAGAGTATCCATAGATATAAAATATCATCCATGAATGACTTGGATGAAACCATAGATGATAATTCAATGTTTGAGCTAGGGGATATTCACAAGGTTTACCATAAAAATTTGGGAATGTTAGTAGGAAACTTAGGAGGGACTAGAAGCCATGTAGGATAATGCTTGACAAGATTTTTCAGGAGATTTGATAGATTGTAAAATGAAAATTCCACCAAAATAGGTAATGTGAATGAATAAAGGGGTAGGTGGTGTTATATGCCATTTTGTCACATCCAGTCATTAAGCCTCCTAATGGGATCAATCAACACATTATTCCTCCTTGTCAACATCATTGCACAAAGCCCTAAGTATACCTCCTTCATTTCCCACAATTTCTTCCTGAAACCGCCTCATCTGAGCCAGCTTTAGTACGAATGCTCCCTGCCCTTTCTCTGGGCAACATTCACCTATAGGTCGCATCATTGTGGCCAACGTTTATCATGTTAGCACAAGGAATCACTCCTTCACTGCATAAGGAGTAAGCCTTAAACATCATAGTTCATTTCAAATTTTAAAATGGTTGTTTGAGTGGTGGGATGGCTTCTCAAATATTTTGAAATGATTTTTTATATTATTTAATAATTTCATGCATTTGGAAAGTTGTGGCAAGTATCAATTGTGTGATTAAATTGGTAGTATAGGGAGAAGAGAGTACAAATGGAGAAGATGGATAGCTGGTACCTATTCCAGGAAATATTCCTATCATAAATCAGTCACACAGCTATGAGGATGGATCTTTACACAAACTCTGTTTATGCAAAGTAAACAACATTTAGAAAATATATTTCATATATAAAGTATTCCACAAATCCTTTATGAAATATTCACTGGCATGTTCTATAACACATATATAATTTGCATAAAACTGAAAGCCAATAATTTACTGTTAAATCCTTTAACGATTTCTCACTCACACCTTCCTAGTTGCTGAAATTTATATTTTAGAATAAATTAACAAAGAAAGGAGACACACCACACATTAAATGTTCCTTGAGTCACAAAATCTTCCAGCATGAAGAAAACAAGTTTTTTTATTATATTCTGTCTTCAGGTAGACCAAAATCCAACCTGGAAATAGTATTTACAAGTGGTATATATATCAAGATAGGCACCAACTGCATAAAATAAGGAAACATTAATTCTAACATTACATAGGTTTCAAAAGACATTACAACCTTATCCCATCAAAATCTAATAGAAAGGATAGATGGAGAAAAAACAAGAGAAGAAATCTGGGCTGATATGCTGAGTGTGCTGTCATGCTACCCCTTTTTGTGCTGATTTATCTCCTTGTGTCTTGGATATTTAATAACCATGTAGCTCCATTTAATAAGACCTCAAAAAACCTCATAATCACCTTTCACCATCACTTGTATTTTCCATTTGATTATGGGTTCTTATCCATCCTTAAATGGCTCAGAAAATTTTGTTGACAAGTGTCAAAATTTAGTTAAAACAGGTGCTACCAGAAATTTCGGTAAAAACCTGTAACTACGCAAAATCTGGAATGCTACCAGGAATTACAATAGTGCCCTGTTTCATTTCAAAAATACACAGAAAATTCTGAAATATTTTGCAGAATTAATTCCTTGACACCTATGTTGTTGTTCAAAACTGTAACTGATAACAAAAAAGGTAATTGTATCAAAAACCTTTTTTACCCTCCCTCTATGTGTGGTGCAGCTTTAGCAAGCTTATCCAAGTCTGTTTTGCTGTTAGCAGCTGATCTGGATCTGGTTGCTCTTGTGGCTGCTTCCTTAACATTGTCTTTCTCCTCCTTAGAACCTTTTTTTTTCTTCTCTTTGAGGGCTCCGAGTGATGTTTTGAAGGGGTTGTGTTCTTGTTTTTCTTCATGGATTTCTCTGTCTTAGACCCTTCAAATTTACCTTCAATATCAATAACCTCTATCATTAGGCTTGGATTATGTAGAGCCTTGGACATAAGCCTAAACTTGTTGATGTCTCTGGTATGCCTCTTTTTGGTACCAGCAACAGGTTTGGCTTCTTATTTCTTATTCTTACTGCTGATATCATATCCAACATCCTTAAGGAGTTCTTCATCTGATTGTGTAGGATGATACTATTTTTGTAGCTTATGTTGAATATGTTCTTCCGAAATTTCCGATACCACCTGCTCTTTTGATTTATCTGCAGTTGCAAACCTTCCTCTTCAAGCTCTAGTGTAGACATTAGGAAAATGAGAAAAAAATTATTGGATGACTTACATGGAGCAATTTATTTTACCAAGTTGGATCTTCATTCAAGATATCATCAAATTAGAATGAAGACTGAAGATATTCTGAAAACAACATTTCAAACTCATGAGGGTCATTATGAATTTTTGGTCATGCCTTTTTGCCTTTCCAATGCGCCTTCTACATTTCAAGGGTTGATAAATTCCATTTTCAAACCCTTCCTTACAAAATTTGTGCTATTATTTTTTGATGATATACTAATCTACAACAAGTCTTGGAAGGATCATGTTTAACATGTTGACAGGGTGCTCAAACTATTGCAGGAGAAAAAATTATATGCAAAAACATCTAAATGTTTCTTTGGAGTACAAGAGGTGGAATATCTGGGTCATATTGTATCTCACGAGGGTGTTAAGGTAGACCCTAACAAAATTAAAGCCATTAAGGAATGGAAAGTCCCCACAACCATAAAGCAGTTGCGAGGATTTCTCGGTTTAACAGGGTATTATCGCAAGTTTGTTAAAAATTATGGGAGAATAACAACACCTATAACAACATTATTGAAGAAATATGAATTTTCATGGACTCCTGAAGCAAGTAAGACCTTTGAACATCTTAAAGAGGCAATGTGCCTAGCACCGGTCTTAGCTACGCTTGACTTCACAAAAACCTTTATTGTGGAATGTGATGCCTTAGGAAATGGAATTGGTGCAGTTTTAATGCAAGAAGGAAGACCCATTTCTTTTGAAAGTCATCCAATCAAAGGAAAATATTTATAAAAAGATATTTATGAGAATGAAATGTTAGCAATACTACATTCACTAAAGAAATGGCGACCTTACCTAATGGGAAGACACTTCAAGGTAAAAAATGATCATGATAGTCTCAAACACTTTTTGGAACAAAGACTATCTTCAGAAGAGTAGCGAAAATGGGTCACAAAGATGTTGGGTTATGACTTTGAAATAATCTAAAAAAAAAGGAAGCTAAATGTTGTTGCAGATCTACACTCTCAAGAAATAATGAAGAGGTGGAAGCATTGCTTTGTGCCATTTCTATTAACCAACCAGATTGGATGACTGAAGCAAGGGATGAATGGAAGAAGGAAAAAGAGGTGTGGACACTCATTCAAAATTTGCAGCAGGATCCTAGTACATCTAATACATTTAGTTGGAAAAATGATTCCTTATGGTACAAAGATCGCTTATCTCTTTGTAAGAATTCCCAACTAAAACAAAATATTCTTTTGGAATTGCACACTTGTCCTGTAGGAGGACACTCGGGATTTTTAAAAAATTACCACAGGGTGAAGAAAGAATTCTTTTGGGATGGCCTTAAATCTAATATTCAAAATTTTGTGGCGGAATGTTTGGTATTCCAGCTAAATAAATTTGAGACAATTAAGACCCCATATCTTCTACAACCTTTATCTATTCCAAGTCAACGTTGGGAGGAGATTTCAATGTATTTTATTGTAAGTTTACCTAAGTCCAAAGGAAAGAGTGTCATCATGGTGGTAATTGATAGAATTACCAAGTATGCATACTTTTGTGCATTATCTCATCCATTTAGAGCAAGTATAGTTGCTACTACATTTATGGACACAATTCAAAAGCTACATGGAAACCCAAAGATTATTGTGAGCGACAAAGATCCCATTTTTACTGAAAATTGATGGACAAAGTTATTTTCTTATTTGGGTACTCAATTAGCTCATAACTCATCTTATCGTCCTAAATTTGATGGTCAAACTGGGATAGTGAATAAATTTTGGAAGGATATCTTCGTTTTTTTGTATCTGATAAACAAACACAATGGGTCAAGTGGTTACCTCTCGTTGAATGGTGGTATAACACTTCCTTCCATACTACAACAAAAATGACCCCATTTATGGAACTTTATGGATATCATCCACCGTCCATCACATCATCTTTAAGATAAAATTCTAAGGTTCAAGTAGTGGAAGATCACATCAAGAATCAACAAGAAGTTCTCCAAATCTTAAAGGATAACCTAAATTTGGCACAAAATCGAATGAAGCAACAGGCATATCAACATTGCAATGAGAGAAGTTTTGATGTAGGAGACTAGGTATTTTTACAGATACAACCATACAAATAAATGTCCCTCACGCAAGCTAAGAAGGATAATAAATTATTTCCAAAGTGCTATGGTCCTTACAAGGTGTTGCAAAATATTGGTACTATGGCATACAAATTGGAGCTTCCTGCTTCTTCACGAGTGCATCAAGTTTTCCATGTTTCATGCTTAAAGAAGGTTATAGGTGAAAAGATTCCAGTTCAAACAATATTTCTAGAACTTGATGAGGAAGGAAAAATCATATTGGAACCTAAAGTGGTCATGGAAACAAGAACTCGACAACTACGAAATCGATCAATTTCAGAGTATTTCATCAAGTGGAAGAACTTACCCATTGAAGATTCTACATGGGAGGATGAGAATTTTATACAGAAGCACCTAGAGCTACTCAAGCATTGACAACAACACTTTTTTGAAGGAGAGTGGCATGTTAGGTCCCTATATTACTAGTTTAGTCCCTTATTGTTATTAGTGTAGCCCCCTTATTGTTATTGTTGTACCCCTATAGCCCCAATATTGTTATTATTGTGCCCTTACATTATTATTGTTAGGTTGGCTAGGATTATATTGTGGCCCCATTGACTCCTATATATAGAAGGAGATTTTGGTCATTTGTATCATCGAATAACTATTCATTTATGTAATGTATTTGAGGTTTCCCCCTCAAAGTGGCTGATTTCTAAGGCGTTGATCTCAATTCTCTTCTATTTTTGGCGCTAGTTTCATAATAATCTCTATATAAGTAGAATCTATTTATGGACCTCTTGATTACAATATTATACTAGGACGTACATGGGTTTATGCTATGGTTTATTTCACTTTAACCTATTTTTGTATGACCTCCTTTCCTCATAAAGGTGGGATTATATCCATAGATTAACTCACCTTTTTCGCCTCTAATTCTCATGTTACTAGAAGTGTCCCTCTTGTGGGGGAATCCCTACAATCCTATCAACATGTTGGTGTTGGATTATTGAAGGATTCATCACATATGGGAACATTTTCACTCCCTTCTCCTACCCTTCCTGACAACTCTTTTTTGGTTTCTTACGTCAACATGATATCATCATCTACTATCACAGCTGATCCATGGATTGTTCCTAATGAAACTAACATCCAAGGTTTTGGTGACTGAATGTTGCTAAGCCATGTTGAGCTAGAATACAGTGCCATTTATTCATATTCTGTGGTTTATAATTTTTCTTCGATCAATTTAGTAGATCGATCACTGGGTTATGGCATGTATTCTGACCCTTTATCTCATGTATTTTCTACCAATGAAAGCATTATGGAGATCATGATGTCTGATGACATGACGTTGGAAAAACATCATCATCATTCCTCCTTACTAGATTCCATTGAGGATAGTCTCAGTGTTGTATATTTACCCAATTTTTTCTAACCTCATACAAATTTCGTCTCCATTCATGAGATCAACTCTGAAAAGAATGTAATATCCCAAAATGGGATCTGCTAGCAAGGCATGACTGGAAAACAAATTTTCTATGAATGGCTACTACAATATTTGAAATTAGGACCTGGATCCCTTAGATCAATGCATCTAAGACTGAAATCCAAGAGGTGGCTCAAAATAAATCCCTCTAGGTGGATTAAACAAGTCTCCCATACCTAGTTGTCTTGAGAAAGTACCCAATGAAGGGGCTGCAACAGCTCTTGAACAAGAAGTGGAATAACAACGTTATTATTATGAGCTGTGAGACATGAAGATACAAATAGCCTTCCCTTTGATATTATAGTAGTAAAAGAGTACAATGCTTTGAGGAATCAATCACTCAATCTAGGAAATGAGAGCCTCAACAGAACATTTACAAGAATCTGGAGACCATTGCTACACAGAATTCACCCAAGGCTATATCAACGTAGTTTAATGGAGACACTGCAACATAATAATTGATAACAGAATGATATGACAATATCATCTCAAGAAAGGTGGGGGATCAAGCTCTCAACCTCTAAAAAAAATGGTACAACAATCCCTAGAAGGATTGGCTGAAATATATGTACAAATGGAAAATCTATAGAAATGTTGGAGTTGTTCGGTAGCAACTGCAACTCAAAACTGGAAATGGATGGAGATAGCTGAAGATGCTTCAAATAATGGCTAAATCTCATCCAATCGATCTTTCAGGTGAGAAGGTTGATCGAATCCCTAAAGATCTCACCCTCCAAACTAGTGGTACAATCCCCCACTGCAAATACACTCTAAAATAACGCAGTCAAGGAGCTGGACTGCGCTGTAGGAGATAGGAAGTGCTTGGCCTAGTGCCAAATATGTGAAATCAGCTCTAGAATCTCCCTCAATAACATACTAGAGGAATAGGAGCTCCCTCCTCTGAAAGATGAGCCAAGGAGTGGTGTTTTGGAACCCTCCAATGCAACACCCTGCAACACTACGTCATACTTCAGCAAAAATAACACAATGAATGAAGGAAGTGGATTTGGCCTTGATCCTAGATGTGGAGAAATGAAGTGAAATCATTTAATAGGCCTCTAAAGAAGGAGGGGAAATCCTAAACAGGAATCCCTTGTGCTAAACAACACTGCAATTCAGCTGAACAGCCGGAGACTACAAATAGTCTACTAGACCAAAATCAAAATACTCAAACATGTCTCACTATGGCTGCCTCTTCCTCCTTTTATGAAAGTGAATGTCTCTTTGCCCAGGACCCCACACATTAGGGTTTCTTAAAAAAATTATCTTCCTCCCTCTCAAACTGCACTGTCTTCCCAAGCAAATCACACCCTCTTAGGCAGCGTTGTTGACTTGGTAAAACTTGACCTTGTCCTCATGCATTTGCCCCCTTTCACACTGGAAGTGAAAAATAAAGCTGCTCCATTGATCTATTTCACACTATGAGGGATTTTATTCCTACTCATGGGTCTCCTCACCCATTTTATTCACCTCCTAGATGGCATGAGAAAAATTAATGTTGAAATTAGCTTCATGCTAATTTTGGATCATTACAGTCCTCCCCTCTCAAAGATTTCTTGTCCTCAAGAAAGTGCAAGGATAGAACTGAGTTATTTCTCCTCCTCTCCCTATAGCATCCATGTATGATGATCTCCTCCAAGTAAAGAGATGTTATCTCATCAATCAAGTCCCCACATTGCTCCTCCTCAGCATGCAATTCAGTTTTCAAGCTATCATCATGTAAAGGTGAAATACTCAAGAGGATAGCAAAGTGATGTCTAGAGGTCCCCTTGAGGAATGGGATCTGAAATATAATGGGAAATATCTCTCCCGTATGGATACTTCCTCCCCAATATATTAACCATGAAAAATGAGTCACCTCCCAACTAGGCAACTCCTGAAAACTATCCTCCACCTTTGACTCTGACAAAGTAGGTGGGAAGAAAATCTGCATATGGTAGACAATATAGCCTACCCCATGCTATCCATATCTCCACTCATGATAAGTGTAGGGTGTTGGCTGATCTTGGGCTGCAATGAGGTTTCCCTCAAGTGTCAAGCTGAGGACTAGATCTCCAAACACCTCTCCTCCAACGTTTCAAATCATGTTGGCCCAATTTACCCCATATATGATGAGTTGGAAATCACCATCATATGGCTCACCTCATAAGGGAAAAAGTGTGTTTCTCTAGTGGCCATACCATCTCCCATGCTCCCCTTAGAACATGTAGTGAAAAAAGTGTGAGGAAGTTCTCCCTCAAAGGGTACACCCATCCAATGTGTCTCTCTCCCAACATGCTCCTCATAAAGACAGAAACAATAGAACCATAGGGAGAAAAAATGATAATCATGCTTGCTTCCATATGTAATAAATGAGAAGGACAATGGTCCCTCAAGTGAAACCAACACAGCTTGACCCTCAACTGCAATAGAGACAGATAAAATGAGTGGCTTCTCAACCACTTGCCTGCTGTTCCAATCTCCTCATAAGTATGGAGGAATTGAATAATGCATAGTGTAAAGTGAGCATGTCCTCCATAGTACACCTCTTCCCCAAGTCCTCCTAGGGAATGGCCATCAATCATTCTTATGGCCTCAAGTATACCATGAAGCTCAAAAGAGAGAATTCTCCTCCTTGGAGCAACATCCTACACATATATGGTTAAGGGATATATACATACATCATATAAATAATCATGTAAACAATCAATACCCTTACCATATGTTTTTCTTATACAAAGGGACTGGCTCATAAATGAGTCTCCTCTCATCCTTAAAGAGAAAATAGGTGGCTGTGATAACTCTAAAGAGTTATGTCTCTCCTCCATCTCTACATGATCCATGCATCTCATCATATGATGATATATCTCCTCCTCAAAACCCTCCAAAAAATACCCCTCCATGATGGTGTGGTATGCTATCATAGAACAAGTGGGGCTGAAAAGGAAATCCTCATGAGTTTCCTGTAGCAACTTCTCCTTGAGCTTGGAAGCTCTAGATAAGAAGATCCTACCATGATAAAATATGACCCCATCTTTGACTGAATACTCCTCCTCATGCAACTAGCCATCCAATATCCTGCAAGCATGAAGATCCTTGGAATACTCCACCAACAGCTAGGAGTTCCAATATGGATCTATACTCCATAGGGACAGTGCAGATGATCCCTCATGAAGAACATCTATCATATGGTCATCCTCTTCTTTGACATCTCCCATGCCAAAGATTAAAGTTGGAAGGCTGTTATCCTTCCCCTGCTGCTTCTGCCACAGCGCAGAATCTAAAATGTGAGTGGGTAAAAGTGATTTTGAGAGAATTCATCTCTCCTCCTTGAGTCTACCCAATACTTTCAACGCTGTACCCAACTCTCCCAAGGTCTCCACCCTCCTAAAATCAATGATTGGTGCCTCAACATGTGAAGCATCCATCCTCCTTTGCTGATCTAGTGGTCTCCTTGGTGAAATGTCTCCATGCAATGAGACATCATCATCAAGAGATGATTGCATATATGAATGGAAAAATCTTCCCATGCTCTCACTGCGCAATCTAGTCTCCCTTCTAGGTGTAACAACCTCGAGAAATGGACAGGGATGTGTAATCCTCATCTCATGATGATGGTTTCTCCCTACCTCCTCCTTGTGTCTCCATTGTTATACAACACCTCAATAATGGCACATGAGTGGTACCTTGATCTCCACACATGAGATCTCGGGGACTTCCTTGCAAAGATGCAAGAACCACCTACTTGGAGTAAGAGCTCCTCCTTCCTCTGCATGAGGCACTAGATAATATCTAGATGTAACAACGTTTTTGCCCTTAATCTATGCAACATTAATGGGCTACCTCCAAATGATTGGATCCCTCTTTGAAAAAGAGACCTCCATGTTTCCTTGCTCAAAGGTGTGAGATGAAAGCCTTTCTTCTGGAAAGGTATGGTGCAAGTTTTTAGCCTTCTCCATGGTTTTCTGAAGTGGAATTTCGTTTTCATGCCAGGGTTTTGTTTGAGTTCCCTTATTTAGCTCCACCATGTGTGTCTCATGAATCCTTCCATCAAATTTTTTCACTAAGGCCTTAGTGAAACTTGCATAATATGTAAAGTTTACATTTCTTAAAGAAAAGGATTCAAAGATCCACCAGGCATAGGCCTTACCTCTCATATGCAGTGCTGCAACTTTGATGGCTTCATCTTCAAGAATTTGGTGTTGCTACAAGAAGTCATATAACTCCTCCACCCAAGCTTTGGTTGGACATGTACGTGAACCTTCAAAGGTAGATAGAAGAAATCTATCCTTTTGCTCTCTTCCCTTCACCTTGATCTTGCAAAACTCTGAAAAATTGAGATGCTCTCGGAATTTATGAGTTTGTGACTCATAATCCTTCAGGAAATTACTAAGATTTCCCCTCCTATCGACCTCTTCTCCTCTTTCCATATCTCTTATAGCAATCTTGGGCATGTGACTACCCTGTGTGTTAGAGTGTGTGGCTGCTTGCTCACACTCCTCATATGTCAATCTAGAGTTTGCTTTAGACCCAAACTCTCTTGGATATTATTCATACATCTCCCTCTTGATATTCTTGAAATATTCATGAATATTATGTACATATTTATGAAGAAGCTTTGTGAGCTTATCCCCTTTTTCTCCTCCAGAAGATGGAGTATTTTTCCTGCTCATCTCTTTGTCTCCTTCTCGATGAGAATAGGAAGTGCAGGGTCCTTCCTCTTCTATCTGGTTATCCTCCTTGGGAAGATTCTTCATGGATCTAAAATATGACGAGATAAAACCCATACTTTTCAATCTTCTGATCTCTTTGGATAAGACTCACACGCTGAGCCAAGAAAGTTTCTTTGATACCACTGTAATATCCCAAAATGAGATCTGCTAGCAAGGCATGACTGGAAAACGCATTTTCCAGGAATGGCTGCTACAGGATTTGAAACTAGGACCTGGATCCCTTATATTAATGCATCTAAGACTGAAATCCAAGAGGTGGCTCCAAATAAACCCGTCTAGGTGGGTTAAATAGCTCTCCCACACCTAGTTGTCTTGAGAAAGTGCCTAGTGAAGGGGTTGCAACAGTTCTTGAACAAGAAGTGGAATAACAACGTTATTATTAAGAGCTATGAGACATGAAGATACAAATATCCCTCATTTTGATATTATACAGAAAAAGAGTACAATTATTTGAGGAATCAATCACTCAAGCTAGGCAATGAGAGCCTCAACAGAACATGTACAAGAATTTGGAGACCACTGCTACACAGAATTCACCCATGGCATATTAGCCTATTTTAATGGAGACACTGCAACATAATAATTGATAACATAATGATATGAAAATATAAGATCAAGAAAGGTCGGGGAGCAAGCTCTCAACCCCTGAAAACAATGGTACAACAATCCTTAGAAGGATTGGCTGAAATATATGTACAAATGGAAAATCTGTAGAAATGTCGGAGTTGCTGGGTAGCAGCTACAACTCAAAACTGGAAATGGATGGAGATAGTTGAAGATGCTGCAACTAATGTATGAATCTCATCCAATGGATCTTTCAGGCAAAATGCTGATCCAATCCCTGAAGATCTCGCCCTCCAAACTAGTGGTACAATCCCCCACTGCAAATACACTCTAAAATAAAGCAATCAAGGAGCTAGACTGCGCTGTAGGAGATATGAAGTGCTTGGCCTGGTGCCAAAGATGTGAAATTAGCTCTGGAATCTCCCTCACTAACCTCCCAGAGTAATAGGAGCTCCCTCCTTTGAAATATGAGCCAAGGAATGGTGTTGTGGAACCTTCCACTGCAACACCCTACAACACTACATTATACTTCAGCAGAAATAATGCAGTGACTGAAGGAAGTGGCTTTGGCCTTGAGCCTAGATGTGGAGAAATGAATGCAATACTTCAAGAGGCCTCTCAAGAAGGAGAGGAAATTCTAAATAGGAATCCCTCGTGCTAAACAACAGTGCAACTCAGCTGAACAGTCTTAGACTGGAAATAGTCTACTAGACCAAAATAAAAATACTCAAACATGTCTCACTATGGCTGCCTCTTCCTCCTTTTATGCAAGTGAATGTCTCTTTGCCCTAGACCCCACACATTAGGGTTTATTCCACAAGTTATCTTCCTCCCTCTCAAGCTGCGTTGTCTTCCCAAGAAAGCCACACCCTCTTAGGCAGCGTTGTTGACTTGGTCAAACTTGACCTTGTCCTCATGCATTTGCCCCTTTTCACACTGGAAGGTGCAAAATAAAGTTGCTTCATTGATCCCTTTCACACTATGAGGGATTTTATTCCTACTCATGGGTCTCCTCACCCATTTTATTCACCTCCTAGTTGGCATGAGAAAAATTAATGCTTAAATTAGCTTCATGCTAATTCTGGAACATTACAAAGAACCTATCGAATATCAAAGACATGATACCTCTCGATATTTATATCAAAATAGGGATTGTTAAAAATTTGTATATAGGAGAATATTGTTCTCCATATGAAATATAGATTTATAGAGCCATTTTTTGTGATTTTCATGATGTATTTTCCTATAATTATGAAGAAATTCTAGGCATTGACCCTAATATAGTAATTCACAAGATTAAGTCGTATCCTGATAACAAACCCGTATGATGGCGCCTCCCTCCGGTCCATCCCAAAAAGGTTGCTGGGATCAAGGCTGAAGTTGCAAATTTTCTTCAGGATGGTTTCATATACCTTGTTTCTTTAACTAATTGTGTATCAAACATCACCCCTATCATGAAGAAACATGGCATGATTCGAGTATGTGTCGATTATCGGGATGTGAATCGTCATTTTCCCCAAGACAAATATCTAACTCCTTTCATCGACCAGAATGTTGATCACTGCGCTAGCTGTGAAATCTATTCATTCATGGATGGATTCTCGGGCTACAATCATATGAACATTCTCCCGACGAACCAACCTAATACTGCATTTATTTATCCATGGGGTAATTTTTCTTATTCAAAGTTCCCATTCAGATTGAAGAACGTGCGTGCCACGTTTCAACATGTGATGGATTATTATTTTGATGATATTAAACACATCATATAATCATATTTGGATGATCTACCTGCTCATTCTAAAAATTTGGTTGATCACCCGATGCATCTTCTGGATGTCTTTCTCTGTTGCAGACACTATAATATTCTACTTAGCTGACACAAATGTGTGTTATGTGGTTGTTCTGGTCATCTCCTAATTTTTTTTATCTGAAAACAAGGAATTCATATTGATCCTCTGAAAGTGCAAGCAATCATTGACTTGCTTGCACATTCATCTTTTGTTCAGTTACAAAGACTCCCTAATTACGTCGTGCTTACCAAAGGATTAACTCGCTTACTGAAGAAAGGGGTACCCTTCCATTCAGATGACATTGCTCAGAAAGTGTTTGATGCCTTGAAATATGTATTGGTTCAAGCATCTCTTCTATGCCCACCTAATTATTAGTGCGATTATTTCCTGTACCTAGATGCTGCCATTTCTACTATATCAATGGTATTGGTCCAAGAAGACGATATCGAGACTAAACATCCCATTTATTATCTAAGTCAGAACCTAAATGATACCAAAGTTAGATATACTTATGTAGAAAAGTTGGCTTTGGTGGATGTCCAAGCCATCCAAAGGTTTCATCATTACATCTTGATTAGGAAAGCTACGGTTGTTTCAGATTGCAACCCTATAAAATATATATTGTCACGTAAATTTCTAGGTGGAAAGTACTCTAAGTGGATCGATATTCTCCAATATTTCGACCTGGAATTCATCAAATCCAAGTCAAAGAAATCCATATTTTTCTCCGAGCTTATGTGCGAACTTCCTTCCCATGATTATGAATCTACATCTAGAGATTCTATCACTAAAGAGTCATTTTTTATGATTTTTTCATCTCACCTGTGGTATGGATATTTCCTAATTTATCTTCAGACCCATACTTTCCAACCTAATACCTCTCACTCTGAGCAATGAAGTATTCAATAACAATCCTAAAATTACATCATTATCGGCGAAACTCTTTACTGTTGCGGTATTTATACGATATTATAGAGGTGCCTCACCCTTGAGGAAGATGAGAAAGTTCTAAATGAATTCCATTCAAGGGAATGTTGTGGACATGTATCTAGTTACACTACCACACAAGATATTCTACATGCAGGTTACTTTTGGTCCACTATCTTTCATGAGTACATCGTCGTTGTCCAGAAGTGTCATGTGTGCCATATCTATGATTGCAATATCCCTTCTTTGCCTGCTCCTTTTCTTCCTGTCATTGATTTTAGTCCTTTCAAAAAATGGGGCATTGACTTTATGACATGTAAGCCTCACTCGATCAGGGGGCATGGTTATATTATTGTCGATGTTGACTAATTTACTAAGTGGGACAAGGTGATGCCTACATTCAAAAATAATGGAAATATGACTACATAATTTTTATTCAACCACATTATTGCTAGGTTTGGTGTACCACAAGCGATATTTACGAATCATGGAAAGCATTTCCGAAACCATATGATGACTAAACTAGCTGCCAAGTTTGGATTTTTTCTTGAAAACTCCACACCCTACTATCCACAGGCTAATGGACAAGTTGAGGCTGTTAAAAAAGATCTTTAAAATATTCTTCAACGTATGGTAGGGGTCCATAAATCAACCTAACACCTGCTTCTTTATGCAGCCTTGTGGGAATACCGAACCTTAGTTAGGACTGATGTTGGATTCACACCCTTTTGGTTGGTCTACGGTCTGGAAGAAATCCTCCCCATCGAGTGTGAAATTCCATCATTGAAACTAGTTTTTGAACTTCTTCCTGCCACTTCCATAGAGGAGGAGCATCTTTTACATTTCACTCATTTGGATGAAACTTGGCATGATGCTGCTTTAGCCAATGAAGCTAATAAAATAATTGTCAAGGCGCAATAAGAAAAAAGTGTAAAGCCTCAATAATTCTTGGAAGGAGATGTGGTTCTATTATATGACCATGAGGCCGATATGTTAGGTCCATGAATGTTTCATCCTATGTGGTTAGGTCAATATATTTTCAAGTGAATCCTTGCAAAATGTGCCTATGAGTTGGTAGATTTTAATGGAGTTCCATTGGCACAACCTAGAAATAGGATATACCTTAAATAATAACATGCTTGATATCTTGCATAGTAAATTGTGAACATACTATCTATAGGTGTGTTTGAGTGTGTTTGCAGCGTGTCATTTTAGAGATTCCCACAGTTTTTTTTTATGCGGTTTGCGTTTGGTTTGCAGATGTTGACATCTCTCAAATCGTACATTGGTTATGTTGATGGTGCTAGTCGTAGTACTCAGAACCTATCTTCCACAACATGGGTTATCTTTGGTCTAAATGACTAGATTTTGAGTATACAAGGGATTTTCATTGGTCAATAGAGTAACAACATCATTGAGTAGAGTCCACTAGTTGAGATACTATCTAATGCTATTTTACATGGTATCTGATGTTTAGTCATCAGTATTGACTCCCAACTTGTAGTACTACAACTTGCGAATGTATATTCGGTGAGAAATACCACCATCCTTCGCATGGTTTTGAGAGTACATCTTCTAGAAAGACATTTTGATTTCAAACAATATGAAAACATTTCTAGAAATCTAAGCACATTAGCAAATGACATAGCTAATCACGTTTTAGATAGAAATTTGCAACGAATGTAAATAAGTTTTCAATTCACATCACATCATATTGAAAGCATAATAGGAATTAGGAAACATTGAAAACATGTGTATATATAAGTTTGGTTTTAAAAAAATTTATGTCCCAAGCCACATATGGCTACATCTCCCATATGAAAAATTACATGAAAAAATCTATATAGACTAATCAATGGTGCTCATGATAAAAAGACACTACGCAAGCCATCTTGTGCAGTAATCAACCAATACAGCTTGGCACTCCGATAGTGTGCTACTAAAGTCACATGGGAACCAAATTAACTACAGTCTCATCAAACCCATGGGTCAATCCCTCCATGTGGTGCTCTACCTCTGATAGGATATCGGCTACCTCAAGATCTTGTGCAACATCCTGTCCTGCCACAGTGGCCTGTACTAGTACCACTGCATCCTCATGTGGCTATCCTCCTGCACAATGGAGATATGATGCACCCTCTAGTAGAACTTGTCCAACATCTACATGAAACATCAGATAGTTTAGTCTTGGAAGCATCAAAAAACAAAAACAAAAAATGTAAAATTTTCAAAAACTTAATGGTCAAAATATTTTTACCTGAAGCATCCCATTGGTCACCCTCAAGAAGCACGAGCTCGGGATCATCAGGAAAATCCATCCCTATGTAAGGATAATCATCGATCATGATGAACTGTCTATGTAGCCATCCAAAGAAGGCTTGTGAAAAACTAATTACCGATAGACCTACATGTCGGGCCATATGATATATCCACCTCCTCATCTATGGTACCATTAGATCGATAGACTCGAGTATAACTTGGTGAGGATGAAGTAACATCACCCACTCTAAAGAAAAATATACTAAGATAAAACCATAACCGAAGTTTTCAACTTCCTGTCTTTCCATTTTGTTATGTGTTCTTTTATATTGACCAAGACACCCTCACTCCAGTTGAACACTATTGGCGCTAGGCATTCTATTCCATACTGCATGTACGATTGACTCACGATGATGATAAATAGGATTGTCCTAAAAGTTAACTGGGTCACATATTTGATATTAATCTTTCCATTCCTAATAGGCTGGGATCGAGGTCTGCAATAGGTGTTGATATAATATTTTTCCATTTCCCCACCACTCCTCCCACCTAGAAGAGATATGGGGGAACCCCTCTTGGATAGACCTGTCAGAAAGTAGATATCATCTACCTTTATCCTGGGTAGATGTTCCCTAAAATTGAACGCCTATACCTAAACATCCAATGAACAAACGAGATATTTTAACAACTCCATTTGTTGCCTCATACAAGGTAACTAGAAGAATTTAAAAAATACACAATTTTTCTATGCTTGGATAGTGGCAATATCATTTTATGAAGTCAAATATTGCTATTCATGTTCACTTTTTCACCAAATTAATGTAATTTTGTGCTGATGAACACTTGAAACGTCAACAAAGGATTTATTAGGATCCTTTTCATGCATAAAATCTAACAAAATTTGAAGGAAAATTGATAAAATATGGATAATTTTGTGCCCAACGAACCCCTGCAGTGAAAACCAGAGCATTTCACCTCTCCCGATAGTCATAGTGTACCTAGGTGCAATGCATTTTTCAACAAAAGGGTGTGTGTCCATCATAGGGCATGTTTTAGTAACACCAAGGCGCTCAAAACCTCAAACAGTTGACATGAAATCACAAAAATGGACCATAAAATGAAATATAATGGTTTTATCTCCTACCTGGAAGTGATGATACTTGAAATGATCCATTAGATTGGCGGCAATCAGTTGCAGAAGATCAATGGTAAAAGCGCTCCAACACTCTCACTGTTGAAGGTAAATGTGAAATGGTAAAAAGGAATAGTCAATTTGAGTATTTATGGTTATTTCTTGCATTATTTTATTAAAATTTAATTTTTTAACCTAGATATGTTTCATTTTTATTATAAAAAAGGTATGTTTACTCCTTTCTGTGGTGTTTTGAGCAGATCGAAAAATGTTAGTGGTGTTTTGTCATGTTTTAAACATGTTTTTTGACTAGGGAGTATAATTTTATATCTTTTTTGGACTCTATAAATGTACAAAAAGGGAATCCCTTAGAGTCCTCTTTTAGCTTGTTTCAAACTCCCAAAACATGAAAATATTGTCGAGTACTTGTCTTTTCAAAGTCGTTAAAGTAAATGAAAATATGTCCACTCGGTATAATTTTAGCCCTTTTTTGGATTGAGATGGAATATTTAATAAAGATGAATATCTTAGTTGAACATGGATAAGAGTTTATCTTGAGTGTTTCTTTATCCCTTTTTGGACACGAGAGACTATCTATGAAAAGCAACATCTGGAGTTTTATTTTTTGCCTCTTTTTGCAAACTCGCTAAATATGAAAAATATGTCAAGTTTTACCTTCACTGGACTTGTTAAAACATCAAACATCAATGGGATTGTCGATCATGACAAGGATGAGCCACTACTTCTCAAGTTTCATTAAAAATACTCAGAGGAATTCATCTGAAGGATGAACTTACATATCAAGCATATATTATCCTCCTCAAGCTTGTTAAAAAATAAAGATGTAGTGACTAGTATGGTTGGGGAAATTGGAAAAAAAGGTTACTCCATTTTCTAGTGGCAGCGAGTCGCCCTTGAACACAACACTCTTCCACTTCATCTTCATGGTTGTTGGGTTGGTTAATCTTCTTTTCATTTGGTTCATCATACCTTTTTTAAAGCATCTATTTCAATTTTGGGTCAATGCTGCCAACTCCATTCAATGTTATTATGTGTTAAAGAGAATTCATTTCAGTTGATATCTCTCACAATACTCTTAATCCTTCATTCCATGTTTTCCTTTTCCTGATCCAATTCTATATCATCATAATTTTGTCTTAATAATGATACCCATTTCATGTCATTGTTGAGGGATATATGACGACCCTCCTGCGACAGGTCGCTTCCTATCGAAATTAGCAAGTCATCCATGAAGTTGACTTAGAAACACCCCTTTTGTACCTTGGTGATTACAAACATTAATGTAAATTTTCCTTGCTCTCAGTGATATTTTTGCATCAATGGCCTTCGACCGAAAGACTCTATGTGGTGTTTGACATCAACCGATTTACTCACACCATACGAATTGTATTGTAGTACCTTGAGAGACATTAACATCATGAATAGTTTCTCTTTCACTTGTTAACGTCTTACATCATTGGCCGATAAGTAGATGGTGTCTACCATGTGCGACCTCATCTCATTGATTCAGATAGTTAGATTCATATGTTGGTTGGTTGTGTGAACAAGATAGAAGACCCAATATCTAGTTTCATACATCTGGGTTGCAATTTCAGGAGTTATATAAAGATCACAATGTATAATGGCTATGATCATATAAATAGTCATCCAGTAATGGGTTCACCATTTTCACCTGTGGAGGCGTCTTTTGATCATTTTACATGCTATCCCTTTTAATATGTTGAGTATGGGTATGCCTCCCTCAACAAATTTATGTCATTATATAAATGTATTGTAACAAATTTAGCTCGTTGTTTGTTCTTGATCGTAACTTATCACAAGGTAAATAACTTTAGTCATCAGCCATCATTTACAACTTTGCGCTTTAGGGGGAATTTTTTTATAAGCCATTTTTTCACGTCTAGTCATTAGGCCTTCAAATGGGATCAATAAACATCCTATTACCCCTTGTCAACATCATTTCACAAAGCCCTATGTGTATCTCCTTCATTTCCCAAATTTTTTTCTTAAAACCACCTCATCTAAGCCAGTTTTACTACCAACGCTCCATGGCCTTCCTCTGGACATTTTTCACCTATAGGTTGCATCATTATGGCCAGCATTGATCACCTACAGGTTTCTCCCCTTTTCACTTGCATTGGTTCTATAAATTTAGGAAGAAGAGAGAATTTCTAGAAGATTCCTCTTCCAGAAGCTTCCAAAATTTTTTACAACCATTTACCTTGCATAAAACTTTTGAATCATATCTCATCCTTATTTTGACTTTCCATCTGTTATCCTTTGTTCCCATCCTCCCATCAAAGGTGGATATAAAACCTTATATTAGTAATTGGATAAGAACTCTCAACTTACCACACTCATAGATATATTTACTACCTTGCATATGAAAGGGGTTAGATTTTGGAGAGTGATTCTACCCTTATGCTACTGAGGTGAAATTTTAACATTCCATGGATTTATGGCGATTGGAGGTGCATATTTTGACAAGGAAATGACAAGTTAACAACTTGGAGGTTCTCTTCTACAAGATCGACACCTATTTGTGGTTTTAATATCCTTTCATTTATATTAATGCGAAGAGTTATATGTTTTCCTATATGTGTTTTTCATTATTTCACTTATTGCAATAACATGTTGATCTATTTAATATAGTACTTAGATGATACTACATAGACCTCATAGTTTATTGGCTTATGTTGTATGACTGTGTGGGTTCTAATTTTGGCAATCAGAGATGGAATTGGAGCATTAAAGATGAAGAAGGAACAAAGCATGCGGAGGATGATAGGTAGGTTTCAATCCGTCATCTATTTACTTTAAGGAAAACATTTGGTTCCTTGTCTCTTTTTTGTTCTAGGTTGTTCATCGAACCTAAGGGAGATAATTTTGTCTGCTATCGTAAATCCTACACAATAGTGGTGACACCTAAATCCTAGATAGATAATGGATTCCTCCCATATCTTTATTTTTGGAGGTTGAAGTTCATCCCAAGGAAGAGAGGTTATCAAAGGTTGAAACCCTCATGGTGAAAGGGTTCCCAAAATATTGTTGACATCTCAAACCAAAGGGTATGTAAGGGGGAAAAACTCCTAGACTAAAAGATTGACTATAGAAATTAACACCGCAAGAATAAAATTCTTGACCAAGCATGGTACACTCTTCCCATTGTAAATTCCAAGGAAATTAAACATCCCCTTGAAAAAAATTCCCCCTTAAAGGTTTACTTCCCCATGGATGAGTAGACCCACTATTAATGTTTATGCCCCCAAATGTGCTATAAAATGACATAGGAATTCTGTTATTGTTCCAAAAAAATGGTACCCAAAATTAGTTCTAAACAAGCTCCTTACAAGTTACATATATACTAGGAACAAATGATAGACTTATAGATATGGGGTTAAATTTTTGGACAATAGATGTGGATATACTATTTGTAGGTTTAATATAACCTCATTTTGAAAAACTTTAACTAGGTGCGGTATTCATAATGACTTGTAATTATGAATTTATGTAATGAAGAGACTATTAGGGTCCTATAAATATAGGATTCATAATTTTGATTTGACTCTGTTAAAAATCTTGAAATATTTTACATACCTTTTTTTTCTACAAATGTATTCCCAAATTAAAAATGAAAAGAGGGTATGTCCTAAAATAACAATCAAAGGACAAATTGAAACAAAGATCAAAAAAGAATATTAAATATGAACCCCACAATAGATCATGAAAGTGTTGCACATTCAAATGCCACTACTTTAGTTTAATTTTTGAAAATAAGACTGTGTGCATCTTGTCCTAAATGCCACAATCCATGAGGGTCAAATACCTTAATCTTGACTTTTTCATGATTTAAATTTCATGTTGTTAGACAGAGAATAAAGATCTAGCCAAACAATCTAATCTTGGCATATCACTAGTTAGGTAGAGAAATAAATGAGGAGCTAAACAATTTAATCTGAGCCCTTGGATAAAATAAGGTTAGAATTAGATAGTTTCATGTTTTAAGAGAAAAATGAATAAGGGTTTTGCAAGCTCAAATGCACCCATGCAAATAAAGGAAAAAATGGTATAATAAATGATGGGTAGGTACAAGCAGTTTCACAAGACATGGATAAACATCATTTGGCATATTACTAATTTCCCTCCCCACATTGTGTTCCAATATTAAATCCTTCAGTCATAAAGGCTCAAAGAATTTCTCTGAATTTTGGTGAGACCGGACCCATGACTTAATAAATAACTAGCACCAAGGTATTGGATTTCACCTCATTAAAAACCCTTCCCCTTCATCATTCATTTTACCCTAATAAAATCCTTTTTCCTAAGTTTAAAACACTTTTTATCTAGGAAAAGTAAAACCCCCTTGACTAATACCCATTTCATATAAAAATACCCAAAAATACCCACAAAAATGATTTATCCTAAGTATAAGTGTTAAATGGTTATGTTGGGCTTCACAATGAAGAAATCCCACTTAAAAACATATGTTTTACACTATGCTTAGTGTATTTTCTCTTTCTGCAAATACATTTCATATTAACATTTAACTTAATGTATTAATTCCCATATATTCCCTTATCCCATATTACATTAATTCATTTTATATTAATATCCCAGCCCAACTTTTAATTATAACCTAATGTTCTATTATGCACATGTTAATATGTCGGACCCACTACCCACTATAACCCCCCGCGAGTCCTTATACCACATACATACGCTCTCCATTTGTTAATATATTAACATTATCCAAATATCATTATAACCATAATATATATTAAAAACTTAGATTTTAATACATATTCAACCCCCGCCACATTAAAAATCACCGGCCCCACACCATGTTAACCCGTAACTCTATCATGTAGTCCACACCGTTGATCTATATCCGCCAGATCTAACGGCAGATATTATCTTTTGCAAATTTCATTGCGGGAAGGCTAACTCACCCCAACCCTTGCAAAAAAGGTTGTTTTCTCCTTTCTCTCCCCTCTACGTGTCAGCAATAGGTTTTATCGCGTTCATTCGCGAAAAACTACCCAACAGTCAAAAGCAGTGCAATAAGCCACTAAAACTGCTCTTCTCCCATGCAGTAAAACCACCCTCCATTTAAATTACCTTACCTCCTCTGCTTACCTCCCGTTTTCACTATGTCATCCTCCAAAATCCATCTTTCCGCTATGTGCTGTATTAAAAACCTCATGCCACCATTATACTATGTAGTAAAACCTATGTGAAAGGTTACACATTGTTCCAAAAACCCTGTATTTTAACAGTTATTTCTACAAAAATGGAGAGCCAATGACAACAAAAATGGAACCCCGCTGCAGTTCAAATCATTTTTTCACAGTATTTTCCCATCATCAAAGCCATTATGCCTCCTTGTAGACCTCTGTTTCATTAACTGTTTTTTTTTTTTGCAGGTTATTAACCGAAGGAGAATTTGCAAAAACAGTCGATACTAGTTAAAACTATTTACTCCTAAAAAACTTACAAGGAAATGAATTTTAATGATGTTCCTTAAAAAAATATTCTAGGAAGTAGAAATAAGTAATTTAAACAGAGAGAGATAAATTTTCACAGTGAATGGTAAAGTGAAATAATAATTCACAGTGACAGTGAAAACAAAATAGTCAAAGAGCATCAGAGTTAAAGTGTATGAGATAAAAGTCAAAGTGAAAGTTAAAACATAGTAACATAGCAGTCAAGGTAAGACAATAAAAGTAAAATACGGAGGCAGTAATGGTTAAAAAAAGATCAAAACACTTTCACCAGAAACAATGAATTTTATCCTAAGTAAAATCCAAAAAAGTTAAAAGAACAATAAAGTTAAAATATGAAAACATAGCAGGAAGGGACATTTTCTAGAAATTTCTTGTTTAATTCATAGTTTTGCAAAAACTATTATGGCCAATACAAGATGAATTTTGAAAAATTGGAGGACTTTTGTGTTCCAACGAGGCCAATCTACAAAATCCTATCTCAATTTTTACACAGGTATTACAGAATGAGAGATACATGCACATCTTCACAGCCTAATTTCCAGATTGTGGAAATTTCAGTATTACACATATTTTTTAGAGCCTATTGTGAACAACTGAACAGGAATTTTCAGAAATGGAGAGAGGTTTATCTAAGTAACATCTTTATCTACAATAAACTCTTTCACTTTTTACATATCTATCTCAGATTGAGATATACAAAGGTATCACTGGACCCCAATGTTGTAGAATTTATGAAGCAAAATGCACAAAGGAAGGATGTAGTTAGTGACTTGGAAACCTCATCATACTCTAAGAGTTTCTATCAAATTCGAATTTCTCTTCTTTTTCACCATCAATCCATAAATATAGTGCCAAATAGATTCATTAGCTTTGAGTGTCCTTTATTTAAGTTCTATTTATGTAATACATTTTGAGATATTTGTAAACCAATATTTATATTTTTTCAAGATATTCTAGTTCAAAATTTGTATAAATAATTCATCATTTGAAGTATTGAGGGTGGATTAATTGCTGAAAATTTTTGCAGTTGTAATTTTCTAAACCCAAGGGTTTTTTGTATCAAGTTCAAGTCAGCAGGCTGGATCAAAGCAATAAAGCATCATATTTTAGGATTCATGTGTTGGGCCACTTAAGTGAAGTACTTTCTCATGTTACTTGTTAATCTTACTATGTTCTCCATTCATTCATAAATGTGTTCTAATTTTAATGTGAAATCAGAAATTGTTATTTCAGAATTTGTTAAAAACACTCTGTTATTGACTGATTTTCATTTAAATGTTTTCTACTGGTATCCAGACTAGGGAACCCTTAATTGCTCCCTAATTTTGATTTACCCCTTCCTTTTCATTCCTTATCTGGATCAAATAACCCTTAATTTCTCTTTATCCTGATTAAAACCACTTCACAAATCAACCTTCAAAGATCTTGAGTGACTCTGCTATCTTGCCTTGAAAATATTTGACTTTAGACCTTGATCCTGATCTGTCCACTAGACACGTTGACTCCATTTACCCTATGGAATATAGATCTATTACTATCCATCTCATTAAGTGATTTTCCCAAAAAACAAAATCAAAACCCCAAAACCAGTTTTCTTTATATAACTAGCCTAAAATCAAATATAATCAACAAAGTTAAATATTATAGAGAGAGCCCTCTCTGAGCCTTAGGAAGGCTAGATCCTAAAGCTTAAAAGTAGGATTGTGGTTACCTCGGTGAGTTCTTTCTTTAACCTTGAGAAATTACTGAGTGATAACATATTGGCGACCATACTGGGGAAACTAAAATTTTCTTCAGAAATATTTTACAGGTTCAGATCTGATCTATGATGGTGGATAGTGATCAGACACAAAAATTTTAAAATCATCCACCTGGCAACTCCAAATCAATTTCACAATCAAGACTCCACTGGAGGAATGAACCTGAAAGAACAATATGGAAATATCAGGCCTTTAACTTGGATTACAATCCAATACATAATGTTCTTTCTCATTAAGAAATTTTTTCAATGTATATTGTATTTTAAATAAGATCTGAGATTAGTTTTTAATTATTTTCCTTTAAAAATTATAAATACTAATTCCCCTAATCCCTTTGAGAAACTTTCTTCTAAATCTTATGATGATCATTTTCCAATTAAGAAGCCTCAAATAATCAAGACTGATCTTACAATCCTTGCATATTCTTGTACCTTGTATATTTCCTCATAGATAGAAGCCCCTCATTTTACCTCTTATACTCCATGATTTCCCTGATAACTATTACAAATTTCTTCCCAGGTTTGATGGAGAAAATAATAACATCATTGCCCAAAAAAATATTCAAGGTTTTGAGAATTATCTGAACCTATTTGAGATTGATGAAGATGATGTTAGAATCATAATTTTTTCTCTTTCTTTGCAAAATAGAATAAAGAGTTGGTTCAAGAATCTTCCTAATGCAAGCATCTCAAATTTCCAACAGTTTGTCAAAAAATTTCTTTACAGATGGATAATTAAATTCAATATTTTTGAGATCATAGAAGAATATAATCAGTTAAAAAGGCATCCAAATGAAACAATACAACAATTTTCTGACAGATTTAATCAATTTTATTATTCAATGCCAGAAAATATAAGATCTCCTCATGATTCAGCTCTCCTGCATTATCCAAGTGCCTTTGACCCAAAAATATAATTTCAGTTAAGAGAAAGAGATTTAGAAACACTTGTACAAATGCAGAACATTACAGTTGATGTAGAAGTTAATATGCAAATCAGAAAGGAAAAATTGAAAGCAGAAGAAGAGAAGAAGAACATTGCAGAGGTAAAACTCAGCCTTTTGTTAAGAAAACTAGATAAAATCATACAAAAGATCACTATAAAAGATGAATTTTTTGTTCAAAATCGCTATGAAGAAATACAAGAGGTTGGTAGCCATGAATAAATTCCTGCTAATTCCAATTATCATAGATCAAAAAATGGATTTACAGATAATATTTGGAAGAGGAATCTACCAATTTAATTTGTATGTTTGATGACATTCCTTCATATAATGATTTTCCTAAGTATGATCATTATGATGATAGTTATGTTCTCCAAACTCAAGCTAACTTTATAGAGCAATCAAAAACTAGTTTGTGGGATGAGGATACTCAGTTTCAGTAGTCAAAATATAGTGATCAACCAATACAGATCAGCCATGAGAGTAAGGAAGAAAGAGTAAAAAATTTGGAAATAAGTGAAGGTTCTTTCCCTCTTTGTTTTTCTTCATTTCATTTCATTAGAGAGAACTTTCATGCAATCAATAATCAACAGTCTTTAGGAATTTTGATTGAAAACAAAGAAGATAGTGAAACTCTTGATCAAGATTTTTCAGTTTCACAATTACAGTTATCAAATTTTATTGAAACATCTGATCAAATGAGACAAGAAATTTCCATACCACTATGTTTTGAATCATTTCATCTTTTAAAGGAAATGTGGTATAACATATTTAAATAAAAGGATGAGAAACTTGTTGAAATCTATGAAGTCCCATGTAATAGCTTTCACTAATTTTCCAAAGTTTCTCATGATCCAATAACAAATATGTTGGATATTGAATGCATTCAAAGTCTGCGTGTATTAAATAACTATGAGTTTCAAAATCAAGATGATAAAGGTTTCAGCAGTCAAACATTATAATCAGTAGGAATATCATCACAAATCTTATCTGAAAGTTTACAGGGAGATAAAGATGAAAATAACATTTTAGTTTCATGGCATGGAGGTCATCTAGAATAGATGTGCAGTTGTTTAGATCAGTTAAACATTAGTGTATATATCTTGGAAGATCCTTTTGAATAGTTTCTAGAGTCAACAAAGGAAATTGAGTATTTCCTTATCCTCTCATTTGTTGACAAGTTTCTAATAGGTTGCAGAATTATAGTTTTGATAATCAACAAGCAAATGCAACAAAATTTATCAAAGTACATAATGCTTAAATGTTTGCATTTGTTGTTTCATTTTACCTAACCAATATTTGGATAGTTGATTAGATTAAGTAGGTAGGATTTCAGCTTATTTTAGTTTTCATTTTTCAACTAGTTTGAAATAATTCATTAAGATTTGAAGCCAAGGAAAAGGCCCTAAGACAATGATGATTTAGCAGTTTGGTTTGAAGGTTGTAGCACCTTTTAGTCTCAGATAAGATTTTAGTTTGCAGAAAAAGGTGTAAATTCAGTTCAAGAGTTTTCAGTCACAACATATACATTTTTTGGGATTGGCCCAATGGATCAGGCTACTAGTCGACGGTGTTCTTGACATCTCACAAGGAGATGACCCCCCCATGTCAAGCTGTTGTTAGGGTCCTATAAATATAGGATTCATAATTTTGATTTGACTCTGTTAAAAATCTTGAAATATTGTACATAACTTTGTTTTCTGCAAATGTATTCTCAAATTAAAAATTAAAAGAGGGTATGTCCTAAAGAACAATTAAAGGAAAAAAATAAACAAAGATAAAAAAATAATATTAAATATGAACCCCGCCAAAATAGATCATGAAAGTGTTTCACATTCAAATGCCACTAATTTAGTTTACTTTTTGAAAATAAGATTGTGTGCAACTTTTCCTAAATGCCACAACCCATGGGGGTCAAATAGCTTAATCTTGACTTTTTCATGCTTTAAATTTCAAGTTGTTAGATAGAGAATAAAGGTCTAGCCAAGCAGTCTAATCTTGGCAGATCACTAGTTAGGTAGAGAAATAAATGAGGAGCTCAACAGTTTAATCTGAGCCCTTGGATGAAATAAGGTTAGAATTAGATAGTTTCCTTCTTTAAAAGAAAAATGAATAATATTTTTGCAAGCTCAAATGCACCCATGCAAATAAAGGAAAAAATGGTAGAATAAATGATGGGTAGGTACAAGCAGTTTCACAAGGCATGGATAAACATCATTTGGCATACTACTAATTTTTCTCCCCACAATGTGTTCCATTATTAAATCCTTCAGTCATAAAGGCTCAGAGTATTTATCTGAATTTTGGTGGGACCGAACCCATGGCATAATGATTAACTGGAACCAAGGTATTGGATTTCACCTCATTAAAAACCCTTCCCCTTCATCATCCATTTTACCATAATAAAATCCCTTTTCCTAATTTTAAAACACTTTTTATCTAGGAAAAGTAAAACCCCCTTGACTAATTCCCCTTTCATACAAAAATACCCAAAAAACCCACAAAAATGCTTTATCCTAAGTATAAGTGTTAAATGATTATGTTGGGCTTCACAATGAAGAAAACCCGCTTAAAAAACATATGTTTTACACTATGCTTAGTGTATTTGGTCTTTTCGCAAATACATTTCATATTAAAATTTAACTTAATGTATTAATTCCCATATATTCCCTTTATCCCATATTATATTAATTCATTTTATATTGATATCCCAATCCAACTTTTAATTATAACCTAAAATTCTATTCTGCACATGTTAATATGTCAGACCCACTACCCACTATAACCCCCCGTGAGTCCTTAAACCACATGCCTCTACTCTCCATTTGTTAATATATTAACATTATCCAAATATCATTATAACCCGAATATATATTAAAACCTTAGATTTTAATACATATTTAACCCCCACCATATTAAAAATCACCGGCCTCACACCATGTTGACCCGCAGCTCTATCATGTAGTCTGCACCGTTGATCTGTATCCGCCAGATCTAACGGCGGATATTACCTTTCACAAATTTCATTGCGCGAAGGTTAACTCACCCCGACCCTTGCGAAAAAGGTTGTTTTCAGCTTTCTCTCCCCTGTATGTGTCAGCACTAGCTTTTATCACGTTCATTCATGAAAAACTACCCGACGGTCAAAAGCAGTGCGATACGCCACCAAAACTGCTCTTCTCTTATGTGGTAAAACCACCCTCCATTTAAATTACCTTCCCTCCTCCGCTTATCTCCTTTTTTCACTATGTCATCCTCCGAAAGCCATATTTCCTCTATACGCCATATTAAAACCCTCATGCCACCATTACACTATGTAGTAAAACCTATGCGAAAGGTTACACAGTGTTCCAAAAACCCTGTATTTTAACAGTTCTTTCTGCAAAAATTGAGAGCCAATGACAAAAAAAAATGGAACCCCGCTAAAGTTCAAATCATTTTTCCTCAGCCTTTTCCCATCATCAAAGCCATTATCCCTCCTTGCAGACCTATGTTTCATTAACTATTGTTTTGTTTTTTAGGTTATTAGCAGAAGGAAAATTTGGAAAAACAGTTGATACTAGTTAAAACTGTTTACTCCTAAAAAACTTACAAGGAAATGAATTTTAATGATCTTCCTTAACAAAAGATTCTAGACAGCAAAAAGAATTCATTTATCCAGAGAGAGATAAATTTTCACATTGAATGGTAAAATTGAAATAATAATTCAGAGTGACAGTGAAAACAAAATAGTCAAAGAGCATTAGAGTTAAAGTGTATCAGATAAAATTCAAAGTGAAAGTTAAAATAGAGTAACATAGCAGTCAAGGTAAAACAGTAAAAGTAAAATACGGAGGCAGTAATGGTTAAATAGAGATTAAAACACTTTCACCAGCAACAATGAAGTTTATCCTATGTAAAAGCCAAAATAGTTAAAAGAACAATAAAGTTAAAAGATGAAAACATAGCAAGAAGAGACATTTTCCAGAAATTTCATATTTAAGTCATAGTTTTGCAGAAACTATTGTGGCCAATCCAAGATGAATTTTGAAAAAATGGAGGAGTTTTGTGTTCATATAAGGCCAATCTAAAAAATGATATCTCACTTTTTACATAGGTATTACAGAATGAGAGATACATGCACATCTTCACAGCCTAATTTTCAGATGGTGCAAAGTTCAGTTTTACACATATTTTTGCAGAGCCTATTGTGAACAACTGGAGAGTAATGTTTGGAAATGGAGAGAGGTTTATCTAAATAACATATTTATCTACAATAAACTCTTTCACTTTTTACATATCTATCTCAGATTGAGATATACAAAGGTATCACTGGACCCCAATGTTGTAGAATTTATGAAGCAAAATGCACAAAGGAAGGATGCAGTTAGTGACTTGGAAACCTCATCATACTCTAAGAGTTTCTATCAAATTAGAATTTCTCTTCTTTTTCACCATCAATCCATAAATATAGTGCCAAATAGATTCATTAGCTTTGAGTGTCCTTTATTTAAGTTCTATTTATGTAATACATTTTGAGATATTTGTAAACCAATCTTGATATTTTTTCAAGATATTCTAGTTCAGAATTTGTATAAATACTTCATCATTTGAAGTATTGAGGGTGGATTAATTGCTAAACATTTCTGTAGCTGTAATATTCTAAACCTAAGGGTTTTTTGTATCAATTTCAAGTCAGCAGGCTAGATCAAAGCAATAAAGCATCATATTTCAGGATTCATGTGTTGGGCCACTTAAGTGAAGTACTTTCTCATGTTACTTGTTAATCTTCTTATGTTTTCCATTCATTCATAAATGTGTTCTAAATTTTAATGTGAAATGAGGAATTTTTATTTCAGAATTTGTTAAAAGCACTCTGTTATTGACTGATTTTCACTTAAATGTTTTCTACTGATATCCAGACTAGGGAACCCTTAATTTCTCCATAATTTCTATTGACCCATTTCTTTTCATTCCTTATCTAGATCGAAGAACCCTTAATTTCTCTTTATCCCAATTAAAATCACTTCACAAATCAGACTTAAAAGATCTTAAGTGACTCTGCTACCTTGCCCTAAAAATATTTGACTTTAGACCTTAATCCTGATCTATCTGCTTGACACGTTGACTCCATTCACCCAATGGAATACAGGTCTATTACTATCCATCTCATTAATTTATTTTCCCACCAAACCAAATCAAATCCCTAAAACCAATTTTCTCTATATAACTAGCCTAAAATCAAATATAATCAAAAAAGTTAAATATTATAGAGAGAGCCCTTTTTGAGCCTTAGGATGGCTAGATCCTAAAGCTTAAAAGTAGGTTTGTGGTTACCTCGGTGAGTTCTTTCTTTAACCTTGAGAAATTACTGAGTGATAACAGAGACAACGATAATAAAATGTATTTTGTAATACTTGCCTCATGGGCAAGGAAATTTTATTATAGGTCAAAGACATTTTCTTGATTTCTTTAGGTATTTTTCATCTCATCAATATGATTAGAGTCATGTAAATGAAGTGATGTTACTCTTAGAAACTATGTAGAAAGTCCTCCAAGATAAGCACGGTTCTCCTCCTTGATGTCGACCTCAAATATGCACTATATAATCATGTCGGCTCACAGAAATTAGACACATTTGTTCAAGTTAAAAGTTTGGATTATTAAAAGGGTTAAACCACTATAAATAAGTGTATAGGCACCTCACATTACAACAAAATAGAGACTTGCATATCTTTTATATTCTCATGCTAGATTGCAGAATAAAAGTTCAAACAAGGCACAAATTTATGTCTACACTGCAGAAGATAGTTTCAGATGGATGCAAAGCTCAGTTGGGTACATGAATGAGATTTGGAATAGGCTTCGGACCTCTCACAATAATGTTATATTGGGACAGTGATCTCAGCACAATACTAATGGCTCAGTGACTTCACAATGACGTAGTAATGTGGCTCGATGATATAGTGATGTGACTCTGTGATGTGATGTAGTGAAGTGACTCGGTGATGTGATACAGTGATGTAATACTACAATGGTAGACTGTGGTACTATTTATGCCATGTTGTTATGGTACTACAATCTAAGTACAATGTTAAATTCTTGGTAGCCATGATGAAAATTACAGTAGTGATAGAAATGAAGATATACATTATGATTCCTGTGTGAAAGAAGAATATCGAGAGAAAATAAAATAGGCAAAGGAAACAAGTGTCTTGGCATTGGAGGGGTTAAATAGGTTAAGGGTCCTGGTCTTGGTACTCGTCAAGTGTTGATCTATAAGAAGAATGATTATCAACTTTTCCTCTCCAAGAGGGAGAGGTTTTAGCCCTGGATTAAAATCCTAAATATTTGTGTCTCTTATGCATTTGATATTTTACTTGATGAAGAATGTAATAATATAACGAAGATAATATCTAATTGAAAGAAGCATAACATAATCACAAGTATTTATCATGATAGATAAATTTAATACAAGCCCTAATTTCTCAACATTGTATTAGAGCTAAGGTGACAATTAAGGAAGGGCATATAAGAGAAAAAATAAAGGATCATATTTCAAGAAAATCATCTAATCAAGTCAAATAATGATTCTCTGAAATTTCAAGAGGCAATCACAATCTGAATATCAAATTCATCAGTCTGGATGTCAACTCAGGAAGGAGATCGGTAAAGATACAATCTTGGTGGAATCTCAATACATTTTAGAGAACAAATCTTGGGAAAGGGTTCAATGGAACCACAGTGACATGTCCTCATTGTCTCAACAATATATCTCATTGGTAATTCAGGTAATAAAAATTTTACAAGCACAAAAAAAAAATTGATGTTATATGTTGATGCTATCATGATTCAATGCTACTTCAGTAAATATTTTTCCTATGAAAACACTGCAATCTCTGGGAACTCATAATGATATGATCTCGACATAATCTCATTGCAATCACAGTAGTATAGTTTACATTCTACCTTAAAGAAGATATTTCAGTTCCATAATAATACCTCGATATCTGGACAGAATTAGGACAATAATATTTGTGATATAACAGTAAGGAGGTCTAACCAGTGATCTCAACTAAACCTTAATTTATAAGGATATAATGCTAAAAGGTATTGCCATCAAAAGGAAATATTACCTCTCATTAAAACAAGGGTCCTCTCACTGTCTTGGGAAAATATCATCTTCCTCATCAACCATCAAAATGATCAAGCATAATATTTCATATTCAAGTAAGTATCCTTTATTCTATAATCCAATTTGGTAAAATGACTTCGTATTTTCAAGGACATATATAATTTGGTTGGGTCATCAAATTATCTTGTATGTAAAAATGAGGATAGACATAATCCTCAAAGAAATTGAATTCATTGATCATATCTATAGAAAAGTCTCTGAAGGTAAAGCAATATTGAATACATGTAAATGGATCAAAGGGCTCAAAATATTCTCAATAAACCAATCAAATGTTCCCTCATCTCTATGTAGCAGGATTGGAGACATAAAAGAGACATATGAGATGTAATAATGATTATATAAAGATGTAGTAAATGAGGTCATATCACTTAGACCTTATTTACATAAAACTGAAGGAATATCTTCGTAGAATTTCAATTATGAGATCTGGAGAAATGATAAAAATTTAATCATCACTATTCTATCTGGTCAGCAAGGTAACAAATTTCCATGGAAAATAAAGTTACCTAATTCAAAAATTATGGTTTCTATGCAAGATATAAAAATAAAAGTTACGGGAAAAAGTATTGAAGGTTAAGGGACTCAAACATTTGCAGATGGGAAAGAAACAATTTGGTCCTCAGAAAAGAGAGAAGAGCATAGCTAAGATATGATTCTATGGATGTAATTAACTTGGTCACTATAAGAAATAATTTCCCAAATATAATAAGGACAACAGGAAAAAGGAAGAAGCCAATGCCGTCAGGGAAATGGAAGAACCAGATTTAAACAAACCTAAGAAATAAGAAGTGAAATATCTATACTATGATTGAGATCAATTTCCTCTTAAGAGGTATTTGTTGGTTGTAAAATAGTATATTAGGAAGCATTGTATATTAGATATATACATAACTTTAGAATTGGCATCATGATGGAAGCACTGAAGGAGGAGAACTCGTCATAGGAGGATGTTTGTAACACATTTATGTGACAACTACGCTATGAGATAAGTGGCTCCTAGGAATATCATTGAAACCAACATTTATGGAAGGTAGTCATCTAGATCAAGGTTCATCATTCATTAATAAATATGGAATCAAGTGTTGACCTTTTTTCTAATGGATTCCTCTTTGGATTCATTGGTTATAAAGAAAACAAAAGGTTTTATCGAGAATTATAACATGTGAAATTATGGGATTTGGATATGATGGCATATTAATGAAGCAGGTCAAGAGAATGAAACTTTTCACTCTAAGGAAAATTGTTGCAGGATTACTCAAAAGGAAAAGAGGTAAAGTACATGTATATTTATGCTTACATTGGATGCTACGAATTCATGTCCTATGGTTGTAGGTAATATAATTATATCTTTAGAAGTATGAATAAAAGGAAAATAAAATTTCCTCCAATGCACATGTTGCCAAAAGGCATGATCCGCACCATATGAAATCAACATAATATGTCCTCATATGGAATATGAGGTGGTTGTACACAATGAAGGAACTACATATTGGAATCTCCTAGGAATGAAATCAAAATTGTGTGGAGAATGATAGGAAGAGATCGTGAGAAGTACAACCATGGTAAAAATAAGTCAACACCTAAGGAAGCCAAGAAAAATTGACTAGAAAATCTCTTGGGAAGATATTTAGACTTTGATAGAAGTCTAGAAAATATGGAGACCCTTGACAATAAATATATTTCAGAGATGTGTCAATATATGCGAAGGATGTTGATGCCTACAAGAAGATGTCATGGTGAAATATCATCGCTAAGGTAAATTTTTACTTAAAGGCTCATATTTGTAATTGAATAATATCTGTATGAGATTATTTAAGGTTGCCAAAGGGAATTATATGTCTTCCATAGGTTGTCAACCATACGGTAGGATGAAAGATCCTTGAAAGAAATATGGTTCATAGGAAAGTAGCATAACATGAAGCTAGACCATATGGATCACTTTTTGATAAAAGAAATGACTCATGGATGAAAGTAATGGATGATATGTGACCTATGAAGAGATCCAAAGATGAAGACTCCTCAACAACAAAGAAATTCATGACATTGAAGGAAGGAGCTCTTCATGAGAAGCTAGGTGTTTTCATCATTGCGACTATGGGTCCTTGATTTAGAGGGAACCTAGCAATAAGTATTTTACTTGGAAGAAACGTGGTAATCCATAAGCTGAGCGAGAGCTTAGGTACATTTATTTTATAGGAATGAGTACATTCCTTTGTGGAATATGTCCTCCCTAATTTATAGGAGAGATAGACACATCATTCTGGTCTTCACCTAGGAAGATAGAATGTAATATTGGGTAATCATATGGAATTTTATACTCTTGAGGATGTATTAGGGCATCAAATATGAGATTAGTCATGGAAGGACCAATATTATTTGAGGAATGGGAATCCAAGATAAGAATAGTCCTGGACATACCTTGAGTGAACCCGGGTGGGGTCTGATCCAAGAGAGACAATTATGTAGGTGTCTATTCATCATTGGTCTTACCAACATTGGAGCTTAAATATCTCATAGAGAGATGGAGTTGTTAGTCAAGGACTTGCACTATGACAATGTTGGATGATATTATGTTATGCATATGAGATTACCAATCAGATTCTTCTTATGAGATTCTTCAAATTTAGAGTGAGAATGTACCATTATGAATACCTCACTAGTTAAAAGGGTGTGTTAAAAAAGTGTAACTAGGTTTGGTCTTCATAATGACTTGTAATTATGAATTTATGTAATTAAGAGACAAAGATAATAAAATGTATTTGGTAATACTTGCTTCATGGGTTTCATGGGAAAGGAAATTTTATTATAGGTCAATGAATTCTTCTTGATGTCTTTATTTATTTTTCATCTCTTTAAAATGATTAGATTCATGTAAATGAAGTTATGTTACACTTGGAAAATGTCTAGAAAGTCCCCCAAGGCAAGCGTAGTTCTCCTCCTTGATGTTGGCCTCAAAGATGCACTATATAATCATGTCGCCTCATAGAAATTAGACACATCAGTTCATGTTAAAATTTAGGCTTAATAATAGGGTTAAACCACTATAAATATTTGTATAGGAACCTCACATTAAATCAGAACAAAGACTCACATATCTCTAAGATTCTCAAGATAGATTGCCGAAGGAAAGTTCAGAAAAAAGTACAGATTTCGGTCTACATTACAGAAGACTATTTCAGATGGATGCAAGGTTCATTTGGGAACATGAAGGAGCTCTAGAATAGGTCTTAAACCTATCACAATAATGTTATATTGGGAAAGTGATCTCAGCACAGAACCTGTGGCTCGGTGACCACAATGAAATAGTAGTGTGGCTCAGTGATACAGTGATGTGATTTAGTGATGTGATATAGTGATGTGATGCAGTGAAGTGACTTGGTAATGTGATACTACAACATTAGACTTCATTATTATTTCTTTCATGTTGTTATGGTACTAAAATCTAAGTACAATGTTAGAATCTTGGTAACAAGGATGACAATGACAGTGATGATAGCAATGAAGGTATACATTATGCTTCCCGTGTGAAAGGAGAAGATAGAATAAAAAGAAGATAGTCAAAGGGAACTAATGTCTTAGTCTTGGAGGGGCTATAGAGGTTAAGGCTCATAGTATTGGTACTCGTGAATTGATGATATAAAAGAAAAATGATTATCAAGTTTTCTCTCCAAGAGGGAGAGGTTTTAGCCCTAGCTTGAAAGCCTAAATATTTTGTCTCTTGTGCATTTGATAATTGAATTGATGATGAATGTAATAATATAATCAAGATAATATATAAGTGAAATAACCATGAAAAAATCACAAGTAATTATAATGAAAGAGAAATTTTAATACAAGTCCTAATTTCTTAACTCCTCCAAATGTAAATAAGGGGATCATGATTAATGTTGTCAAGGATCCTATACAGGATGTACCAAATGGTGGATATAGATATCCTGGATTAGTTTTCCAATAGTATATTATGGTTTTGGTAGGTGTGTTTGATATGGGACCTCTAGTAGTAGAATATGGTATGGAATTTTCTTCAGGGGAACCTCCAATGGTAGTAGGATTTACCACACAATGTTTTTCCATTTGGTGTACACTAGGCACAATAAACTCCCAGTGAATTTTTTTGACTAAAAATATTGGGTCAAATCTACACACCTACCTAAAAATATAGGTGAAGGGATATGGATCACATAAAATCCTAAAATATTATTTCCTAATATCCTATGCTAATGTGAGTGTTATCAAAGAAAAGAATTTTTTCTAGTAAATTATATCATTGTTACTTTTAGTGGTTGTTGATTATTTTATGAACTAAGATGGTGTTTATTTGTCTCTTCAAATAAAGATGTGAAAGATATGCATATGCAAAAGTTCACTTTTTATGTGCCTAATTAGTAGGGTTAGATATTTTCAATGCATACATGAAAACAAGTCCTCACCATACTCTTATTTGTCACTTTGAATATCCAAAAACAGATTTGAAATGAAATATGCAAATAAACCAAGAAAATACAAAGAAAACGAAAAGAAAATTGCACCCAAATTGAAAAAACCCTAACTACCAGAAATCATGCATCTAAGATATAAATTTGAAGGTTTTAGACACCAGTCACAACAAGTAGAAACAAAAGGGTTTTGGACTAGTGGAAAATTTGGATTGGACTGCAATGTCTACAACGAATCAAACCCAAGACTAGATTCAAAACCCTTAAGGTGACTTCAAATCAACTAATTATAAGTGAATATGAGATGAAATGACTAAGTGGAGACCTTGACAAACCAAATATAGACTTTACCTACACTTTGTGATAGGATACAATAAGAAATATGAAAAAGTTAGAGAGATATAATCAAAAACCCCTCTTAGAGTGATTCAATGATTCTTCGAGGACATGATAGAGAGTTGAAATGATTTGTGATGACTACAATAGAGTGTTTAACAAGGCTTAAACAATTTTTAAGGATCAACGATAGAGTTGAAATTATTCTAGACTCATTTTTTAGTTTTCAAGCTAAATTTTTCATGTCTAATCCTCCCAAGGTACCCAATAAACATTAAAAAATAGAAACAATTAAAGAAATAAAACAAATTAGAAAGTAAATAACAAAATAATCCATATTCTCTAGTGGATTCTCTAATTCTGTTACTGGAATTTTCCTCTATTTCAAGAGAAATAAACCCAAAGGCTTGTCCAATACCTATGGTAGCCAATAACTCCTACAACAACTGTAACCCCTAGTGACTTGCATGCAAACAAGTATATGGAGCACATATTACATCGAAAGGCTGGTTATTTCTTCCTTTTAATAGATGAGAGCTCCAAATATCATGGCTTTAGTCCTCCACTCTTGTATCCTACAATCAAAACCAATAGACACACCAAATACTACTATCGTGCAAACAATGTTAGGATTATTAAACTAAAAACCAAAAAAACATATACTTAAACCAAATGAACAATGTATAATTGGGGAAAAAGATAGCATTTTTCAGTATACCAATTAATTACATTAATGTCAACTCTTTAGGGTTATTTATCTCTATAGCATCCCTTTCACTAATACTCACATCTAGTCTCACTGCATGTTCTACTTTATCACAAGGTGGAACTGAGTGCTTAGTTCAATAGAATTTACCTATGTTCATTCTCTTCTCTCTGATTCCAAATGGAGAGATTTACTTTCATAGATGAGTTAGCAATGTTATTAGATTAATATAGATAGTTTCTTACCTAAATATTATTTGGTCCTTTCATCCTTGTCTTGGGTTTTGATCAATTTTCGATGTTATCAACCTTTATACATGTGCCTTAGCAACACTAGTCACTTCAATATTTCTCCACGTTTGAGTGTCTAGAGTGTTCAAATCTTCTTGTTATTCCATTTGGGTAATTGCAACACTTATTTCAAGTGTCATGGAGGCATTGAAGGGGAAAAACTACCCTTTTCCATGTTTTCCACTAGCTGTTATCAAATTTCAACCTTATTTTTGTGTTACTTCTCTAGTAGACTCAAGGGAGTGTTATTTTGAGTTATAAGACAAGGGTAGTTTATGGCATAATTTTGTATTAGAATTTCTCAAAATAATTATATATTTTAAATTATTTTATTAATAACAAAAAATAAGGTACTTTCATCATTGTAGATAATATGAATTTGGTGTGACCTATCATGTTAGATCATGTAAGTGTGTCAAAGTGTTGGAAAAATGGGTTGGATCACCCCATGCTCTAGAAATGAAGCCACCAAGGATTCACATTGTTGACCAATATCTTACCATGTTCATTGATAAATGGGCTTGTGAAATTGTGAAAAAATAAATGCAATATATTGTAGGTATTGGAGTAAGGGAATGTGGGGTAGGGGGGTTTATAGGCATTGGGAGGTATAAAAAGGGTATTAGGAAAAAAAAGGAATATCTATTAAAATAGGGCCTATTTTTATCAAAAGAATGTATTGTGAGGGGGGTTCAACAAAAGGATTTTCTAAGGCTTTTATTAATATCTAGCGATATTGGAGCTATTCTTTAAGATCCTACAAACACAAGTGCTCAGAAATAGGTTAACTAAGTGAAGACCTTGTGGCTCAAGTATAATGTAATAAATTATTATTATAAAATTTGTAACAAGATATTGTCCATTATAATCTAGGATGGATTATTAACTTAATTTATCATCTATTTTGATGATTTTTGAGTGAAAAAATTGGAGCCATTGACTTTTAGGGCCCATTTTAAGGGTAAATCCCACTTTGGATCTCAATACTTTGAAAGTATATCTGTAGCATTAGATGGTCCTTTTTTGGGTTAGAAATTTTCTAATCATGATATTAAAATCTAAATTTTTTGTACACATTGGGATCTTTCCATTGACAAAAAATATCACCTCACTACGAGTTTGAATGAGAAAATTATGCCCCTTGAAAATTGAACTGTTTTTTTGAACATCATGGTACTAAGTAGATCAAATGTTAGTATACACTCACACATGTGTAGCTATTCATGTTTGGAATTTTAGGAAGATTATATAAGGTAAAAAACCATAACCCTAATCAAGAGTTTACGCATGAAAAAAAAACTAACCTTAACTCTCGATGGTTATGAACACATGTCATATACTATGTGACTATGAAAGGAAGGAATTTGATTCTTATTTTATTGACTAGCTATTACATAATGAAGAAAATAAATGAACCAAATATCATGATCATAATAGAGGAAGTGAAATACCTTATAATAATCATGTAGACCATAATTTCTATGGCAACTCCATAGTGAGTTCATATTTCTTTGTATTTTATTTCATCCTTGAGAAGAAAAAGATAAATTTACAGTCCTCAACTTATAGTTGGGTTTTCATATGCTAGGTTTTCCTAGGTTATATCTTCTATTCATGTGTGGATGGTCTTGCGTTTATAGTTTTATCTCCTTTTATTTAGTTTAATAGTTTGATAGCTACACCCACAATATTAGATTATTATAATAAGTAAAGAATTATGTAATAGAGATATTTTGCAAAGATGTGAAAAATATGTTGTAATGAATTATTCTTTTAGATAATTTTGGTATGAATGAAATTTTCGTCGGGGTTTTCATGGGAAATTATAGGATCCAACAATTAGATTAAAGAAATAAATATTAAATGTTTGTTATGAAAAATGAGGATAATAATAACAATCCAAGGGATGATTATAGAAGATATTTTCAAAGTTAAAAGAAAGTCTTTGGCATGTATTCAAACATGATGGTCCTCATGATAACTCTATAGAGTAAGTTTATAATTTATAAATTTCCATGGATATTCCACCAGATCAATTTTTCATAACAAGTCTTGCAAGATTTTTTAAACTCTTAAGTATGTATTGTTATATTGAATATTTTTATATAATATATAGCTGAATGCACAAAATATTTAACTACATGAAAATTAGGATAAATAAGCTAAAAAAAGTACCACATCATTGACACAACTAACATAAGGTACACTCCGAGAAACCCAACATGTGAAAACCTAGATAGAATATGGGGACTATGCCTTGCTCTTTTTTTCCCAAATATGTAATGGAACTAGAAGGAAAGGGGAACTCACTATGATGTCCCATGTACATTATGATGCATATGGCGACTAGAATGTCTTCTACTTATTTTTTGATCCAATAAATACCCTACTCTACCAAACTATAAAATACTTACCAATATCATAATGTAACCCATTCATTTATTAGTAGCCTAATATTTAACATGTGTTGATAGTGATCTAGGGTTTGGGTTAGGGGTTTTACATGCCTCAAATCCCACTCAATACTATGGTGGTTAATGAGATAGGTCAACCTCTAGGAGGCATAAATTTTATATGCAAACTATGATTAAGGAGATCTATACATTGTTGGAAATTTATCAGTGTAAAATCATGCCAAGCGGTTCGAAATTATCTAATAATATTTTTATCCCCAAAATTTATATTTAATGCCTCCAGTGGGCTATGAGTATTTATAGACCAAAAACCACAAAATAGGAGTTAACTATAAAATGGGTCCCATTACTACAAAATTTAGCAGTCTACTGCAAATCCTCACTAGGTCACTACATTTTCATTTTTAGCTCCATTTCCAGGGAGGACTTGAGTCCTTCTCCTCATGATCCAAAGTATATATTTCAAATTTATATGATGATATCATCTAAAATCCAATCTTAAAATTTCTCATCTCCCGACTCCAAATTTTTATTCCAGCTCAGACGATTCTATTAGAAAACATTTATTGCAAAATCTAGTATCCTAGTGCAAAGCCTTATTAGGAGCTATAGGTCAATGGAAAAAATGAGATAAACCACCATTTGTGACCTGAATAGTGGTTCCCATACTATTTTTTGGATTAATGTTATTTCTTCTATTATCACGCTAGTAATTTCTGAAGATTGTGGGCTCTTTTGGATTTTTTCAGTTTTAAGAAAACTAGGGGTAACCACAAACCTACTTTGGAAATCTAGGATCTAGCCTTCCTAAATTTCAGAGAGGGCTCTCTCTTTAAGATTTAACTTTGTTTGGTTTAATATTTTAGGCTAGTTATGATTGGGCACTTGGTTTTTTTTTTAAAAGTTGGTGGGAGATAATATTACTTGGAGACAAATTAGAGAGGGATCTACTAGTCCATTGGGCTATGGAGTCAAGATGTAGCAAGCAAGACTGAAAGGCAAGGTCAAAAGGATGCTAATGTACTCAGGGAAATGTAGATAACCCTCAGAGATTTGAATAGTTTGATTGGATGAGATGGATTGCTTTTGGGATAAAGGGCAGTGAAGGATCCTTTGATCTGGAAAAAGAGGAAGGAGGCAGGGGTCAGATGGGACTAGGAGCAATTAAGGATTCCTAAGTCCAGAAATCAGCAGAAAACATGGAAATGATCAAGTAGTTAAGACATGGAGTTTTTTACACTTATCCTGAAATAATATTCCTAATTAATCATTCATATTTGAACACATATATGAAATTGAATGAAACTTCAAAAGAGGAAACAATGACAGTAAGAAATCACTTTACTCATTAGCTTATCGCATGAATCCTGAGTTATGAAGTCCAGTTGGCAATTTTCCAGTTTGCTACTATCTAATCAACATAAGAGCCTCCAAAGCACCAACAAAAATATCTATAATAATCTCAGAAATTTTATTCCACACCTAAACACTTCATAAACTAAAGTATTTATACAATATGTTTATTACAAAATATCCTAGAGAAGTCTTGGAATAACTCTAGGAAAATAAAATATCTTTAACACACTAAGAGGGCCAGCTGCTTAACAACTTAGCAAGCTGTCCTCTTATATAGAAAAAATAGAACTAATCTGTCCAATCAAAACTAATTGTTTCATTGTTGTTTATGCTTGCTGGCATATTTGGAAGATATATTTTTATGGATTTCTTGACTGATACTCTTTCACTTTTCATCATTTAACGTTGTTTTTTCTCTTGCTACTTTCTTACGCTACTTCCTTATTACTTTCACTACTGTAAGATAGAAAAATTACAATAGTAAAAATTTCTAACTGATTTCTTCTCGGATACTCTTTGAATCTGCTGATCAATCTGATACACTTTCACTAAAACATTTACCTTTTAACAGTTGTAAAAGGAAATTTTCACTATGGTAAAAAAAATCAATTTTCTATTGTTCATTTGACTGTTATATTTGACTTCCATTTTTACTTTTTACTGCTGCAAAAGAGATTATCAGCAGTAAAAAATCTATAATCAAATTAGCTATTTTTCTTCTCAATATTCACTACTTTATTTGTTTGCCTCTTTGCTGCTATACTAGGTCTGTGTACTATTGCCATTGCTGATCACTTGGTATCTTTATACTTTTTAATTTTTGGTAACTTTCATCAGCATCAGTGTACTTTGCAAAGTTTGGCTTGTCAACGAAGATGTGTTTAATATCATTTTGCAGAAAAAATAAGTTCTCAAAGTACTCCAAGATAACTTTTCCAATTGGGGAACCTTGTGGTAGAGGCTTATTTACCTGTTCTTTAGCATGTGCTCTGATCTTCTTATCATAATCTATCTGAACCATTCGTTTTTCATTAGATCTATGAATGTCTGGGAGGCCTGATTTTTTCAATATTGCGTATTGTGCCAAAAAATTTGTTATTGACAACTCCATGGTCTTGCACTTTTCCTCCAAATTGTTCATTATGTTCCTTTTATTTAGGAACTTTTTGATTTGCAGAATTGTTTCAGTCCTGTCTTGGATTTTCAATTCTTCAAGCTATTCTCTATTTTTGCTATTCAAAAATGTAATAAGATGCAGGGCTTGAGATGGTTTGTTAGCCAATTCTTCTTTGGTTTTCTGAATTTCCACCTGTGTTTCCTTAAGTAGATATCTTTGCTCATAAATTATTTGAATTGAAGGCCACTATGTATGTATTCCTTGAATTATGTTATTCCAAAGATAGTTTTTTATGTAGGGCACCTGTTCACTGAGATTGACCTGTTGCTGTAAAATCTTTACCTACTCTTGAAGTCTGTTTTCTCTTTGTTCATGTCCCTTAGAGGTAGTCAATGCATTTCTATTTAATGTTTCAAGAGTTTTAATAGTATTTTTCAAACTAATTATCTCATTATTCTTTAGGAACATCTCCTCCATGGCCTTTACTATATCAGTTCTTTCACCTGTTTGATGTATCTAAGTAGTGGATGATCGTGTGGCAGAAGTATCTATATATTGCACTAACACTGCAGTTTCCATTGGCACTTTTGGGTCTAAATGCTCTACCAATGTAGAAGGGATAGTTGTGCCAATTATAGGAATAACAGTGGGAGTAGATTTCACATCTATTTTTCTTAAGGCTTCATTTTCTTTCATAAGGGTATTTATTTGATTCTCGATGTCTTTAACTTGAGCAGTCGTTTTTAACACTAATTGCATCATCTCATCCTTTAATATTTTCTCTTGTAGGATTTCCTTTGCTTGAATATGTTCATTTGGTGGGAGTTTTAATTGCTTCCTCAAGGCAGCAATGTCTTCATTCTTTTGTTTTATTAATGCTTGAGCAACCTGAATGTTTGAAGGATCCACTCCAATTTGTAGCACCAGGTCTTCTAAGGATTTGATCCTTAGATCCTTCACATGTAATGAAGCTTTATCTAACTTCATTTGATCCTGCAAGATGAACACAGTGTTTTGCAATCTAGTTTCACTCACAGTTTTATTTACCACCTTAGAATAGAGCATTTCTGAAGTACTTCTATGAAACTCTATTTGATCAAGATCACATATGGTGTCTGCATCTACTTCAAGCTTTGTTTTCCTATAATCTACAACTGACTTTGGGTCTATAACCATTGGCTGGAGAAAAGACATAATAATTTTATTTTTTGAATAGTAAAAAGCTGTCAAAAGTATGTCTTTTTCTCCTAGTTTTTCTTTCAAAAATTTATAATAAACTTCTAGTTTGATCTCTTCATTTATTTCCTTAATCAGTTTGTATTTCTCCTCGATATCACTATATTTTCCCTCTATTGTTTTGGAGGAGAAGGTATCTTCTATATTTACCTGTTTCTCAACCATTTCTTTACCCTGTTCCTGTGTTAAAACCTATTCTTTCTGAATTTCCGCTAGAGTCTCATTTACAATTATAGTCGCTTCATCATTATCTACCTGCTGATCATCTGTATCATTTATTTCAATAGTATTTTCTTTCTTAGCGGGAGTCATTTTTTGCCTTTTGTTGTAAATGATCGTGAATTTATTTTCTGCAATGGTCTCTGCTAAATAGCCTTCTTCATTCCCGATTCTTTTGTTTGAAGCTTCTACCTTTTGGTTGACCAATATAGACTGTGAATTATCTGTGTTTATCATTGTTGCTGCATCAAAAGTAGGGTCAACCAATGTATTTTCCACCCACTCTATTTGATTTGCAAATTTTTCAATTTGGGGTTTAGGCTCATGGATGAAAGGATTCAACTTACATTTAAGCCTTATATTATTCAAAATGCCTTTAGGATCATAATTCTAGTAAAAACTATCTTGGAACTTATAGTCTAACAATTTCTTTGCTATCTCCTTTAATGCATCCCTGTTATTTACTATAAATGGGCCAATTTGGTTCTTCAGCTTAAATTGGGTCTTTTTCTTCGAATCCATGAAATTTACTACATCTACATTTAATACATGCCTTAGATATTCCAATGCAAAAATTCCGATAGTTAGGAATTTGGGAAACTTATATGGGAGCAAATTTTCTCCAAATATCCTTAATTCTATATGTCCTTCATATAAGTACCAATCCCCTACTTGGCTTTTTTCAAACAATTGAAATATCCTTTTCATCTCATCACTAACCCTGGGTTGTTATGTTTTATGAAGTAAATTCATGGCTGGCCTGATAAACAAATCTGTGAAATCCTTGTAATTGAAATCATTTCCATTTTTCTTGAGTAATGATGTCTAGAATATTATTGACAGAGGCTGGTCCTCTACATTTATATTTTGTAAAGCCACTGGAAATTGTTCTGGTCAGAAAAATAGAAAAATATGGAATAGATAGGATGAATATCTAAACACTCCCTTAGTAGGCAATTTGGTCAACTGATAATTTATACTTTCAGTAATGAATCTAGCAAAATAAAATACCATTGCAGGAGGTTTTCCAGGGGACAATGTAGAAAGGAATCCTAGTATAGAGACATCAGTGAACTCATCATTAAAATATCGTAAGATAAAGGATAGCATTGAAATTACTTGTCTGGAAGATTCAGGAAAATCAGAGGCGGAATAGGGTGGATTTTCTTTTGGGAAATCAACATGAGTAGGCATGAAGTTTTGAAGAATCATCAACCTTCTAGGGTAATCCAAATCTATGTACAACTGAGTCAAATCTTCAATGGATGGGGGCACTACTCTTGGATCAAAACTCAACTGAATAATTTCATTAATGGATTCTACTGTGATGAAAAACATAATTTCTCTATCTTTGTTCACAATAGACATCTGGTCGGGAACATAATGTAATTGAGACAATCTAATTAGGTCTTGAGTTGGATGAGTAATAGGTACAAAATACTTGGGAAAATTATACTCCCTAATAGGTATATCATTTTTATTTTTATCTAGAAATTTGTCATAACTCCAGTTACGAATATCAAGCAAATTAAATTCTACTGCTGCACCAACAATCTTGTAATCCAAATCTGTTAAAGGACTGCTTTCTTTAGTAGAAACACATGGTTGAAGAGGTCTGACAACTTCAATTGAATCAGATGTTAAAGCAGGAGTAGGCTTATTAATCTTTGATGATTCAGGCTTTGGAAGCTTAGCTAAGACAAATTTTGTTGTGTAAATAGCTCCAAAAAGAGAAGAAAAGAGATATCAGCACCTTAGAAATAAGCCACTTCGAGGGGGAAACCTCCAATACATTACATGAATGAACAATTCTTGGATGATTCAAATTACAAAACCTCCTTTCTATATATAGGAGTCCATGGGGCCACAATGTAATCCTAGTGGGGCCACGATGTAATCCTAGCCGACCTAACAATAATAATTTAAGGGCACAATAATAACAATATGGGGGTTACAAGGGTACAATAATAACAATAAGGGGGTTACACTAACAACAATAAGGGACTATACTAGTAATATAGGGACCTAACATGCCCCTCTCTTTCAAAAAAGTGTTGTCCTCAATGCTTGAGTAGCTCTGGGTGCTTCTGTATAAAATTCTCATCCTCCCATGTAGAATCTTCAGTGGGTAAGTTCTTCCACTTGATGAGATACTCTGAAATTGATCGATTCCGTAGTTGTCGAGTTCTTGTTTCCATGACCGCTTCGGGTTCCAATATGATTTTTCCTTCCTCATCAAGTTCTGGCAATATTGTTTGAACTGGAAGATTTTCACCTATAACCTTCTTTAAGCATGAAACATGGAAAACTGGATGTACTCGCGAAGAAGCAGGAAGCTCCAATTTGTATGCCATAGTACCAATCTTTTGCAACACCTTGTAAGGAACATAGTACTTTGGCGATAATTTATTATCCTTCTTAGCTTGCTTGAGGGACATTTGTTTGTATGGTTGTTTCTGTAAAAATACCCAAACTCCTACATCAAAACTTCTCTCACTGCGATGTTGATCTGCCTGTTGTTTCATTCGATTTTGTGCCAAATTCAGGTTATCCTTTAAGAGTTGGAGAACTTCTTGTTGATGCTCGATGTGATCTTCCACTTCTTGAACCTTCAAATTTTCCCTTAAAGATGATGTGATGGATGGTGGATGATATCCATAAAGTGCCATAAATGGGGTCATTTTTGCTGCAGTATGGAAGGAAGTGTTATACCACCATTCGGTGAGAGGTAACCACTTGACCCATTGTGTTTGTTTATCAGATACAAAACAACGAAGATATCCTTCCAAACATTTATTTACTATCTCAGTTTGACCATCAGATTGAGGATGATAAGATGAGCTATGAGCTAATTGAGTACCCAAACAAGAAAATAAATCCGTCCAAAAATTTCTAGTAAAAATGGGATCTTTGTCGCTCACAATAACTCTTGGGATTCCATGTAGCTTTTGAATTCTGTCCATAAATGTACTAGAAATTGTACTTGCTTTAAATGGATGAGATAATGCACACAAGTGTGCATACTTGGTAAGTCTATCAACTACCACCATGATGACACTCTTTCCTTCGGACTTAGGTAAACCTGTGATAAAATCCATTGAAATCTCCTCCCAACGTTGACTTGGAATGGATAAAGGTTGTAGAAGTCCTGGGGTCTTAATTGTTTCCACTTTATTCTGCTGGCAAACCAAACATTTCACCACAAACTTTCGAATATCAGATTTAAGGCCATCCCAAAAAAATTCTTTCTTCACCATGTGGTAAGTTTTTAAAAATCCTGAGTGTCCTCCTAAAGGAGAAGTGTGCAATTCCAAAAGAATCTTTTGTTTTAGTTGGGAATTCTTACAAAGATATAAGCGATCTTTGTACCATAAGGAATCATTTTTCCAACTAAATGTATCAGATGTAATAGGATCTTGCTGCAACTTTTGAATGAGTGTCCATACATCTTTGTCCTTTTTCCATTCATCTCTTGCTTCGGTTATCCAATCTGGTTGGATAATAGAAATGGCACAAAGCAATGCTTCCACCTCTTCATTCTTTCTTGAGAGTGCATCTGCAACAACATTAAGCTTTCCTTTTTTGTAGATTATTTCAAAGTCATAACCCAACATCTTTGTGACCCATTTTTTCTTCTCTTCTGAAGATAGTCTTTGTTCCAAAAGTGTTTAAGACTATCATGATCAGTTTTTACCTTGAAGTGTCTTCCCATTAGGTAAGTTCGCCATTTCTTTAGTGCATGCAGTATTGCTAACATTTACTTCTCATAAATAGGTTTCTGTAAATACTTTCCTTTGATTGGAAAACTTTCAAAAGCAATGGGTCTTCCTTCCTGCATTAAAACAACACCAATTCCATTTCCTGAGGCATCACATTCCACAATAAAGGTTTTTGTGAAGTATGGCGTAGCTAAGACCGGTGCTAGGCACATTGCCTCTTTAAGATGTTCAAAGGCCTTAGTTGCTTCAGGAGTCCATGAAAATGCATCTTTCTTCAATAATGTTGTTAGAAGTGCTGCTATTCTCCCATAATTCTTAACAAACTTGCGATAATAGCCTGTTAACCCGAGAAATCCTCGCAACTGCTTTATTGTCTTGGGGACTTTCCATTCCTTAATAGCTTTAATTTTGTTAGGGTCTACTTTAACACCCTCGTGAGATATAATATGACCCAGATATTCCACCTCTTGTACTCCAAAGAAACATTTGGATGTTTTCGCATATAATTGTTTCTCCTGCAATAGTTTGAGCACCCTGTCAACATGTTCAACATGATCCTTCCAAGACCTACTATAGATTAGTATATCATCAAAAAATACGAGAAAAATTTTTCTAAGGAAGGGTTTGAAAATGGAATTCATCAACCCTTGAAATGTAGAAGGTGCATTGGTGAGGCAAAAAGGCATGACCAAAAATTCATAATGACCCTCATGAGTTTGAAATGTTGTTTTTGGAATATCTTCAGTCTTCATTCTAATTTGATGATATCCTGAACGAAGATCCAACTTGGTAAAATAAATTGCTCCATGTAATTCATCCAATAATTAATCAATCACAGGAATGGGAAATTTATATTTAATGGTAAGCTTATTGAGCTCCCTATAATCCAGACACATTCGCCATGATCCATCCTTCTTGTGTACCAATACTACAAGAGCAGAGAAAGAACTTTGACTAGGTTGAATTATACCCGCCTCTAACATTTCTGCAATCATACGTTCAATTTCTCTCTTTTGGACATAATGATATCTATAAGGCCTAATGTTTGGAGGAACACTTCCTAGAATCAAATGAATAGCATGATCATGATCACGAACAAGTGGGAGTCCTTGGGGAGTTTCAAACACCTTGGAATGATTGTCCAGGACTTGTTGGAGATCTGCAGAAATAGATGATTTTGATGTTGGAACTTCTAGTGAGCATAATTGTGTAATTACGCCTCGTTGTTATTTCTTTAGAATATTTGTCATGACATTAGATATTATTTTATTTCCCGGCTTCCCCGCAATACCCCATAATTCGACTTCCTTTCCTTCTGAAAAAAAATTTCAAGAAAAGTTATTGAAAATTAAAAGCTACCGTTCCCAAAGATTGTAACCATTGTACTCCTAGTACAACATTAGCACCTCCCATAGGAATGGAAAGAGTTGGACTAGTTAATACATATTCCCCCATGGTTAGCTTGATATTATGACATTTTCCAGAGAAATTTATAGTTCCTCCATTTCCAACCATCACTCGACATTCTGGCGCTGGGTATAGGAAATAATTTAATTCCTTGGCTACCTTACAATGAATAAAATTATGGGTGCTACCTGAATCAATCAACACTATTACCTTTTTCTTCTTTATATGTCCTTATATCTTGAGAGTTTGAGGAGTGGTAATTTCTGCCAGTGCATTACACGATATGGTCGGATTCATTTCTTCCCCTTCTATGGCTGGTTTGTGGTGTATATCCTCTTCTTGTTCATTTTCTTCTTCCTCTTCACAATCTATGTAAAATAATTTCTTCTCAACACACTTACAACCTTTAGTTATTTTCTATCACAACTGTAGCAAAGCCCTTTTGCTCTTTTTTCCTCCAATTGTTGTGGTGTCAACCTTGTAGGTTGTGGAAATCTAGGTGTAGCAACACTTCCTTCTTTATAGAAGTGAGTGGTAGGCTTTCTTGTCGCCATAATTTTACATTCAATTTTTCTTTCCAACTTGAATGCCTTCTCCAATGAAACAGGTTCCAAAATGCGAACTTCATGTTGGATGTTATCCTTTAAAGTGCCTATGAAGAGATCAATCCTGTGTTCCTATGGAATATCAGTTACCCTTATATTCAATTTTTGGAAGTCCTCAATGTGCTCCCCCACTAAGCCCTTTTTTTTTAGATTTATCAATTGGCTAAAGAAGGTGTTGCTCTTTGTATCCTCAGAATGTGCTATCATTTCCTCCGTAAAAATTGACCAAGTGACTATTTTTTTATGGGAGCAAAGCCATCGATACCATACAAAGTATTTTGTTCTAAATGTAAAGTTGCAATGCGTACCTTTTGTGTGTTTTTCACGTTATGGAGATCAAAATATTGCTCCATCTGTAGTATCCATGTTACGGGATCCTTTCCATCAAACTTCCTCATCTCCATTTTTGGAATATGGTGGTTCTTCCCACCAACATTAGAAGTTATGAAATCACGATTAACATTTATTTTTTTCTCATCATGAGTTTCTTCTACTATCTTTTCACCATTATGAAACATTTCTTGTATCAACTTTGTCAAACCTTCCATGTCTGCTTTTAGATCCTTCTTCATGTTTTCCATGTTGTCTTTCATGTCATCCATATTAGCTTCCATGTCAGCTTCCATGCCATCCATCTTAGCTTCCACGCCTTTCTTCAAAACTTCCATTTCATTTTTTGTTGCTCTTTTCGAGAGCGAAATTTGGTGCACTTGCTTTTGTAATTTTGATAGTTCATGTTGCAATTATTAATCTTCTTGAGTCATAGTAGAGCCTTCTAAAGGCTTAATGGGTGTTGAATTATTTTTATGGGGCATCTTTTAGAACCCAATACTGATATATATTCTGCAATATGCCCTTGGAATCAATTCAAATTGATTCTTCAAACAAGACTTATGCAATTCAGAAAAAGAAATACACACCTTTTTCTTGCTTTTGAGGAGCTTGATATTGAAATTGGATTATCTATGTGATTGTAGTACTTCAATTTTTGAATTTAGGTATTGACGTAGCCCTCTGAATTCTCTTTCGAATGCCACAGGTCTGACCTGATTTGGATTCTCCAAGACAAATTTGTGTCCGATCTCCCACAATGACCTAATTATGGTTTGGTTCAGTAGAGAGAACTTGTACGACTTTCCACGTGTCACTGTTTTGTCCTTCAGATCTTAAGTTGATATCCAAGAAACTATGGTCCATTTACTTGCGACCACTTTTTACGGCACTCCAATCTGATGCTCAGAGAGAGAGTTATGAATCTTTTCCCACGATCACCTCTTTGAGATGAAATTCGGGAGCCTGAAAAAGCACTACTTTCCACAGATCATATCTCCAAAAATATTTTGAACCAAGCTTTGAAATGTTTTGACAAATTTGCTCAGGATTTTGGATTCGTACCCTAAAAATTTCAGATTTTGAACCTTCGTAGAAAAAAAAATTATAGCGAAAATTCCACGATGACCTGTTTAGAGCAGCGAAACCCTAGAATCCAAACCTCTGATACCAAATGTTGTGTAACCAACTCCAAAAATAGAAGAAAAGAGATATCAACGCCTTAGAAATAAGCCAATTCAAGGGGGAAACCTCCAATACATTACATAAATGAACAATTCTTGGATGATACAATTTACAAAACCTCCTTTCTATATATAGGAGTCCATGGGGCCATAATGTAATCCTAGTGGGGCCACAATATAATCCTAGCCAACCTAACAATAATAATTTAAGGGCACAATAATAACAATATGGGGGTTACAAGGGTACAATAATAACAATAAGGGGGTTACACTAACAACAATAGGGGACTATACTAGTAATATAGGGACCTAACAGATTTTGGGGCTTTGGGACCTCCAGACTTGGGTGTAACTTGCTTCTTTGTCATTTTTGGGGATAACTAAGAAAGATGAAACTATTTGATATGGTTAATTTTGACACAAAGGATATTATAGAAAATATGAGACAATTCTGGGAATCTAAGCAAGGGGTTTTGGAAAGAAAACAAAGGTTTTATGGGTGCAGAGGACTAAACAAAAGTATTTTTTGGCTTTCTGTGCACTTTTTAACCCTTTTGGACCATGGAAATTGTCCTTTAATGACTAGAATTACTTTAAAATAGATTTTATGTAAATGGAAAATTTTGAGAAAAATTTGCAAGGATTCGCCTTGTTTTTTCAAGTTTTGGGCATACTAAACTAGCAATTCAGGTCTCTGTAGCTTAATTGATTTGTTTTAATAGTCAATTGGTGAAATTTGCCTTTGAATTTGTGAATTTTCAGGTTGGAATACTGAAAAATACCTCTGCAGGTATTTTGGTGGTAGAGAAGAGTTTCTGGTTGTATCAGCTTCAGACTGGATGTTATGACTCAGTGGAAAGCATCCAGAGTCCTTTAAATGCAGTCTCTGTGGTGAAATTCCACTACAAGGGGATAAATTGGCTAGAAAATGTTTAAGTTTCATTCACACAGTCGAGGGTAGGCTAAATCAGTTGGGGAGGTAAATAATACACAAAACAATGCAATATTTAGGTTAAAAAACTTTAACATCAAACACTGTTCATGTCATTAATTAGAGGTTCCTTCAATGGGAGGAGGCAGATTTGCTTTGAATGTGAAAACAACTTGGTGGTTTTCGTGTTGATTTGGGATGGTAAGTAGTTTTGAGCAATTGGAACGCGATTGAATAGAATTTAGACACGTAGCAATGGGCGGTTTGGGAAAACTACTTTTATCGTGTGATTTTTGACAAACTTCATCTGATTACTTTTGCAGAGTGATATGAAACGCGCACCGTTAGATCTGGTCAGATGATGCGAATGGTCCAGATTAGCCTTTAAGTTGTGGGGATAGGAAAAGGTGGGACCCGAGATTCATTGTAAGCCATTGATTTGATAGTTGACGATCTATGGTCATAGTTTAATGTGACAGGAAATGGTGGGGCATGAGGCCTTTTCATCACATTGAATTAGGACCATCGGATTAGGAAGATTAGGGTGATCGAATAATCGTGGATGAATGCGATGGCACTGGGTTTATGTACAAGACAATAGGTTTATATATATAAAAGGAGTTTATATATAGGGTAGAATTCATAGGTCAAGTCAAATGGGAAATTTAACCAAGGTTTGAACTTTTATACGAAATATGGAGTTTCATATAACGGGGAAAAGGGGTAGAGTTATAATTTTAACCTTGGGTAAAGCTTGTGCGGGGAAAAATGGTGAAAGTATTTACAAAGGATAAGCGGGATAATGTTTTATCATTCCAAACATATAAAATATGCATGAAAACTGATTTTCGTATTTTATTTTATTATATAGTTTTTAGATTATTTGAAGGTCTAAAACTATAGGGGGTGGGGTATTTGTGTATTGATAGTTTTTATGTCAAAGGGATATTTTGGGGAATTTATTTAAACATGTGAGTAATAACTTTGACATAAAAATATTATAATAAGGGGGTTTTGGGATAATTAATAGAAAATGAGTTATATTAATAGGACTAGGACATTTTATAGGGATTTAATAAATAAGTTAGGTGTTAATATGACTAAAGGGGAAAATGAATACTCAAAACACATAAATATAACTAAGGCAAGTGAAAATTTAAAGCAAACCTTCATTAACATAACTTATCACTTTTTCTTAGTATATAATGTCTTTTGAGGGTTTTATGCTTCATGAGATGTAGGAAGTTAATCAAATGGGGTTTAAGCATCATTAAGTAAAAATGGGATCTTTACTTATGAAATTGCATGGTGATGAATGCATGAGTCGTAGATGATGAAAATTTGGGATTAACATAGAAATTTAACACCTTCAACTAGCCAATCATTGAGCCTTGGGTCTGGTCCCAACAGAAGTCAGAGAAATGCTCTAAGCCACTTTGAATGATACTTTAGAATGTCCAATATCTATAGGGAAAGGGAAATTAGTTATTGGAGCCCGGTGAAATATATTTACAATGCTTTTTCCCACCTTCTTCTACCAACCCATTCTTTAATCTAACATTTTTTCTTCCATTTATGCAGGTGCATTTGAGCTAGCAACCTTTTAAAACATTTTTTCTTTTGAAAGTAGTAAAACTATCTAATTCTTACTTATTTCATCCAAGGACCCAGATTAAACTGTTGGTTTCCTTTTATTCTCTACCTATCTACTGAATTGTCAAGATTAAACTATCTAACAATTCTTTATTCTCTATCTAAAACAAGTAAATTGAAACATGAAAAGTCAATATTGAACAGTTCAACTCATCATGGATTATGGCATTTATTGACACTCTGCCATAATCAACTGTAAAATTAAAAAGTAGTGGCATTTAGGTTTGCACACTTTCATGTTTTATTCATTTTTTTCTTTGGGGTATCTTATTTTTTCTAAGTCCTTTGATTTTTATTTTAGGACTTTTACCCTCTTTTTGTTTTTCTATTTTTTTATTTTTAAAAATATGGGAATACAACTTGCAGAAGGCAAAGTATGTACATATTTACAAGAATATCATCAGTCAATTCAAATTTATGAATCATATATTTATAGGTCACTAACAGCGGCTTCACATGGGGATGTCATTTCCTGGTGAAATGTCAAGAACTCTAAGATCAGTAGCCTTGAATTTTTAACCTTGATGATCCTGTAAATGTCTTCTGATTTTTGGAACAACTCATACTTATGATATTTTACTCTTAAAAGCTTAGGGCCTTCACTCAGGGCTTCAACTTTTGAAAATAAAATATCCAATCCAATCTACTCACTTGCAATGAATATTTACAATGATGTAAAAAAGGAATCAATTTGGAACTGACTGTTAGTTAACTCAGAAGAATAGTAGTGTTTAAGCATTCTACCATTCACTGGTCCATCTAGAAGATCTGTTCCATCCAACTTTCGGACAAAAAATGCATTGTTACCCCTGTACCCATAAATTTCATAAGGTTCCTTCCATAAAAAATCAAATCTTCCATGTTTTCCCTTTTCCTCTCTCCTGGAATCCCACTTCAACACTTTATCTCCTATGTAAAAATCATCTTCCTTACTCCTTTTATCAAAAATATTTTTGATCTTATCACGAATTACTTGAGATTTTTCATATACTTCCTCCCTTGTCTGCTGTAAATGAATGGTTCGATTTATTCTCCATTGATTGTCATTAATCTCAACTTGTGATTCCTGAATAATTTTCATTACTAGAACTCCCAATGATGGAGGAAAAACTACATCCATTCCATAAAATAGCTAATAAGGTGAAGTACCAATTGACTTCTTGGTGGTAAGTCTATCTGCCCATAGGGCATAGACCAGCTTTTTGTTCCTAGTCTTTTTCTTTTCTTGAAGTAGTTTTTTGATAATGTTAACCAGGCTTTTATTAGAGGATTCTGCTAAGCCATTACCTTGAGGGTAATAAGCAGTAGAGAAACCTAGGGTAATGTTATACTTACGGAAAAAGGAAATCATTTTCTTGGATTTAAATGCAACTGCATTATCAGTAATAATTTTGTGTGGGCATCCAAATCTAGATAAAAGATTGTTTTCAATAAAAGAGATTATGACTGAGTCTGTGGCTTGCCTAGTAGGAATGGCTTTTATCCACTTGGTAAAATAATATGTGGTAGTCAAAATCCCTTTATGATTTCCTGAAGATGGGGGATGAATTTCTCCAATGAAGTCGAAACCCAGTTGTTGAAAAGGCATCTCACTAGAAATAGATTTTAGGGGCAAGTGTAACAATTTCTTTCTCCCTTCAAAAATCTGACATTGGTGACAGGAGGTAACATTTTTTTTGACATCAGCAAACAATTTTGGCCAGTAGAAACCTGCTCTAAGAATTTTATCTGTTGTGCTTTTCCAGTATAAGTGGCCTCCGCAGCCACGTGCATGAAATTCCTCAAGAATCTTCTTAGCTTCTGATTTCAATAAATAATTAAGTAAAATCCCACTTTGATCTTTCCAATAAAGAATTTTATCTAAAATAAAATATCTCATTGCTTTGAGTTTGAAAAATCTAACTTTAATTCTAGTTAAACTAGGAGGAGCTTGTAAATGTGTAAGTACAAAGATAATATTTGAGTACCATGGTAAGTCTAGATAGGCCTCATTGATCAATGGAGTCGCCTTCTCTTCTTGGTCATCAATTTGTGAAATGAAATTTATATCTAAGGCATTACAATTGGATTCAGCCATTAATCTGGCTAACCCTTGTCCTTTTGTCAGCTTAGTTGGTTTGATTTCAATATCATACTCAAGGATAGTGGCAATCCACTTTCCTCTTCTACCATCTGGTCCATCCTGTGTAAGAATATCTTTGACTACAGAATTGGGAACATAGGCAATAATGTGGGAGTAAAGAATGTACACTCTCAAATCTTTCATAGCTTTAACCAAGGCTAAAGCTTTCTTTTCCATTATGTTGTATTTCAGAGTTGCATCTCTAAGTGTTTTACTGAAAAATGCTATAGGATGTTCAAACCCTTGATCATTTTTTTTTCAAAAGAACTGCAACTATGGTATTTTCAGAGGCAAATGAAAATATAATAAAATATTTTTTGAAGCTTGGGCTAATTAAGACTGTTGTTTTGGTTAAAGCATGTTTTATAGATTCAAAAGATTGTTTTTCTTCAACTGTCCATTTTAATACCGAGTCTTTTTTCAGCATGTTATTAAGGTCTTTTATGATTTCAACTAGATTAGAAATAAATCTTCTTAAAAAATTTATTTTACCTAAAAATGATTGTAACTCTTTGATGTTCCTAGGTGGGTGAATGTTTAGTATCGCTTCAATTCTTGCTGGATCTATCCTAATACCTTCCTTGGAAATTATATGTCCTAATAATTTACCTTCTTCAGGTCCAAAAAGAGTCTTTTTGGGGTTTAAGGATATACCATATTTCCTACATTTAATGAATACCTGTCTCAAGTGATCCAAATGTTCATTATCAGATTTAGAAAACACAGTAATATCATCTAAGTAAATAACCAAAAAGTCATGTATTTCTTTAAAAAAGGCTATATCCATAGCCCTTTGAAAGGTGGCTCCAGCATTCATTGATCCAAAAGGTATTTTCACATACATGAAAGTGCCCCAAGGAGTAGTAAAAGTTGTCTTGGGTTGATCTTTTTTCTAAACAAGTATCTGGTTATAACCTGAGAAACCATCCAATAAAGAAATTCTTGAATATCCAACTACTCTCTGCAAGATGTGATCCATCTTTGGGAAAGGGTAATTATCTTTCAAAGACACTTTATTGAGATTTTTGAAATCTACACATAATCTTATTTCTCCATTTTTCTTCATAGCAGGTACTAAGTTAGAAACCCAATCAGAATATCTGATTGGTGCAATTATTTGTGCATCATAAATTCGTTTGAATTATTTTTCTATCAAAGGTAACAAGACAGGATTAATCCTTCTTATTTTTTGTCTAAAAGGCTTCTGTTCATCTTTTACAGGAATCTTATGTTGAATTATATTTGTGTCATAAGCCTTTAAATCTTCATAACTCCATGCAGATACATCTTGATATTCTTTCAACAGATCAATGTATTTGAATTTTTCTTCTTGTGGTAAAGATTTAGAAAATTTTATCTTTTTAGGATGTAATTATGTTCCTATATTTCACTCACCAATATCATATTTGACTGGTTCCATTTCAGGCTTCTTGGGCACATCATTGGAATCAAACAAGTCTTCTAAAGGAGTTAAAACTTTAGGTAAAAGATTATCTTTCAATTCTAGAATGTATATTTCTTCTTCAATTATTTCCTCTATGTCTACTTTTTCTAAGTTATCTATATTTGATTTAGTAAATACAGTTGGATTTTTATATTTATGTACATCTACACTATTTATTTCACAGTTAAAATCATCATCTACATTACCATCTGAATCTAAATTATCATCAGTGTCTATATTACAGTTTTGGAATTCTTCCTTGTTTTTCAGAAAATTGAAAATCTGTTCATCTTCAGAGAAAATCTGCCAGTATTTAACATTGTCAGGAATAATGGTTCTGTATTTTAATTTAGCATTATATCTATTTTTTGGTTGAAAAGGTAATTTACAAGTACTAGAAAAAGTTGCTAGGCAATGTGCTTGCAACTTTTGATTTTTGGGAATAATGGCAAATTTAGACTCTAGTAAATCATCAACCAAGTCAATTTCTGCATCTCTATATCTAGCTAATCTAGGATTATGAACTCAATATTCAGCTTTTATTTTCTTAATAACTAAATCTGAATCACCCATGATTAAAACTCTTTTGCCTCCTAAATTCCTGATAATTTGGAGGCCTAAGAGAAATGCTTCATACTCTGCGATGTTGTTGGTGCATTTAAAGTTGAGTCTAAAGGCATGTCCTTCCGAATGAATGGTTTCCATGTTGGTGATCCATACTCCAGCTCCTGCCCCTGTCTTGTTCACTGAGCCATCAAAATCTAATTTCCAAAGGGCTTCATGAAAGATATTTTCATTGTTTGGTTCAGGTTTTTTGTTAATCAATTTAGTTTGGATATCATCATTATCAAAGTTGCATAGAATGAAAGAGTCAAGGTCAGTTGGGGTTGAATATATGGGATAATTTATGGACCTTTCTGCATTACTGACCATGTATTTCATTGATGTTTCTCTATAAAGTTTCTTGGGTTGTCCAAACACTATTATAGTGGCATAACTCATGTCCAGTTGCATAGATCCCTACAACTTAGCTCCCCATGAGCGAGAAAGAAGCATACCATACTTTGGTGGGATATCAACTACTACAATATCCATGATCATACTTTTACCTGGGTATTGAACTAAATTGACATAAAAATATTTTATCAATCCAATGCATTTAACTTTAGAGGAATCAAATGAGAACAAGTCTTTATATGGCCTAGTTATTTCTAGATTCAGAGTTTCCATAATGGATTTTGGCATTAAGTTGTGGGAAGCTCCTGAGTCTAACATTGCATTGTGTAATATCTGATCGTGAATAGTAAGACTAATGTAAAAAGGAGGGATTGCTCCATCAACATGTGTACCATTCACATCAGGACCAAGAATTAATTCGGGCTGATCATCATTTAGATTAATTGAATCCTCACCATCATTCACGTTTAACGTTTCATTGATTATTGATTTATACATGTCATTCTTTACTAATTCTGTTAAAGGAATTTTTATTTTTAGCTTGGATATTTCAACTTGAATGTTGAATGTTGGTTGAGATTTACTAATCTGCAGAAGTTCATCTTTTGTGCTTGTTAACTGAGTAGGTTTTTCTTGAGGTTCGACAGTTTTACCTTTAGTTTGAACTGTTCTTTTATCTTTTGTTTGAGTTTCTTGATTTTTGTTGTCTTTGATTATTTTTTCATGAAAATTTTGAGTGGCAGCAGATGCTTTGTTAGATCTGGAATTTTCAGCAGAAGATTTAGGATTTTATGATTTAGAGTTAGCTGGCTTTTTCTTTGGATCATGAACTATTTTTTTTTTCTGAATTAATGGCCTTTATATTATTATCCTTTTCGGAATCTTTGGAGGATTGAGCCATCTCATCAGTGATATCAACAATCTTTGGACTAGACTATTTTTTAGGACTGGGTGGGTTTGAATTTTTCTTGTTTTCTCTTGGAAGAATTTGCAAAAATTTTGTTTTGGGAGCCTCTACATTCTTTTTGTTTTGATTTTGTTGAGTTGGAGCATTGTTTTTTGTAGAAGGCTCATTTTTTTTCTTGCTCCTAAGGTTATAATGGCTGTGAATTTCATTTATTGTGAAGTCACAACCTTGCTTGTAGTCAAAAGATTCACCAGATTCTACTTTGAGTTGTTGGAGCTCAAAGAGTTCTTGATCCTCTTGAGTGAGGAAAATTGTATTTTCTTCATCTATCCCCATCACTATGTTTACCAATTTGAAACATCGACCATTGTTTTATGATACTATGGATAATCCAGATTCTGTAATTAATGACAACCACAAAAGTTTAAAAACCATAGAGTGGCTAGTGAGGCTTTTAACTAGGCCTGCAATATTTGCAATAACATTTTTTCGTTGAGGGCATGGGGCTCAAAATGCTTCCAAGCTATTCAAAGAAATCAACAAAGGATCAACTTGGACAATTTCCTTCGTACCCTTTTTATCAAAATGTCCCATTAAAGAGGAGGAAGAGAATGTTTAACTTTTGAACCTTGAAATAGCTTGGAAGCATTTTTGGCCCCATGCCCTTAAGAATTTTTTTTTTTCACAAAATATGGTTGCCTAGTGCAAAGCCTCACTAGGAACTCTAGGTCACAAAAAAAATAACATCCATCCATAAAATAGTACAGTACATAAACTAAGGTGATAGTGGTTTTTTATCTCGCTATTTCCCTTGAACTAATGTGCCTTGTGAGGCTTTACACTAATCTATGAGATTTGCTGTAATAGGCCCTACAACCTAATAGCTCCATTTTCACTCACCATGAAGTACCAAAATACATGAAAATTTATATAATGATATATTTTTTTATCATACCTCCCCCTTTTTTTGTTAGGTAAACTTGACTCAGGGAAAATTTGTCAAATTTGACTATGTCATTAGTGTTAGTTTTGGGCATGTGGTTTTGCATACCCATGGTTTTCTTCCCATGGGATTACATGTAATGAAGCCTTTAAAAGGTTTGGAAGACTTCATTGTATGAAGGCCATGAAGGTGAGTGGTGGATTCTCATGAGGCCAAGCTTGGCTAACGTTTTGGCCAAGGCATCTAATGGAATTCCATTAGGTTGTGTTTTTCCCCATAGTTGGGATTTTCCTAGGGTAAACTGTGTGTATACAATTTTATGTGTTTTTTTGCTATGGTTAATATTTAATGTTTTTCTCTTAGTAAATTCTATATCTCTTTGGTAGTTTCTACATTTGGTATCAGATCTTCAAGAGGACACATTTATGGTTGTGGGGTTTTTCTCAGGCCTATGGTAGACCCTATTATAGTGGGAGATTTGTGATATTGATGAAAGGATATGGTAAACAATGGAAAGATAGAGATATGGAAATTCAATGAACAATTTTTTGAGTTTTGGAAGATCAATATGGAGTACTATTATGAAACCAGCCCCAAAATAGAAGAAAAGAGTGATCAAGGCCTTAGAAATATCCACTTCGAGGGGGAAACCTCCAATACATTATATAAATGAAAAATTCTTGGATGATACAAATGAAAAAACCTACTTTCTATATATAGGAGTCCATGGGGCCACAATATAATCCTAGCCGACCTAACAAGAATAATATAAGGGCACAATAATAACAATATGGGGGCTACAGGGGTACAACAATAACAATAAGGGGGCTACACTAACAACAATAAGGGGATACACTAGTATTATAGGGGCCTAACATGCCCCTCTCCTTCAAACAAGTGTTGCCCTCAATGCTTGATTATTTTTGGATGCTTCTGTATAAAATTCTCATCCTCCCATGTGGAATCTTCAACGGGCAAGTTCTTTCACTTGATGAGATACTCTGAAATTGATCAATTTGGTAGTTTTCAAGTTCTTGTTTCTGTGACGGCTTCAAAACTTCTTTTGCTACGATGTTGATCTTCCTGTTGTTTCATTCGATTTTGCACCAAAGTTAGGTTATCCTTTGAGAGTTGGAAAATTTTTTGTTGATGCTCGATGTGATATTACACAATTTTAGCATCTGTTAGTCATCAGTAAATTTTTCTAATATCAAATGATGACTAAATAATAATTCTATATTTCTAGAAGCAAAATTTGAGAAATATTGTGAGTTCTAGAAATCTCACTGCCTTCATCATCCTAAAACTAACTATTTTACTATCTTTCCCTCTCTCTTCCTCCTAAAAATCTACCCCACTACTGCAAGGAAGAAACTCATTATTTTTGGCTTGTTTGCCTCATTTATCACCTCATGTATTCCCTCATTCATCCCCTTTTCCCCCTCTGAAAACCCATTTTTTCTTTCCCCTAAAAACCCTCATAATTCCCCCTTATTCATCATTGTTCTCTAAAAAAACCTCAAACAATGTAGAAATCCATTTTTACATTATTTAAAACTAACTTTAAACCTATCGGACCCTTAAAAACCTTATAAAAACTATGTTTTTACACTAAACCTTCCCCCTTTGAGAAATCAGGCCTTAAGCCTCTTTTTCCTTAAAGCCCTAGCCCTTCCCACGCATGAGACCGCGGCCTCCGCCCGTTTTCTAGCCCCTTCCCCATTCGAATAAACTCTGCCCTGTTCATTATATAACCCCCAAAAAACCTTATAAATACACCCCTTTAACCCTTCATAATATATCTTGGGCATGGAAGATTTTAGGGGCTAATATTCGCAGGTGGGCTAATTTTCCATGATTTTTCCAAAAAAAAGATTCGCCAATTTACATTTTTTTTATAAAAATGATTTGCCCAAATTTTACAATATAAAATTATTTTAAGTTAGAATTCGCCAACATTATATAGATATTATATATAATATCGTTATAAATTTGAATAATTTTACAAATACAATAGTAAACATTTTATACTTTTCATATTAGGGACTAGTGAGATTTGCTAATTTTTAAAACTTCAAGATAATTTTCCATCCTTAAAATTTTCCCTAATCTTGGGTCTTGCCTTCCACTTAACCCTACTTCCCAACCAAAACCCAACAATTGTCCCCAAGATCCACCCTCCAAACTTGCGCGCTACTCCCCGAGTCATTTTGCACCATCGATCTCATCTCTCGATATCTGACGACTCCAAACCCATATCGCGCAGAAACTTACGATCAAGTTTAAAGTCTTTAACCTGCACGAAATGGGAGGTATTCACCCTACCACATGTCGATAACCTAGTGGCATCATGTGCGTTTGGTCTAATACCAATTATCTCCCTCAACGCGCGCGATAAACCACTTATGGTTTTCCTAAAACCGCTTTTCCCTCCCTGCCCCAGAATTCAAATCTTTCACCTTCGTTTGAATTCCACTAGGTTCCGCCTCCAGAACCATGCCCCTGCGCCCTCTCCTCCTCTACAAAATGCCTCCTGATCACCCAAAAACCCTGAAAACGAAGTTAGGCCTACTCTCGCAAGTTTTTAACTAATTAAGTTTGTGTTTTGTGCAGGTTTTTAATGGTGGGGATGCCCAAAAATGCGTTCCGATGGCCCAGAAAGGACAAGTGAAGCCCTGGATGACGATCCAAGGGGTTTCAAATGAATTTAATGGACCAAAGGCAAATATTAAAACCCTGTCACCACCAAGGTCATGATCCTTGGTAGACATTCGACCTTTCAGCCACAAAGAGGACCACCTCCCTGCACATAGACCAAACAAACAGCCAAAGAAGCAATGGAGAAATGAAGAAAGCAGAAGGATTAATTATGTAATCTTAAATCAAAAGATAAAAACAAAGGATTAGCCAAATATAACAAAGATTAAAGACAGATAAATAAATGCAGAAAAAAGGCATATTATCAAAGTTTAATCAAAGTTCAAAGGCCTAATAAATTTTTTTATGATTAAACAAAGATAGGTCAACCCAAAGACACTTTCGAATGACTCAACAAAGAAGCATTTACTTCTCCACAGACCAAATTTCCACCTACAACATGATTTCTTTTCATAAAGGCATTGGGCAGTTATTAGGCTAAGTCAGAGATATTTTATCTGTTAAAAAATTATTGTAAAAAATTATGAATAGGCCTTAAAAGTCAAACATTTCACCTATTCTTCCTTAGAAGTTAAGATAAGAGTTATTGAAACAGAGAAGTAGCTGCAGATATTCCTGCCTTAAGCCTTGCATGGTCTTCAAGGTTAGGAATGCACTTACTCTATAATAAGTGATACTCAAACCCTATATTAAGCTTCACCTCCTTATTTGCAACATAAATACTGCATTTGAACTCATTCTATTGCTGGCATTTGATGACTCTTTGAAGTAATACGTAGTCTCTTGGAAGTTGAAAGAAAATTGATGTCTTAGATCTTGTGGATGCCCTGATTCATTTGTTGATGGAGGAGGCTAGATTACTGGAACCCTGAGCCTGGTTGTTGGTTAAGTGCTTCTAATCCATTATTGTTATTTCCTATTTTCATTTTTTTCCCATCTTTCTCTGTTGTAGTAGAGAAAAAATTTTAGGCTAAGAAATGTCTTTTGAAAGAACCTTATTTATTTTTCCTCTTCACTGTCTTAATGTTTTCTTCTGCAAGGTCTGATTGGAGGATTCTTAACTGCCCTCCAGTTCCATCTAACTTGTTATTTTAGAAATAATTCAATAGAGTGAAACCATGAAAATTTATGGTGAGTCCATGTCCCTTGATTATGGCTTGAGATATTGTTTCTAAAACTTCTTTAAAGTATACTTAGTAGAGTCTAAACTAGGGAAGTATATGGTATGCCCTGTCCTTTGGACTGCCTCAAAATGTTGCTTTAAAGGTCCCAAAGAGTTAGTCAAAATAAATTATATTATTTATGTTTTATCTTAGGCTCCTCCCACTGTTATCTTATATGTCTTCTTTATCTAAAATTAGTCCTTTGATTGCTGGATTATTGTCTGAAATGTTTTCTTATTAAAAGTTTGTCCAAAGAAGTCTATGGTTTGCCCTGTCCTTTGGATTTCTTCAAAACAATTACCTTGAAATATTTCTATTGTTTAAGTAGAGCTAGAGTATTTTTAATTTATTATAGCTTTACTACCTTCACAACTTATTAATTTCCATCTCATTATCCTAAAAACTTTGAAGATCCACTGGCCAAGTTAGATTTTCCCTATGATACTCCCCGATCCATTGATGAAATTATCATGACTTTAATTTGACTCCATTTCCCAATGACTTAGAGATTTCCTCATTCTACCTATGCTCTTTGATCATCATACCCAACCAAAACAAAAAACAAACCTCATACTCAATAACTAGCCTAAAATCAACCCTTAAAAGAAAACAAGCACATAACCTTTGCAAACAATTTGAGAGATCCCTCTTTGAGTCTAGGAAAGCTAGGTCCTAGGACTCTAAATACTGGTTCCATGTTACCTTGTCATTTGGTATACCAATCTAAAAAATCACAAGACTCCAACATTATGGCAATCACGGTGGGACAATTTTGAGTAAAGTCCCAAGATAAAACACTAAGTATCCATCCAGTGAATCATAGCTACCTCAAACATTACTAACACAATGGTGATCATGATCAGACTTTCTGAGTCAGTGACAATCTAAGTACACCTTAGGATTTCATAAACCCTTATCAAATCAAAGAGGATTCAAGCTATCAACCATAGAGTAGAATCAGTTTGTTTCACCATCTTAGCTAAATGATGATTTAGGTATAGGACACTCTTACAAAACAATAGAACTACATAAAAACTCAAAAAACCCCAAAAAAATTCCAATATTGGCTTCTATTACTTATTGGTGGTGGACCATAATACATTTTACCTTCAGAAAAGCTAAAAATTTCCACCTGGTGACTCCACTAGCCCTATCAGGCCTGTTAATCCACTAGTACTTTCATATTTCCTTAGGATTGTATCAAATCAATCCCTATAAGTCTAGAAGCCTAGTCCCATATTCTAGAAAGATACCAAACATTAAGAGAGGTCAAAACTTCTGAAAGTAGTCCTTATACTTTAAGCCTCCCTCAATTTTGAATTTGAAATCTGGCTTCACATAGGATCAATACCAGATCTCATCCAGACCCTAATCCTCCTGCAATAGTTGATGATATAGAAAATATTTTGTGGAAAACTTCTAGAACTAGAAATTTAACTACTGATAGGACTATCCAAAGAACAAGATCTGTCCCTGAAAAACTTATAGTCTTGAAAGATCCTCACTTTGACTTGTCTCACACAAAGAACCTATTCAGAACCAAGTCACATAGTGACATAGACCAAACTGACCTTGAGCCCACAGATTTGCAGCAGAGTTCTAGTAGAGAAGCCTTCCCTTCTACTCCACCTGATTTTTAACTTCTCCTTCACTTTACCTCCTTCCATAACAAATCTGCTCAAAATCAGTTTGTTGGTCCAAGTACTTCCAACACACCCATCCACATTTCCATTATTCAAAACACTCCATTTCATCCCACTTTCCCTTTTACAAATCCACCTATTGTAAATCCCCCATTTTCTCTCACCATGGCAGCATGGTATGCCCCATTAGTGTTACCACAACCTCTAGTTCCTTTTCCAAATGATTATCAATCCAGAATTCCCCATTTCATTGGAATTGAATATACTACTACCCAACAACATGTAGATAAAAATAATGATGCTTTTGATTACATGGAAATAGAAGAAGAGACCATTAAGATGACAATATTGCTTAAAGTCTAGGAGGAGAAGCCAAAAAATAGTTTAAAGGCTTAAATCCTAATAGCATAAATGATCTCCCTTCTTTATATCAAAAAATCATAAATAAATGGGAAATTAAAAATAACACTCTCCAAATCCTTTCATAATATAGCAACCTCAAAAGAAACATCGGGGAAAGTGTCCAAGATTATTGCACTAAATTCAATATTGTTTACAATGCACTTCCCCCAAACATGAAACCTCCACTAGGCTTAGCCTTAGCTAAATTTCCTGAAGGCTTTGATCCAGACATGGCTTAACAGCTAAGAGAAAGAGACCCCTTGAATTTAGAAGATATGCAGAGGGGAGCTATAAGTGTAGAGGCAAATCTGATTGAGAAAAGAGCTAGGTTGAAATCAGAAAAAAGAGTCACATACAAATCTGAAACAATGGCATCAACCTAATCATATGATGCCAAAATTGAAAACTTAGTGAGAGTAATGGAAAGAATGCTTGAGAAATTAAACTTAAATGATAGAGTGCCTCCTAGAGAAAACCAAATCAATCCCCAAAACAGAAATATAAATCCAAACTTCAGAAGAGACCCTATTCAAAATAGACAAAGAGATAATGACCAACAAATTAGGCCTCCTTTTCAAGAAAACTATGTAGATCAAGAAGAATAAAGGGAAACTGAAAGGTTAGAAGAAAATCATGTGAATTTGACAGGATCTAACAATGAGGGTGATGCTTTCATCACTGAAGAAGAACAAGGATTCTTCTCCTCAGAACAAATTGAAAACAATCATGAGGATTCTGAAGATTACCAATTGGGGTTTGAAAATGCAATAATGGAGGTGCACAGACAATATGATCTTAGAAGTAAAAGGAACGAAGAAACTTCCAATGATAAAAACATAGACATTTCTATTAGGAAAAATTTATAAAAACTTCCTAAAAAGACAACAAACAATAATAACACTTTGAATAAGAAGACTGAATCAAACAAGGACAAAATTAGTGAGCAAAGTGTTGACCCAAGCTACCCTAGTACCTCTGCTAGTGGCCCTGAGAAATCTTTCCTAATTAACAGTCCTAATAAAACTCAGCAAATCAGAATTGCTGAAAAGACTATGATTGACAAAACATATGTAAACATGTCAAAAAAATTAGTCCCTTTCAACCTTGAGGGTGAGATTGCCAAGATCAAAATTAGCATACCCCTAGTTGAACTAGTATCCCAGGATGTATATAAAAATCAAGTTTTGAAAGCTTTGAATATAGGCAATGATACTGATACTTTGAACTTGGCAGATTATAAACCAGAATTATTGTTTGGGCCTGAAGTTGAAGGAAAATACCAAGAAGGGGTTGTCCATCCATTCTATGTTAGCTTAAATAAAAATGATAAAATCTTACACAATGCCATGCTAGACTCTGGAACCTCTCAAAACCTTATGCCAAAGGTGGTGATGGAGGGATTAGGCCTAGAGATTACTAAACCTTACAAGGACCTGTATTCCTTTGATTCAAGCAGAGTCAAGTGTTTAGGTCTGATCAAGGTTTTGTGTGTCAATCTGGAACAAATTCTTGCTAAGGGTCTAGTTATGGACAATAGTGGTTGCTGACATTCCCCCAAAGTATGGAATGCTTCTTTCCAGATCATGGGGAGCCAAACTACAGGGAAGCCTTCAAATGGGCATGTCTTATCCTACCATTCTAGTTTTTAACGAAACTAGAAGATTATATAGAGAATCTCATATGAAATATATAGTAAGCAACATAGATAGATCAAACAACACTCTTGTTTATTCTATTCATTCAGATCTAGATTCTTGTATATTATACAATGAAGATGAAATCAGCCAACAAGAAAAGGAAAATGAAATAAGATAAAGTCCCCTAGAACAGTCAAATCAGATCTCAAAAGAAGAATCTAACATCCTTAACCTTAGCAACCCTAAATACAAAATGACAATGAGTATGAGATAGAAACACTTTGGGAAATGATCTTTGATGGCTGTTGCAGCAAAGTAGGTTATGGAGCTGGTGTGTGGGTGCATAATACAAACAAAGGACATTTCTATAAGTTTGACTTCCCATGCACCAATAACATTGTAAAATATGAATCCCTCCTCCTTGGCCTACATTTGCTCAAAGATTTAGGAGCCAAGAAAATATCAGTCCAAGGAGATTCAGAGCTGATCATTAAGAAAATAAAAGGGGAGTATTCAACCAAAAACCCAAGATTAAGAGAATATAGGAATGTTTCCCTAGAGCTCCTAAAAACCTTTGAAAAATATGAACTCACTTTCATCCCTAAATCTCAAAATAACATTGCAAATGAACTTGCCTTTGCTGCCAGCAATTGCCAAATACCCTAGGTAAATGAAAAATTCAATGTCAAAGTGAAAAATCGGCCTACAGTCCTCGACAATGAAAACTATTGGCAAGTGTTTGAGGGTGATAAACACATTGATGAATTTCTGCAATCAATAAATGATTTTATTGAACCAACAGCTAGCTCAAGCCTTAAAGAAGACTATTTTGATGAAAAACAAGTCCATAAAACAGAGTTTTCCTCTACTGCTGATATAAACCAATTTGGATATCTTTATAAAGCAGAATTAATAAACAAACTAGACCAAAAGGACCTTGAAGTCTTGCAATGTAAAAATGATTCAATACCAAGGAGCCTTACACCATTAGAGGAGCTTTTTTACTTCAATGATGTAGCTAAAAAAACCAAAGATGGAGTCTACCTAAACTAATGTAGAAGAGCATAACATAGGCAACATAAATGAGCCCAAAATGATCAAGTTTCTTATCACTCTCCCTACTCATATCAAACATGATTATATTGAACTTTTCAGAGAGTTTAGAGATGTGTTTGCATGGGGGTACAAATATCTGAAATCATATGATACAAGCATTATTCAACACAAAATTCCTCTTAAGGAAAATTAGAAACCTTTCAAACAAAAACTAAGAAGGATAAACCATGTTTTATTACCTTCAGTTGAGAAAGAGATCAAAAATATGTATGATGTTGGGATCATAGTTCCCCTTAGATACTCACAGTGGGTTTCCAACCTTGTGCCTGTTAGGAAGAAGACCGGGGAAATTAGGCTTTGCATTGACTTTTGAAACTTGAATAGAGCCTCCCTGAAAGATGATTATTCCTTGCCTAAAATGGACCACATACCTCAAAAGGTGGTTGGATCTAAAAGAATATCACTGTTGGATGGTTTTTCAGGCTACAACCAGGTGCTAGTACTCCCAAGTGATCAACACAAAACAACTTTCACCACACCTTGGGGTACATTCATGTATGTTAAAATGCCATTTGGTTTGATGAATGCAGAAGCCATATTCCAAAGGGCCATGGACATAGCTTTTTCAGAAGACATAGGGTTTTTTACAATCATTTACCTTGATGACATCATTTTTTTCTCCAAAAGTGATAAATAACATTTGAGAAATTTGAGAAATTTTTTTGAGAAATGTAGAAAATATGGCTTATCTTTGAATCCCAAAAAGGCACTCTTTGGTCTCCAAGAAGGAAAACTTCTTGGCCACATAATTTCTGAAGAGGGAATCAAATTAGACCCTAAAAGGATTGAAGGCATATTGAAAATCAACCATCCTAGAAACCTCAAGGAATTGCAATCTTTCATTGGGAAGATCAATTTTTTGAGAAGGTTCATCCCCAAACTTGTTGAAATTTTGAGAAATATCACAAACATGCTCAAAAAGGAAACATGGGTTAAATGGACCTTAGAAGCCAAACAACCATTTGAACTGGTGAAACAAGCTCTCACTCAAACACCAATTCTTATTAGTCCTGATTTCACTAAGGATTTATACATTTTCTCATTTTCCTCTGAACACACCATTGCTGCAGTATTGTTGCAAAAGAATAATACAGGGAGAGAACAACCAATATCCTTTTTTAGTAGAGCCTTAAGAGATGCTCCACTCAAATATAATATCATGGAGAAACATGTCCTAGCCTTGATAAAAGCACTGAAATATTTCCGAGTCTACATTTTACACTCTTATATCATTGCTTTTGTCCCGCATACAGTTGTCAAGGACATTCTAAATCAAGACCTTGATGGAAAAAGGGGAAAACGGATTGCAATAATCTTAGAATATGATTTAGAAATTAGGCCTAACAAGTTGATTAAAGGACAGGGATTAGCAAAACTCATGGCAGAATCAAATTTCCAAGCATTAGATATAAATATGGTTGATGTTTTAGAAGAAACAGAAGAATTCATAGCTCCATACATTGAAGAAATATTTTTGAATTCACCTTAGTATGTTGATATCATATATGTGCTTCTCTATCTTAATACTCCTCCTTATTTATCAAAGACTAAAGCTAGATTCTTGAAATAGAAATATTTAAATTACTGCATTTTAGATGGAGTGTTATATCGGAAAAATGTTGTTGGCATATTGTTTAAATGTTTTCTTGAGAATGATGCAGGAAAATTCATGCATGAGTTGCATGAGGGAGAATGTGGAGGCCACCTTTACTGGAAAACCACAGCAAACAAAATTCTTAGAGCTGGCTATTATTGGCCCACCCTTTTCCTTAATACTCAAAAACTAGTCATGACTTGCCATAAGTGTCAAATTTTTTATGGCAAGAGGAAACTCCTACCTTTACCTTTGCATTCCATCAGTATTGAGGCTCCTTTTCAGAAATGGGGTTTAGAATTTATTGGATAAATTCACCCAACCTCATCTACCCAACATAAGTAGATCCTTACTACCACTGATTATTTTACCAAATGGATAGAAGCTATCCCTTCTAGGAATGCTACTAACTTTGTCATTATCAAGTTCCTTGAAACCAACATACTATCCCATTTTTGTTGTCCTAGAAATATCAATACAGAAAATGATGTTGCCTTCAAATCCAAAAGAATGATTAGCTTTTGTTATAAATACCATATCACATTAGGACATTCCATAGCTTACTACCCCCAAGGAAATGGCCTAGTTGAATCCTATAATAAAATCCTGATCAATATTATCAAAATATTGCTAGATCAAAATAAGAAATCATGGCATAGTAAGTTGGTTCATGCATTATGGGCTAATAGGCTAACCACCAAGAAATCAATAAATATATCCCCTTATCAATTGGTGTATGGCATAGATGCAGTTTTCCCTACATATTTGGGAGTACCAATCATGAAACTTCTCCAAGAAGTACAAACAGAAGAAAATGACATGCAGAGAAGGCTAAATCAAACCATTCATCTACATCAGTCAAGATAAGAAGCATACAAAAGGACAAAAGCAGTTCATGAAACCATAAAGAAGATATTTGACAGAAGGACCAAATCAAATAATTTCCAAGTTGGAGATACAGTCTTGAAATGGAACTTTAGGAGGGAAGATAGAGGTAAACATGGCAAGTTTGAGAATTTTTGGAAAGGGCCCTATATCCTTCATTCAATTAGGGGTCATAATGCTTTATTTTTACAAGGGATGAATGGAGAAGAATTTTTTGGAGGTCCTATCAATGGTAGGATGCTCAAAAATTATTTCTGTCAAGTGTCCTAGCTTCAAAGTTTTCATTCATTATACATAACATTGCATGAGAAAAATTACAGAAAATACAAAAACAATGAAACAAAGAGAAAAAAGAGAAAATTCAAAAGAGGTACAGCCCCATACCCAAAAAAAAATACTGCTAAAAGTGTGCAAGTCTAAATTCCACTACTGACTCAAAAATGATATATTGTTCAATCATCTAGCATAATCATGGCTGAACATGCTTTAAATTTATGTTGATAAGTTAGTGGAGACAATGATTATAAATAATATTACAGACTTGGTTTATCAAAAGGATAGATTAGGGAAATATAAAGATGTTGGTTCCACATGCTCAAAACAGAACCAGAGAGATAGATAAGGATGCATTACAAATGACAAAATTATAGCCTTATCTTTTCTATTTTACCTTTATGAAAAATAATGTTTGTGTGCAGCTTGTTCCAAAGCCACAACCATGGTGAATCAGACTGTCTAATCCTGATTTGAACCATGCTTTAAATTTCATGTGAATAGTTTAGAGAATCAAGACTGCCAAACAGCTTAATCTTGGTAGTCAAATAGTTCAGGTAGAAAATAAAAAGAGTTCACCAGTTTAATCTAAACTCTTGGAAGAAATAAGGATAGGAGTAGATATTTTATTTCTTTTTTCAAAAATAAAAATGTCAAGATTTTTCCAGTTCAAGTGCACTCAAAGGAGAAAAAAATGTTAGGACAAGTAGAATTGGGTAGGTGGAAATGTTGTTAAGAAATGTCATATGTTGCAGATTGTTAATATTGTCACTTTAAAGAAATATCTACAATTGAAAAGGAAAGGAAATCTTCCAAATGGATAAGGCACTGGTCTACTGAAACTCAGAGATTTGATAAAATGGAGGTTCTGGACACCTTGAAAAGAAAGCTGCCCTCCCCAAGTGGAGCCACTGTTAGTCATCAGTAAATTTTTCTAATATCAAAGGATGACTAAATCATAATCCTATATTTCTAGAAACAATATTTGAGAAATATTGTGAGTTCTATAAATCTCACTACCTTCATCATCCTACAACTAACCATTTTACTATCTTTCGCTCTCTCTGCCTCCTAAAAATATACCCCATTATTGCAAAGAAGAAACTCATTATTTTGGGCCCGTTTGCCTCATTTTATCACCTCACCTACACCCTCATTCATCCCCTTTTTCACCTCTTTTAACCCATTTTTTCTTTCCCCTAAAAACCCCCATAACCCCCCCTTATTCATTATTTTTCTCTAAAAAAAAATGTAAAAATCCCTTTTTACATTGTTTAAAACTAACTTTAAACCTATCGGACACTTAAAAACCTTATAAAAACTCTATTTTTACACCAAACCAGCCCCCTTTGAATAATCAAGACTGAAGCCCCTTTTTCCTTAAATCCCTAGCCCCTTCCACTCATGAGACCGTGACCTTTGCCCATTTTCTAGCCCCTTATGTTGGGAAAAATACTGAGAGGGGGGGTGACTCAGTATTTAGTGCAGACTGAAAACTTTTTACTTTTTCTTTCTCTAAAACCCATACGCTACTTTAATGAAGCCAACTCGTGTATACACGCGGATATCCTTGATAAAACTCGCGTATTAACAGAGATTTCATTACGCTGATAATTCTTAGCTTAAATCATTGCTTCATTCCTTCATTAGATGTTTAGTAAGAAGTAAACATGTGCAGTAAGAATAGAATAAATCATCACACATAAGCAACACACATGAACACCAGGATTTGAGGTGGAAACCCAATTCGGGAGAAAACCACTGCTGCCGTCGTCTCAGTCTTCAATACTTTATTATAAAGAAAACATTGTACAACCATGTACTGGCGCAGACTCATACCAGCACGCAGGCACCCACCTGCAGAAGGCTACAACCTTCTCTTGTTTACCAGCCTCTCCTAGAAGGGAGCTACAACCCCCTTCTCTCGTTTACCAGCCTCTCATGGAAGGGAGCTACAACCCCCTGCTCTCGTTTACCAGCCTCTCCTGGAAGGGAGCTACTCCCCCCTGCTCTCGTTTACCAGATACCATTGGAAGGGAGCTACAACCCCCTCACTGAAGGATTCGACCTTCAGCACCATTTCGGACCACGTTTCATCAATTTTCATACTGGATCCAACAGCTTCTATACAACACAACTTGTAGGCCACTTTTCATCATATTTTCAGACTGGAACCACTCCACACATTTAAGCTCAACATTCGTCAAACTGAAACTTATAACCCCATCAATTCATTCATTGAATCATCAACCAATCAACCAACATCTTGATCTTCAATTAACATAATCAGCAACATATTCATCATTCAAATAACCCAGTTCTGTATGAATACATCATTGACAGATAACAGTAAAACAACAAAAAAGATTAGGCATTTCATTCCACTTACTTCAGCAAACCCTAGATTCCATGCGCGCTTTTACTTCACTGAACCTGCATATGTACGCGCTTTCATGCAGACCTACCCGCGTATACTTCTGTGCATTCTTCATAAAGCCCTAACTGCCCATACACGCTTTTCCTTAAGAAGACCCGCGTATACACGCACTTTTACTGAAGCGAACCTGCATATACATCTGTAACTTTTTAGGACTGTGCAGCTCTTCAGATCAGATAAACAACTTAGATTTCATCCTTTACTTCAGAAAGTATTTCACCTCATCTCAGATCTAAGCATTCCATAAACAGATCTAGAAAATACATATACATTTCAGATCTAGAGATCCCTCTTCATCATTTTCATCATAGGTGCATCATAGATTCAGATCTATCAATCAAGAACAGAGTTCATCCATGCAGATATTCCTTAGAGAGATTTATTCATTCACAACGCTTACTCATGCACACACTTGCACCACGATCTTCTTCTCCTTATATAGATTTAGCCTTTGTCAATACCATGAGTCAAAACCACTCAACTACTAATGGTATTCCTGGACGGTATCAAATAGATATTCCAGTGCTCAATACAATGGGTCAATACCATTGTAACACCCCTGGATTTATAAATTTAGAGCGCAAATAGCCATACACGACTTGGCACGTATTTTTCCGCGTGCATACACTACTTCTCCTTAACAAACCCGCGTATGCCTTGTAACACATCATATTTATCATTTTTCTTTCTTAAGTTACTTCTGAGCTAATCTGTATATTTTTTTAACACATAGATACATCAAGGAAAACTTCATCAGGCAGGTTCCATCAAAGTCAACACATTGAATCACATTGCCAACAATATTTTCCTTAACTTCATCAAGTAGGTTTCCATCAAGGACAAATTCATCAAGTTAGTTTGTCATCAACTTTATCAAGTAGGTTGCCATCAAAGACAACACTCTGCATCATATAGCCAACAATCTTATTTCATCAAGTAGGTTGCCATCAAGGACAACACATGCCAACAATCTCCCCCTTTGGACTTGATGGCAACCATGATGGTGTTTGATCATCACAATAGATAGATACATTGAATATAACCATTATGCAGACACCATGATGCTCTCCCCTTATTCAAACACCATGTTACTCTCCCCCTTTGACATCAAGGGCAAAGGGCGGATGAAAACCAAAACAAGGTTTTTCTCCTCATGTAGAAAGAAGAGCTCTGTAGATCTGATGTGCATTGAAGTTATCATGCTCCCCCTGAGTTCATGTTGAATCTTCAAACATATTTTTTTCAATTAAGTACATGACTCTATGACCTTCCCTATCACTAAGGACTCATACTTACATCAATGATCCAACCAAGTGAATTTACATATGTGACTCAAGTACCCAACCAAGTGGGTTTACACATTTTGACTCAACTACCCAACCAAGTGGGTTTACAAATTTGACTCAAGTACCCGACCAAGTGAGCTTACACATTTGAACAAGTCCTTACATGACTGAATGTTACAATTTTACATCATAGGTCTCAACATGACCTTTTCATCAAATTACAAATATGACTTTTTATAATCAAGATCAAGGAATCTCAATCATGAGATCAGATCACAGCAAATCAAGAGAATGCCAATAATGCATCCTTTCCACATAACCAATGCTCCCCCTTAGCTTGTGCATCCTGAACAATTTCAACAGCAAATCATTAAGGCATCTTAATCAACAATATGAGAGAATGAAACAGAATTATGAAACCTGGAACACCACCAGAGATACCAAATAGTACAGTAGTTGTGCTGAAAGAATGTTGACCCAGAAGAATTTTGTCATCAAACACCCATACGCTGTTTTCTTTGTATGAACTCGCGTATATACGCGACTGTCCTTCAGGAAATCCACGTATCCCATTTAATATTCTGAAATTAAGTAGATCTCATCTTCTGCATGGCAGAGACTACTCCCAGCTTCTGTTTGAGATATCCGAATGCTTTCCTAGAATATATGAGAGAAGAAATAGGGGACAATGTAGTTATGTTTTTCAAGTGTCATCCAACAGTTCTATCATAAGTGCATCAATAACCATGCCTTCAGACTTTTTGCAGCATCAACAAATTCTTCCCAATAGGAATTATCATACGAGAACAACTTCTTCAATAGTCAATATGTGTCAAGCAATCATCCATGTGATCTAAAATCACCAAGATCTTCAAGATTCATCATGATGTAACATATGTAAGAATTATTTCAATAGTCATCAGCAACAAACTCTGCGTGATCTATCCTTATCTCTGCATCATAAAAATTTCATCTCATCCATGTGTGAAAACAAATGATATTCTTCAGCAAAAAGCAAACAAGGCTCATTCATAATCTTATCATAAGAAACCATGCATCACGTCATCATCATTTGAATATGATAACTAAGGAATACTCAGATACAATTTCAACAATGCAATCATTAGTTTTTAGACTGATGCTCCCCCTGAACCTGTGCTCCTGATCTTTAGCTATCTTACTGTTTTTCTTAACAAAAAAGAATATGTGACTGTCTTCAACGTAACTCACATGTATACGCGGATTTTGTTCACGAAACCCGCGTATGGAAAGTGAAATATTGAAAATTTCACACTCCTTCTTCTTCCCCTGAATTTGTACCACCTGTACCTGTCTTCTTCACATCAGATGCGCTGTCAAAAATAAACATAACTAGAATTACCAAATCAACCATGAGAATCACCATAAATTGCTCCCCTTGTGATGATACTTCTATAATGTATCTCACATCATTCCTGCAGTCATTATGAGAAGTAAGCTTGAGAAGCGGATGACTGTAGTAGGATTATGATCTCCTACGTTTTTTACTGATCCTCCTTCCTTTTCCAGCTTTTCTTGAAACTTCTTATTGTGTGCTGAAAATTATCCAATATCTCAGATCCATTCATCCTGCATTCTTTTTCTACATGTCCATACTTGTTACAGGCATAACATCTTGCATGAACAGAAAAGTAAGCATAAGGATCATAATGTGTTCTTCTATTCTTTCTTCTATTGCAATTAGCTGCTTTATGACCATACTTGCTACATGAAAAACAATATCCCTTGAAGAAGCCAGAGTACCTTTCTGTGTAGAATCTGTTTGTATGTGACTGAAACATTCTGCTTCTGCAATTAGCTACAATATGCCCATAATTATGACATTTAAAGCATTCAACGTTATTGATTCTTCTATAGTTAGGAGGGAATGATTTATTTTGAGAGTTCATGCTTGTCAGTTGACCTTTTGTTTCTTCCAACGCTTTAGGTTTTGCATTGATATCCTTTGAATCTTTAGCACTTCCTTGTGAACTAGATTCTCCTTTAACAGTTTCATGAAAACCAAGACCAAATTTAATAGAGGGAGACCTTTGACTACTAAGAATATTGTCCAGAATCTTAGTACTATCTTGAAAGCTCAAGAGTTTATCTTTTTCTTCTAATTTACCCTTTAGAATGTTTACCTCAACCTCCAATTTTTGGCATTGCTGCTTCATACTTTCTTCTTTCCTTCTTCCTTCTTCTACTTGATCATTCAATTTTAGAATCTCTTCTTTCAACCCATTTTCTTGTTCTTCAAATGTTTGTAGAAGTTCTTCATTCTTCTTATTTGATGCTTCAAGATCTGCTTTTAGAGAGATGATTTCTACTTCAAGTTATTCATTATTCTTATTTGATTTTTTCGGATCTTCATTTAGATCGATGATTTCTGCTTCAAGTCTTTTATTTAGATTGGTTGCATAATTGTACAACCTTTGATACTTGTCTACCTGTCCATTCAGTATTTCTATCTGTCCTTTCATTTGAGAGATAATCTCTTTGTAGATAGATTCTTTCTTATTAGATGATCTTTGTAGTTCTTCAACTTTAATCTTGAGAGCTTCTTCTAGATCCATAACATTACTTTCACTATTTTCACCATTGCATGCACAAGAAAGTGAATCACAAGAACCACATTCAATACCTGTTTTATCTTCTTCATTTTCTGCTACACATGTTTTCTGAGATATCTCCTTTTGAGTAGCCTTCTTCTTTTGCTTCCTTTCCATGAGCACTAGAAGATCTTGGTCAGGATCTTCTTCATCCTCATTTGACAGTTCATCATTATCTTCATTTTCATAATAGCTCTTTCCCTTTTCAAATTGTTTCCCTTTATCATGATTTTCTTCATAAGGACATTTAGCAGCATAATGACCAACTCTTCCACAATTAAAACACTTGAAGGGAAGCTTACCTTTGAATCTTCCAGTACCTGGTTGGAGTCTTCTCACAAAATTTGCTTCTTCTTCTTCTGATATGTAACTTGATTCCTTAACAACTTCCTTTTCTTTTCCTTTTGCACATGCCTTAAAGGCAACTTCTCTGATTTGAGAGGGACCTTCTTTTCTCATTTCAAAAGCAGTTAGAATACCATGTAGTTGAACAACAGTAAGAGTTTGCAGATCTTGCCTTTCTTCAATAGCAGATACTTTTGACTCAAATTTTGAAGTCAAAGATCTTAAGACTTTTTCAACCAGAGTAGTATCGGTTATGGTTTCACCCAAACTTCTCATACGATTTAAAATATCATCTAAACGTAAAAATAAACTGGCAATACTCTCATCACTATGCATCCTTAAATTCTCATATTCAATTCTGAGAGTTTGGAGTTTGGCACTTTTTATCTTTGTATCTCCCTCATAGCTTAGAATGATTTTGTCCCATATTTCTTTTGTTGAATTTCGCTGCATCACTTTAACAAATTCTGATTCAGATAGGCTTCCTAATAAAACATTGACTACTTTGGCATTGATTTCATATTTCTTCCTTTCTGCTGCATCCGTAGGAATAATTTCCGGGTACCGATAACCTTCTTCCACGATTGCCCATACTTCTGCACCAAGACTTTGCAAATATGCTTTTGTTCGTATATTCCAGAATAACAGATTACTTCCATTCAATAAAGGTGGCCTTAGAGAAAGTACTCCTTCCTGAATTCCCATTGTGACGGATCTCCTTCAAGCGATCAAGCTTCTGCAAAAAGGACCTTCTCTGATACAAATTGTTGGGAAAAATACTGAGAGGGGGGGGTGAATGAGTATTTAGTGCAGACTGAAAACTTTTTACTTTTTATTTCTCTAAAACCCATACGCTACTTTAATAAAGCCAACTCGCGTATACATGCAGATATCCTTAATAAAACTCGCGTATTAACAGAGATTTCATTATGCTGATAATTCTTAGCTTAGATCATTGCATCATTCCTTCATTAGATGTTTAGTAAGCAGTAAACATGTGCAGTAAGAATAGAATAAATCATCACACATAAGCAACACACATGAACACCAGGATTTAAGGTGGAAACCTAATTTGGGAGAAAACCACCATTGTCGTCGTCTCAGCCATCAATACTTTATGATAAAGAAAACATTGTACAACCATGTACTGGCACAGACTCATACCAGCACGTAGGCACCCACCTACAGAAGGCTACAACCTTCTCTCGTTTACCAGCCTCTCCTAGAAGGGAGCTACAACCCCCTGCTCTTGTTTACCAGCCTCTCCTGGAAGGGAGCTACAACCCCCTTCTCTTGTTTACCAGCCTCTCTTGGAAGGGAGCTACTACCCCCTGCTCTCATTTACCAGCTACCACTGGAAGGGAGCTACAACCCCCTCACTGAAGGATTCGACCTTCAGCACCATTGCAGACCACATTTCATAAATTTTCATATTGGATCCAACAGCTTCCATACAACACAACTTGTAGGCCACTTTTCATCATATTTTCAGACTGGACCCACTCCACACATTTAAGCTCAACATTCATCAAACTAAAACTTATAACCCCATCAATTCATTCATTGAATCATCAACCAATCAACCAACAACTTGATCTTCAATTAACATAATCAGCAGCATATTCATCATTCAAATCACCTAGTTTTGTATGAATACATCATTGACAGATAACAGTAAAACAACAAAACAGATCAGGCATTTCATTCCACTTACTTCAGCAAACCCTAGATTCCATACGCGCTTTTACTTCACTGAACCTGCGTATGTACGTGCTTTCATGCAGACCTACCCACATATACTTCTGTGCATTCTTCATAAAGCCCTAACTGCCCATACGCTCTTTTCCTTAAGCAGACCCGCGTATACACGCGCTTTTACTGAAGCCAACCTGTGTATACATCTGTAACTTTTCAGGACTGTGCAGCTCTTCAGATCAGATAAAAAACTCAGATTTCATCCTTTACTTCAGAAATTATTTCACCTCATCTCATATATAAGCATTCCATAAACAGATCTAGAAAATACATATACATTTCAGATCTAGAGATCCCTCTTCATCATTTTCTTCATCGGTGCATCATAGATTCAGATCTATCAATCAAGAACAGAGTTCATCCATGCAGATATTCCTTAGAGAGATTTATTCATTCACAACCCTTACTCATGCACACACTTGCACCATGATCTTCTTCTCCTTATATAGATTTAGCCTTTGTCAATACCATGAGTCAAAACCACTCAACTACTAATGGTATTCCTGGACGGGATCAAATAGATATTCCAGTGCTCAATGAAATGGGTCAATACCATGGTAACACCCATGGATTTATAAATTTAGAGCGCAAATAGCCATACGCGACTTGGCACGTACTTTTCCGTGTGCATACGCTACTTCTCCTTAACAAACCCACGCATGCCTTGTGACACATCATATTTATCATTTTTCTTTCTTCTGTTACTTCTAAGCTAATCTGTAGATCTATTTAACACATAGATACATCAAGGACAACTTCATCAAGTAGGTTCCATCAAAGTCAACACAATGAATCACATTGCCAACAATCTTTTCCTTAAATTCATCAAGTAGGTTTCCATCAAGGACAAATTCATCAAGTTAGGCTGTCATCAACTTTATCAAGTAGGTTGCCATCAAGGACAACACATGCCAACACCTTCCCCATTCGAATAAACTTCACCCTGTTCATTATATAACCCCTGAAAAACCTTATAAAGACCCCCCTTTAACCCTTCATAATATATATTGGGCCCTGCCTTTCACTTAACCCTGCCTCCCAACCACAGCCCAACACCTGTCCCCAGGCTCCACCCTCCAAACTTGTGCGTCGCTCCCCAAGTCATTCCGCACCATCGATCTCATCTCCCAAGATCCAACGGCCTCAAACCCATACCTTGCAAAAACTTATGATGAGGTTTAAAGTCCTTAACTCGCGTGAAATGGGCGGTATTCGCCCCGCCACGCGTCGATCACCCAATGGCATCGCGTGCGTTTGGTCCGATACCACTTACCGGCCTCAATGCCCGCGATAAACCACTTATGGTTTTCTTGAAACCACTTTTCCCTCCCCGTGCCAAAATTCAAATCTTTCGACTCTGTTTGAACTCCACCAGGTTTTGCCTCTAGAACCATGCCCTTGTGCCCTCTCCTCCTCTGCAAAACGCCTCCCGATCACCCCTAAACCTTGAAAACATAGTTATGCCTACTCCTGTATCTTTTTAACTAATTAATTATGTGTTTTGTGCAGGTTTTTAATGGCGGGGATGCCCAAAAATGCATTATGATGGCCCAGAAAGGACAAGTGAAGCCCTGGATGACGATCCAACGGGTTTCAAATGAATTTAAGGGAACAGAGGTGAAGGTTAAAACCCTGCCACCACCAAGATCATGATCCTCGGTAGACATTCGACCTTTCAGCTACAAAGAATACCTCCTCCCTGCACACTGACCAAACAAACAGTCAAAGAAGAAGTGGAGAAACGAAGAAAGCAGAAGGATTAATGGCCTAATCTTAAATCAAAAGATAAACATAGAGGATTAGCCAAGGGTTTCGTGAGACTGTGGATAATCCAGCAAACTCTCCAGTAAACAAAAACCACAAGAATTTGAAAACCAATATTAAAGACAGATAAAGACAGGCAGAAAAAAGTTAGATTATCAAAGTTTAATCAAAGTTCAAAGGCCTAATACAGAGTTTTATGATTAAACAAAGATAGGTCAACCCAAAGACACTTTCGAATGACTCAACAAAGAAGCATTTACTTCTCCAAAGACCAAACTACCACCTATAGCATGATTTCTTTTCATAAAGGCATTGGGAAGTTATTAGGCTAAGTCAGAGATATTTTATCTGTCAAATAGTTATTGTAAAAAGTTATGAATAGGCCTTAAAATTCAAACATTTCACCTCTTCTTCCTTACAAGTTAAGATAGGAGTTACAGAGAAGTAGTTGCAGATATTCCTGCCTTGAGTCTTGCATGGTCTTCAAGGTTAGGAATGCACTTATTCTATAATAAATGATACTCAAACCCTATCTTAAGCTTCACCTCCTCATTTGCAACATAAATACTGCATCTGAACTCATTCTATTGTTGGAATTTTATGACTCTTTGAAGTAATACATAGTCTCTTGGAAGTTGAAATAAAATTGATGTCTTGGATCTTATGGATGCCCTGATTCATTTTTTGATGGAGGAGGCTAGATCATTGGATCCCTGAGCTTGGCTATTGGTGAAGTGATTCTAATTTGTTATTGTTATTTCCTATTTTAATTTTGTTTTCATCTTTCTCTGTTGTAGTAGAGAAAAAGTTTTTGGCTAAGAAATGTCTTTTGAAAGCACCTTAGTTCTGTTTTCTATTCATTGTCTTAATGTTTTCTTCTACAAGATCTGATTAGAGGATTCTTAACTTCCCTCCAGTTCCATCTAGCTTGTTATTTTAGAAATAATTCAATAGAGTGAAACCAGGGAAATTTATGGTGAGTCTGTGTCCCTTGAGTACGGCTTGAGGTATTGTTTCTAAAACTTCTTTAAAGCATACTTAGTAGAGTCTAAACTAGGGAAGTATATGGTATGCCCTGTCCTTTGGACTGCCTCAAAGTGTTGCTTTAAAGGTCCCAGAGAGTTAGTCAAAATCATATTAGATTATTTATGTTTGATCTTAGGCTCCTCTCACTATTATCTTATATGTTTTCTTTATCTAAAAGTAGTCCTTTGATTGTTGGATTATTGTTTGAAAGGTTTGCTTATTAAATTTTTTTCCAAATAAGTCTATGGTTTGCCTTGTCCTTTGGCTTGCTTCAAAACAGTTACCTTAAAAGATTTATCTTGTTTAAGTCGAGCTAGAAGATTCTTAATTGATTGTAGCTTTACTACCTTCACAACTTATTAATGTCCATCTCATTATCCTAAAATCTTCTAAGATTCACTAGCCAAGTTATATTTTCCCTATGATACTCCCCGATCCATTGATGAACTTATTATGACTTTCATTTGACTCCATTTCCCAATGACTTAGAGATTTCCTCATTCTACCTATTCTCTTTGATCATCATACCCAACCAAAACAAACGACAAAATTCATACTTAATAACTAGCCTAAAATCAACCCTTAAAAGCAAACAAGCACATATCCTTTGCAAATAATTTGAGAGATCCCTCTCTGAGTCTAGGAAGGCTAGGTCCTAGGACTCTAAAGACTGGCTCCATGTTACCTTGTCATTTGGTATACTGATCTGCCAAATCATAGGACCCTAACATCATCCATATTAGCTTTCATTTTATCCTAAAACCATCCAACTTACCCTCCATTTTTGCTTTTAAACCATCTATGTCATCTTTTATTTCTCTTTGTAAGATCGAAATTTGTTGCACTTGGTACCATAATTTTGATATCTCCTACTGTAATTATTCTTCTTCATGTGTCATACTATAGATTTATGAGGGCTTAAAGGGGGTGGAATTATTTTTGGGAGGCATTATATAACTCAATACCGATATATATGCTTCAATATGCTCTTGTAATCACTTCAAACTGATTTTTCAAACAAATTTTATGCAAACTTGTTTAAAAAATGCACACCTTTTTCTAGCTTTTGAGGAGCTCGATATTGAAACTAAATTATCTTTGTGATTTTGAATCTTCAATATTTGAAATTCGGCCTAGTAGTATCCCTTTGAATCTTCTTTCGAATGCCATAGTTCTAAACTGATTTGGTGATTTGGATTTATGCAGGAACGCAACAGAATAAACATATAACCATAAATACAGAGATGCAGTGGAAATAACACTTCATTTCATTAATATCAAAGAATAGAAATTTGCTTACAGACAGAATGGAAATAAAACTAGCTATGGTGCTGGTAGCTATCTCTGAGAAGAGATGTGGTAGCTACAGGCCTCTGAACTGAGTTACAATGAGGCTCGAGGGCCTATTTATTATTTAGAAACAATGGAAAATCCTAAACAACCAAAACCCTAACCCTAGGAGATGAAGCGCCAAAACTATGGGCCCCGTTTGGGTAAATTGGTGTTTCAACTTCCCAGGGGCGTAACTTTGGCATATGATCTTCGTTTGACGCGTACCATACCTCGTTAGAAAGATCTATCCGAGGACTACAAATTTGGAACGGGCAACATCGGTCCATGGACCCATGTTGCCCTCCGTTTTCCCAAAAAACGTCGTTTAGGACCTCAAAACGGCTCCGGAAGTTTAGGACCCGAAAAACTGCTAAAAATAGTAAACTGTGCCGAAACTGAAAAACTGAAATAGACAATGGTGGAGCCCCAGGTGGAATAGGCGGGTGACCACCAATATCCACCTGGATCATTCCTCCCCCCTTAGGAAGCAATGGTCCCCATTGCGTTAAGTTCCTCCATGAGATGAGGAAATTTCTGCTGAACTTGGTCCCTGGTGAACCACTTTCCTTGGTGCAGGAGTTGGCCAGCTTTGACAACCCGATAGAGTTGGATCTTCTGTTGGCGAGTGTTCTTGATTTTCATGTCCATGATACAATCTATGGTGGCCTGTTCCATGTAGTCTAGATTTAACTCTGTTGGTGTGAGTTTTTCTGCAATGTCCGAGGTGTCTAGTAGAGGTGGGAAGTAAGGACGAAGGTGATCCACATTGAAGACTGGGTTCAGACCAAGGAATGGTGGAATAATGAGCTTGAAGGCATTTTTCCCTACAACCTTGGTGATGGTGTACGGCCCATATCAGAGCAGGCGAAGCTTGCGGTGGGGTCCAGTGAGGCACTCCTTCTGCAAATGTAGCCATACTATGTCGCCCACCTGGAAGCTGTGTGGCACCCGGTGTTGATCATGGCATTTATTATACTTGGCATTGGCTCTGTCTAATATATTATGAACCTGTTGGCGGATGTGTTGAATGCGCTCGATGAAGCTACTTTCTTTTTCAACTTCAGACTGGACATGAGCTGAATCGGCTTGAGTAGCTGCAAATGGCATGGCTACGTCAATGGGACATAGTGGCTGGAATCCCAAGCCCACCTGAAAGGGGCTATGGCTGATTGAACTGTGGAGAGCCCGATTATAACTATGTTGTACATAGGGGAGGCTCTTGTCCCATGTGCGTGGATACTTTGAATTGTACATGCACAAAATGTGTACAATCATTTTGTTGACAACCTTTGTCTGGCCATCTGTTTGGGGATGGAAAGTTGTGGACTTGGTGAGCTTGGTATCCAACATTGACCAGAGGCTGGACCAAAATTTGCTGAGGAACCTGCTATCCCGATCTGATATGATAGACTTTGGGATCCCAAAGTGCACCCACACTCGTTCAAAGAAGAGTTTAGTAGTGGCTTCTGTTGTGATATTCTTCTTGCAAGCTGCCATAATGGCCATCTTTGAGAATTTGTCGACGACCACGAAAACACAGTCATTTCCATGCTTAGTAGAAGGCAGGCCCGACATGTAATCCATGGAGATGGATTCCCAAGGTCGACTAGGGGTGGGTAGAGGAGTATATAGGCCTTGCTTCTTGATGGTCGGTTTGGCAATGGCACAAGCAGTGCAGGATCTGATGTGCTTCTCGACATCCTTTCGAAGGTTCGGCCAATAGAAATACTTCTGCAGGATTGCTATTGTTTTCTCGACCCCAAAATGCCCAGCGACTTGACTGTAGTGTGCTTCCCATATCATCTTGGCACGCTCGCTTGAAGGAACACAAGGGTGTCCCATGTGACATAAAAGTGCATCTTGGAGGTGAAAATTTGGAACTTGCGTACCCCCCAGGAGTGCCTTGTAAGTTTGGCCGAATTCTGGGTCACTCTCATAGAGAAGCGGCCAATCAGAAGTCTCGTGCCCACAAGCATTGAGTACAGTGGTGAGCGCCACAATCGGTGGTCGGCTGAGGCAGTCTGCAACATGATTGGTGCTACCCTTCTTATACTTGATGTTCAAATGAAACTGTTGCAGATATGTAGACCACTTCTGATGGCGATCATTCTACAACTTCCCTTGTGTCTGTATGAACTGCAGGGGCCTGTGGTCTGTGTGGATGATTGTTTCTTTCCCCAAAATGTAATGCTTCCATTGTCGACAAGCTTGCACAATGGAGTACATTTCTTTGTCATATGTGGGGTACTTGCGAACTGTGTCAGACAATGTCTCACTGTGAAATGCCACTGGATGTCCTTGTTGAGTAAGAACTGCCCCAATAGCATAGTCAGAGGCATCTGTCTCGATCTCAAATGGCTGTTGCAAGTCTGGTAAAGTGAGCACTGGGGCAGAACAGAGGCGATTTTTCAATTCTGTGAACGCCTTCTGTTGAGGTTCCGACCAAAAAAAATTTTCTCTCACTCCTCCCTTGGTGACTTGACTCAAGGGCCAAGTGATATGAGAGAATCCCAACACGAACCTCCGGTAGAAATTAGCAAGACCCAGAAAGCTGCGAAGCTCTGTTATAGTGGTTGGGGCTGGCCAATCCCGAATGACTTGGATCTTGGCTGGATCCACATGCACCCTCCTTTCATCAATAATGTATCCCAGATATTGAACCTGGGTCATGCCAAAAGTGCACTTCTCCAAATTGGCACACAACTTGTGTTGCCGCAGTGTTTGGAGGACTTGTCAGATGTGGTGAAGGTGCTCTTCCCAAGTCTGGATGAAGATCAGAATGTCATCCAAGTACACCCCTACAAATGAGTTGGTGAATGGCCGCAAGATGTCATCCATCATCCTCATGAAGGTTGCGGGAGCATTCGTCAACCCGAAAGGCATGACCAGCCATTCGAAAAGGCCTTCCTTGGCTTTGAAGGCAGTCTTCCACACATCGGAGGGTTAAATTGGTACCTGGTGATACCCAAACTTCAGGTTGACCTTGCTGAAATATTTTTCTCCTTTGAGTTGGTCCAGAAGGTCATCAATCTGTGGGATTGGGTACCTATTCTGGACAGTGATCTTGTTCAGCGCCCGATAGTCAATACAGAGTCTCCACGTCCCATCCTTCTTTTGTACCAACACGATCGGACTCCCACAGGGCGATGAACTTGGTCTGATGTGACCTTTATACAACAGCTCCTGAATCTGCCTCTTGATTTCATCATTCTATAAAACAGAGCGCCGATATATCGTTCCATTAGGTAGCGGCGCACCTGGGGTCAGATCAATTGGGTGCTTGACTTGACAGTGCAGAGGAACCGCTGTGGGTGAGGTGAATATGTCCCCGTACTCCTCCACAACCTTATCCATTTGTTGTTGTCGTGCAGAGGAGCCCTGTCTGGAGGTCGTGGCCACAATCTTCTTCTTGCCTTGGGGGCGGATCATCAGGAAAATGAATTTCCTGGTTTGGGAAATGAGCTTACTACATTGTTTTGCAGTAACCAAAGAGACAGTGACAGGAGGTGGTATCTCCAGTATCCTGTACAAATTATTTCCCAAAGTAACAATAACAGCACGAGGTCGAGACTCATACACAGCATGACACTTCCACAAGTATGTTTTTCCTAATAATACATCAGAAACATCAATAGGAGCAACGTCACATAATACCTCATCCGTGAAGGGCTTGATGCTATAGGGAAGGCGACACTGTTGGCTGACACGGAGATCTGGTCCTTGGTGAAGCCACCCAATGGTGTATGGATGTGGGTGAGCTATGGTCGGCAAGCCCAATCGCTTCACGGCATCTGCTGAAATGAGGTTCTTTTGGATCCCATTGTCGACAATGAACTGTACTGGGGAGCCCTTTACCCATATCTGGGAGTGGAAGAGATGTTCCTACTCCTCTGGATCTTCTAGTTCCTCATTCTGGATCTTTGTAGTGGCAATAGTGGCGTTGGGCTCCGCATCAATAATCTGTTTACCTTTTTCATTCCCCTTTTCAGGTTCTGAATCGGAGTCAGAGCATGCATCTGACTCAGAATCCCTCATCTCGGCCACTAGTGACTGCTTGGCCCGACACTCACTTTTGTTGTGAGTGGAGCTCTTATGGAACTCACACCACTTTCTTGTGTCCTTCTTTGGCTTTGCGGTGCTGTTCTTTTATTGTGGCTTCGATGAGTTGTCTTTAGCCACCATGCCTTGGCTCTGTCCTTTTTTCTATAGTTTGGAAGCACCTTTCCCTTGCTTTTGATTCATAGATCCAAAGTCTCGCTTCTTCTGCTTGAATTTTTTCTCAATCTTGGCAGCATACCGGTATGCTGTACCAAGTGAGGAGATGTCGAGGAACTCCATTTCCTCCTGAATGTATCTTTGCAGACAGCTACGATACTTTAGCACCAGATGTTTCTCTGAATCTTTGATACCCAACTTTGTGCGCAGGGTATGGAACAGATTCATCAGCTCATGCACATCTTGATCCCTTTGTTGTCGTAGCATGGTCCATTGTATGTACTTTTTCTCATAGCTCCCCATGGGATAGTATTGTTCCTTGACGAAGTCTCGGAAATAATTCCAAGTTGGTATGGCCGAGAATAGAGAGGGTTCTTTCTGGTCCTTGTTCTCACAGTAGGTTTCCCACCAGTCCTTAACATGGGGGGTAGCTTTGAGGAGTGCAAAAATAATCTTCTCCCAGTCTGAAAATTATTGTTTAGTATCATGTCGTTAACCATCTATCTATGGCACTTAACGTCTATTTGACCCTCAAATATGGGAATGTCAAAATTTACTTGTACCTTAAAAGAGGTGTATAAGGAGTGATTTTATTTGGATGCGGATGCGCGCTCCGTAGGTGGGTAGCCGTCGAAGGACTGATCAAAGTTATCCATCATCACGTTCCTTTATTTTTCGAGGGCCTCCTCGAGCAATATTTTGATAGGATCTCCTGCTCCCTCATCTTTCTTTTCGTCCCCCATGGGCGTCCGTCGAGGTTTGCGAGGGTGATCTTGCAAAGGTTCCACCAGATCAAGCCCTAGCTCCTTATACCCCGACCTCGTTGGGGACATGCAAAGAAGGATCGAGAAAAAGCAGACCCCTCTGATACCACTGATCCAGATTTATGTAGGAACACAGCAGAATAAACATATAACCATAAATACAGAGATGCAGCGGAATTAACACTTCATTTCATTAATATCAAAGAACTGAAATTTGCTTACAGACAGAATGGAAATAAAACTAGCTAGGGCACTGGTAGCTATCTCGAAGATGTGGTGGCTACAGGCCTCTGAACTGAGTTAAAATGAGGCTCGAGGGCCTATTTATTATTTAGAAACAATGGAAAATCCTAAACATCCAAAACCCTAACCCTAGGAGATGAAGCGCCAAAACTATGGGCCCCGTTTAGGTAAATTTGTGTTTCAACTTCCCATGGGCGTAACTTTGGCATACGATCTCCGTTTGACGCGTACCATGCCTCGTTAGAAATATCTATCTGAGAAATACAAATTTGGAATGAGAAACATCGATCCATGGACCCATGTTTCTCTTCGTTTTCCCAAAAAACGTCGTTTAGGGCCTCAAAACGGCTCCGGAAGTTTAGGACCCGAAAAAATGCTAAAAATAGTAAACTGTGCTGAAACTAAAAAAATGAAAGAGAAAATGGTGGAGCCCCAAGTGGAATAGGCGGGTGACCACCAATATCCACCTAGATCATTTGGATTCTTGAAGGCAAAGTTATGCCAAATCTCCCACAATGACCTAATTAGGGACTGGTTCAGTAGAGCGACCTTGTACGGTGTTCCACGTGTCACTTTTTCCTCCTTAGGCTCTGCTATTGATACATAGGAAACTACAGTTTGTGTAATTGCGGCCTCTTCTTATAGAATTCCAATCTGAAGCTCAGAGAGAGAGTTATGAAGATTTTCCCACGATCACCTCTTTGTGATGAAATTCAAGAGCCCGAAAAAACCCTAACTTCCATAGATCATATATCCACAGATATTGTGAACCAAGTTGTGAAATTTTTTTGAGATATTCTGAATTTCAGCTTTGCTCTGTAAAAATTTCAGCTTCTGAAACTTCTTAGAAAAAAAATTATAGCAAAAATTCCACGATGACCTGTTTAGATTAAGTTGAGGATCCTGCAAAAAGACCTAACTTCCGTAGATCATATCTCCGAAAATATTGTGAACCAAGATCTGAAATTTTTTGATGATGTTCCTCAATATTTTGGCTTCGCAACCTAAAAATTTCAGCTTCTGAAACTTCATAGAAAAAAATTTATAGCGAAAATGCCACGATTGCCTGTTTGGAGCAATGAAACCCTAGAATTTAAAGCTCTGATACCAAATGTTGTGTAACCAGCTCCAAAAATAGAAGAAAAGAGATATCAACGCCTTAGAAATAAGCCACTTTGAGGGGGAAACCTCCAGTACATTACATAAATGAACAATTCTTGGATGATACAATTTACAAAACCTCCTTTCTATATATAGGAGTCCATGGGGCCATAATGTAATCCTAGTGGGCCACAATGTAATCCTAGCCAACCTAACAATAATAATTTAAGGGCACAAGAATAAAAATATGGGGGTTACAGGGGTAAAACAATAACAATAAGGGGGCTACACTAACAACAAGAAGGGGATACACTAGTATTATAGGGACCTAACAAGTACCTATTGGTGGATAAATATCAGCAGATCATGATTCATCCATTTAATAAACCATTACCAATGTCGACAAAGGACTGGGCCAAGTTGTATTGGAAAGCAAAGAGAAAAATACATTTGTGTCTTGGATTTATTTTACTGAATGTTTTAGGAGAGGCCTCAAAAAAAAAATTTCAGACAACATTGGGACTTTGTATTAGTATATGTCCCTAGTAAATAAATTTCTCATGCAAAAAAAGTTATATAACCTTAGGATGAGGGATGGAGAATCTGTAACAAAGCATTTGAATGCCTTCAATACTGTGATAAGTTAGTTATTATCTATTGATATTGAGATTTTAGATGAGGATAAGTGCATTAGTCTTTTGTGTTATCATCCAAACTTGTGGGATATTTTGGTTGTTGCCATAAGTAGCAATAAAACTATCTTAAAATTTGATGAAATAGTCTCATCCTTGTTGTTGGAGGAGATGAGACGGAAAAACATGGAGAACCTGATCAAAGATGCCTTACTCGTAAGAGGACACTCCCATAACAAAAATAGGAATAAGTCCTTAAGTGGGAGATCTAAATGCAGAGGGAGATATAAATCTCCAGGAAAATTTGTAAAGGTATGTTGGAAATACATAAAAGAAGGGAACTACAAGAAAGATTATAGATATAAACCCCTAAGAAAGGAAAGGGATCTAATGATGCTCCTTTCGAAGAGGAAAAAACCACCAAAAATGAAGGTGGGGATGTGTACCTGGTTTCTTTGAATACACATGTATATCATTAGGAATGGTTTATTGAATTAGGTGCATTTGTTCATATGAATCCCCATTGTAGAAATTTGAATAACTGATATATTATTCACCAAGATTCTCCTGATCACACACTATTTTAGCTTCATGCATAATACAAAATCTCTTCTACCATTGATCATCACATACGGAAATAAAATCAATTGCATGCATACATTAAAATCATAAACAATCACACATATGAACACAATATTTCATGGGAAAGCTTAAAGCTTAAAACCCCCAACTATCTGTATATTATATGTCACGGAGATCATGTAACAATCATAGTACAAAGCTCCTCACAAGCTCTCAGCACTACCTCCACTTGCTACACACTATCAAGCTAGATCTAGAAAAACACATGCTCCAACCTTTTCCACTTGATAGCCAGCCTCTATTGTGTTTTCAATGCTATGGGATGGCTTCATTAAATAGATAAACCACCTGGCTTGTACTGCGCAATCTTCATGGGCTTCTCCACCTATTTGTGTGTTGCAAATAGCAACTGTATAGTCACAACTGATAGTTAACCTGCTCTTTCACCTATTTACTTGCCCAGTCTCCATTGAAACTGTCCATGCAATAAAGTTAAATGATGCATTCTTTAGTTGATTAATGAGTTTATAATTAATGAATTAATTAATAATTAATTAACACCACTCTCACTAATTGTATCAATCAGTTAAACTAGATACAAATAGCTCAACTATGTTTAGATTAGTTAAACTGAATACAACTCCACTAACTTCCTCAATCAACTCCACCAAACTTTGTCACATGAGTTCTAACTGAAGTATCCATGCAATAGCTCCACATAACCCTCAGGAATAGCATAATTCCTTCTGTCAGCTTCTGTGCCACATCTGTGCACTTAACTGAAGTGCTCCAAGAGAATAAGATAATGTTTAGAGTCTAAATATTATTAAGAGCTAATAATATTCGACATATCTATTTTTAGACTGGCAATCTAAAAATAGATTCCGCCCAGTATGTCTAAAAATAGAAGTCCATCTATTTTTCCCGACTTGACCAACCATCCACAAAAAGCATCCTGCAACTCATAGAACATGATCCATATGTCTAAAAATAGACATAGTCTAAAAATAGACTTTGCGCCAAAAATACCCTGTGGGCCCAGTTAGTGAAGGTGACTCCTTTCCACTAAGCTCATCATCTTGTTTCAATCTCAACACTCCCTCTCAACAAGATATGGATTATATGCAACCTCTATCCTGCCTTTGTGGTATTCAAATTTGTTCCTGGTGAGCGCCTTCATCAAGATATCAGCATCCTGATCCTCCGTAGGAATGTATGAAAGTAACATGATTCTCCATTGCACACAATCTCTGATATGATGATACCGGATGTCAATGTGTTTATATCTATCATGAAATACTGGATTAACTGAGAGTTTGATGCAACTCTTATTATCACAATAAATTACAATAGGCTCTAAGTGTGAACCGAACAACCCGACCAGTCTTCCTCATCCATATAGCCTCGCATGCAGCCAAACTTGCTGCCATATACTCGGCCTCTGCTGAACTGAGTACCACGGATCTCTGCTTCCTGCTGTACCAAGAAACTATTGTCGACCCGATACTGAAGATCCCTCCAGATGTGCTCTTTCTGTCCATTGGGCTCCCTGCCCAATCTGCATCCGTGAAGCCACATAGCTTCACCTCATCCTCCTGTCTGTACCACAATCCATATCCCGATGTGCCTCTAAGATAATGCAATACATGCTTGCCTGCCTTCCAGAAGAGCTTGGTTGGCTTAACCATATCTTCGAAAGAAATTCGGTTAGCGCATAGCATATACCCGGAGGTCGTGTGACGAGATACATAAGTATTACAACTGTCGATAAACAGTGGCATCCACTACCTCCGCCGAAGTAGCATCCTCCTTCCTCCATTCACCGGGAAGAGGAGTATCAACAGGCTTGCAGCCATGCATGTTGAACTTCTCCAGTATCTCCCGGGCATACTTACCCTGAGAAACAAATAGTCCACCACTGCGCTGCCAAATTTCCAATCCCAGGAAATAATGAAGGAGGCCCAAGTCCTTCATCTCAAACTCCTTTGCAAGATCAACCTTGCATGAGTGTATCAACAGTTCATCACCTGTCAAAATCAAATCATCTACATAAAGTACAATGATCAGAAACTTACCCTCCACCACAATCCGGTATAGGTTAGGATCCGCCTCACTCTTGGAGAATCCAAGTCTAGTGAAATAACTGTCTATCCGTGTGTACCAAGCACGAGGTGCTTGTTCAACCCATACAACGCTCTCTTGAGCCTGCACACATGCGACTCGCTGCTGAAGATCTCAAAACCTTCAGGCTGCTCTATGTACACCTCCTCCTCAATGACTCCGTTGAGGAACGCAGTCTTCACATCCATCTGCTAAATGTGCCACCCCATCTGCGCTGAGAGAGCAAGAATCGTCTATATGGAAGAATACCTTGCGATAGGTGCAAAGGTCTCCTCATAATCGATCCCCTCAATCTATGAAAAGCCTTGGGCAACAAATCTTGCCTTATACTTCTCCACACTCCCGTCAGCTGCGTGCTTCACTTTGTAGATCCATCTCAAACCCACCACTGATTTCCCCTCCAGTCTCAGGACAATCTCCCATGCATTGTTTCTGACAATCGAATCATACTCTTCCACCATGGCATCTACCCATGTGGGGTCCTCCACAGATTCCTTGAAAGAGGATGGCTCTGTCATGATACATTTTCTCATAAGAGACATGTATCCAGTATACCGGTCAGGTGATTGTCTCTGTCTGCGTTGTGATGTAGGTGCTCCTACAACCTTCTCTGCATCTTGAGACAGTCGTTCAGCTTCTGTAGTGCGCTTCCGCCCTCTGATGGTTGGCGCTGCCTGAGTGGTCTCTTCCACTCCATGAACCTCATCTTGTGGCTGATCCACATCATGAGACTCATCCTTAGGAACTAATAGCTCCTCATCTACATGCAAGTGTGGCTCCCTCTCAAGTGAACACTTCATGGCTTTCTCCTCATGAAATTTGATATTCCATCGCACAACAGTCTTGCGACTGTTTGGAAAATACACACGATAGTTGTGGGGCGTATCAGTGTACCCCACAAATATCCCAACCTCCACAGTCGGCTCTAGCTTCTTCCTGGCATCCTTCATCACATGAATGTAAACAGGTGAACCAAAAATCCTCAAATGGGAAATATCAGGCCTCTTACCAGAAAATGCCTCCTCGGGTGTACTCATGCCAAGTATCCTGTGAGGACAATGGTTCTGCACATATTTTTTAGTATTGCATGCCTCAGCCCACAAGTGAATGGGTAGGTGGCCTTGATCATGCAACATTTCCTGTGTAGCACCCATGATCGTTATGTTCTTCCGCTCAGCAACCTCGTTCTGCTGTGGGTTATGAGGTGCTATGAGCTCTCTTCGAATTCCTTCTGCGCTGCAAACGTCCTTGAATTCGCCGGAGATGAATTCACCACCATTATTGCTCCTAAGAGCCTTCACCTACTTCCCCGATTCTTTCTCAACCAGTGCCTTGAACTCACAGAACTTTGAGTATGTCTCGCTCTTCTTTTGCATGAAGAAGATCCAGCACTTACAAGAAAAATCATCAACAAATATCACATAATACCTGTTCTTTGTTGTCGAAGCTGCTGAGAAAGGTCCACACACGTCTGTGTGAATTCTCTCAAGGATCGTCATGGCACAACTATCCTTCTCATGAAAGGTGGCTTTCACAAATTTTCCCAAGGTACATCCCTTGCACTGATTTGACTGCGCAAGAGTACCCTTAGGAAGCCCAGTAGAAATATGTTGCAGTATCTTCAAAGCTCCATGGTGAAGGTGGCCCAATCTCTGGTGCCAAAACTCGCCATCATCTCGGCTCACCACTCCTTTTGCCTTGCCTGCTATTGCTGCGCAGCCATCTACCTACAATTGATAAAGGTTCTTAACTCGAACCCCTATCCTCGGGGTCTCACCAGTTGCCTTACTACGCAGGAAAGCCTTTCCCTCGCTAAAGACAACATCATATCCCTTTTCTTCTAACATCGCCACAGAGATAAGATTCTTCTTCAATCCTGGAACATGCATCACTTCCTTAAATACGAAGGGTTTACCAGACTCCCTCTCAAAGGAAATGGTACCGATACTGGTCACACTGTATCTACCATCATCGCCCATCTCGATGTGCACTCCAAGATCTTTCTCATCCAGATCAGTAAACAAATCTCGAACTCCTGTCATGTGAAAAGACACACCACTATCAAGAAACCACACTGAACCCATCACACTTGAGACCAAGCATGCGATCAGAAAAAAATCCAGCTCAAACTGTGAGGCTAAGGCCTCTCCAGCTACAGTCCCAGCAGCCTGCTTATTTTTCTTCTTCTGTGGACAATTAGTGGCGTAATGTTCGTGTTGGTGACAGTGAAAGCACTTCACCTTGGACATGTCCTTCTTCTTGCCTTTCGCACCAGATTGAGAAGCTTTCTTTCTCTTCCCCTTATTTTCTTTGGCAACCAAAGTTCAATTCTCTTCATCAGATTTCTTTGATGAAGATATGTCCTTGGTACTCCACCTTATCTCCTCTTGCACAAGATCCGACCAAAGTCGTTCCCATCCTGGAAATTTCTCCTGGCCATTGATAGAGTCCTGATAGAAATGCCAACTCTTCGGAAGCCCAAGGAGAGCCAAGCTCACCAGGTCCTCATCATCAATAGTAACCCCCACACTTCCCATATCATCCTTCCATTGGATGAACTTCGTGAGGTACTTGGGCATACTGTCGCCTTTCTCCATTTTTATGTTCCTGATTTTGTCCTTGAGCGCCAACTTCCTCTAATCGCTCTTGCTTTGGAATAAATCTGTCAGATATTTCCACATCAAGAATGGAGAAGCCTTACCATTAAGGCTGGATACTATGTGATCCTTCACGCCCTCCAATAGAATCCTACGACACTTTGTTGTCTTCTTTTGCCATGCGTCAAGTACGACAGCATCACTAGAAGTAGGTTTTTGAATTTCTGCATCTATGAACTCCTTCAACCCATTTTCATCGAGCACTGCCTCCATCCTATCCTTCCATGCAATATAATTCTAGCTGCCCTCAAGGGCATACTCCAATCGCAATCCACTGAAAGACATCTCAACTTTGACACCAAGAAAACACTACTGCAAATTCGAATTCCACCAGCACAAAACTCAACCGCTTCAATGTTTTTCAATTGCTCCAATAATCAATATCGCTCTAATACCATCAAGAAATTTGAATAACTGATATATTATTCACCAAGATTCTCCTGATCACACACTATTTTATCTTCATGCATAATACAAAATCTCTTCTACCATTGATCATCACATGCATAAATAAAATCAATTGCATGCATACATTAAAACCACAAACAATCTGTATATTATATGTCATGGAGATCATGTAAGAATCATAGTACAAAATCCCCTCACAAGCTCTCATGCACACCCTCAATTGCTACACACTATCAAGCTAGATCTAGCAAAACACATGCTCCAATCTTTTGCCACTTGATAGCCAGCCTCTATTTCGTTTTCAATGCTATGGGATGGCTTCATTAAATAGATAAACCACCTGGCTTGTACTGCGCAATCCTCATGGGCTTCTCCACCTATCTGTGTGTTGCAAATAGCAACTGTATAGTCACAACTGATAGTTAAACTGCTCTTTCACCTATTTCTGCACTGGTCTCCACTGAAACTGTCCATGCACTGAAGTTAACTGATGCATTCTTTAGTTGATTAATGAGTTTATAATTAGTGAACTAATTAATAATTAATTCACACCACTCTCACTAATTGTATCAATTAGTTAAACTAGATACAAATATCTCAACTATGTTTAGATTAGTTAAACTGAATACAACTCCACTAACTTCCTCAATCAACTCCACCAAACTCTGTCACATGAGTTCTAACTGAAGTGTCCATGCAATAGCTCCACTTAACCCTCAGGAATAGCGTAATTCATTCTGTCAGCTCCTGTGCCACATCTGTGCACTTAACTGAAGTGCTCCGAGAGAATAAGATAATGTTTAGAGTCCAAATATTATTAAGAGCTAATAATATTCGACATATCTATTTTTAGACTGGCAATCTAAAAATAGATTCTGCCCAATATGTCTTGTTAGTGTCAGCCTTTTCAGCCTTCCTTCAGTGATCAAACATGCTCTTACAAAGTGATTTTAAGGTGTCAAGGTCAAATTTTGTCATTTCAATGAGTCTTCAAGCAAAATTTGGTCACTAGGCATTAGGTCTAAGGTTTGCTTTCATTCCTTCCAAAGCGGTCCAAATGTCAGTCCATGTCACCATTCAGCTGAGTGTACCATCATTCAGAGGGTTTTCATCATCATGTCAAGTTCTGTTGGGTCATTTTACACCTTGTTCATGCTTCAGTTGTGCCTAGGTAAGGTCCATTTCCCTCTCCTAGGGTTTTGGAGGCAATTCCTCTTGGATGGTCAAATCATCGAAAAGACTTGTATCCTGATGTTCACACACCTTCCCCTATCCTTAATATACCTCATTAAACACTTCCCATCACTGAGATCCCTAAAATTTCTCATTTCTGCACAAACCCTAGTTTCTAGCCACAACTTGGCAATTTTCTAGGTTAGGCCTGTGTTTTTCCCTTTTGGACCCCTTCCCCTCACTCAATCTCTGATATTTCACTTTCCCCTGCTTCCTAACATCCCTCCCTACTTCCAAAAATTTCCCCAAGAATTTAGAAGCCCCTTATCCCCTTCATTTCGCTTCATTTCGACAAAATCCCTTGTTTCACACATCGGGATAAGTTTCACTCAAAAGATGTTTCAGAGCAATCAAAGATGAATTTTGGAAAACTGAGAGGGGTTTTTTTCCAAAACATGCCAAAGAATAAAAACCTCCCTCACTTTTTACACAGGTATCATGGTTTTAGAGAAATGTAAAAAATACCGTTGCCTCAGGAGAATTGAATGCACCTCTGAAGTGACCTTGGGAAAATCAAGATTTCTCCTAGCATGGTTGGCCAAATGACTTTTATGATGAGTCAAATGATAACTAGACAAAAATATCTTTCCAATGAGCTATCTTGAGCTCAATTTGGAGTTGAGGAAGACCTTCAAACATTGGCTGTAACATCACTCTGCCTTGAGGCAGCCTCATTCTGCTCATTTTGACTAGTGTTGGAAGCTTTGATTTTTGACAGGGTAAATGAAATCCAAATTGCATAATTCCACCTGTGTTGGAAATTAGACTCCAAGAGCTTTCCAACGAGCTATCACACGCCCGGTTTGGACACCGGGAAGGCCTCCAAAAGCTTCTTGCAAAATGCACTATGTAGCTGCTCATAAAAAGGTGTGTGAGACCCACTTGAGTGGTTGCGACCCACTTGAAGGTTGCGACCCACTTGATAGTTTCAGCCAGTGTAAATTTGAACAGTTGCAACCCACTTGAAGGTTGCGACCCACTTGAGTGGTTGCGACCCACTTAAAATCAGCACTCAGAAAAATTGTGTTTTGCGCCCAGTTTCGATTCGAATCAACTCCAGCTGCTTCCAAACAGGTTTAAATCATTGCTCAGTAGATTTTAAATATGGTTGTGGTGTCTTGAAGTGGGGAAATTAATTCATTTGAATGGAGAGGTGAAACCCTATATTCATGGCAGATTTATTCCTTAGGGTTTTAAATACATATGGACAGTTTGTGAAGGTTTGAAAACTTTTGAGAATAATAGAGATGCTCATGCCCTAGCACGTTGTATACACGATCTTCACGCCCTCAGTTATCATCTTATCATTGCTGGTATGCCCTCCTATGTTTTTGCACAGTCTTATGTTGACTAGTATAAAGCCTCCATCACCATACCACTGATGTCATCATTATTCTATTGCTACTGTCATGTCCATTTGTTTCATATGGTCGTTGTCATGATATTCTTATTTCCCATTTGATGAAACACTGTCCTATGTTTGCTTCCTCCTTTGACAGATTTTGGCCATCATCACAAAGTTGACCACACATTTGCATTTGGTATTCATTGTCAAACTTACTTGTGATCGAAACAGTGATAGTTATTATGCCATTAAAGCAGAGCCATCCTCATGATGATTTTGTTTTCCTTTGATACTTGGGTACATGTGTGACATTCATTGGGTTTTGAACATACATTAAAATTTTGCTTTCACTGCTCCTATATCAGCATCCATATTACAAATATCTTGTTCAAAGCCATGTCAGAGACAGAGTCAGTTTATGAGCAGGAGTCGGATAGTGATTCCACAGCAGAGGGTAATGTGCCATGGAGGCCTCACAGAGGTGGCAAAGGTGGTAAACCATTATTGGGCTCGCATGCATGTCTGCAAATCGAGAATGAAGATTCTGAAGAGGAGGTTGAGCGAAGCACTAAAATGGCGAAAAAGGCCTAACCCACTTCGGATTTTGGCCGAGGCTTCATTGGCTGGGCAAGATACATGATGGAGGGTCTTCACTCCAAATTTGAGCAAATTCGGAGAAATTTTTGTCATTTTGAAATTTTTTGGTCTAAAAACAGGGTTTTCAGTTAAGCGGGTCTCGCACTCATATGCTCACTTTTTTTTGGGACACTTGCTGAAGGAAATATTTGCATTTTTGGATTTTTCATGATAATTTATGCATCCTCAGGCATTTTCGAAGCATTTCATCAGATTCTAGATGGTCAAAAAGCTTAAAAACACCATAAAAACCACCTTGCTGCCACCTTTTGCACCAGCAGGAAGTACTTTTGGGAGAAAGAAGTTTTGGAGGGTCAAATGAGCTCCCAATTTTGAAATTCAACTTGGGTTGGATAGTCAACATCCAGGGATTTCCAACGAGCTATCATGAGCTCAATTTGGATGCCGGGAAGTACTTCAAAATCGGGCTGAAAGTCATGCGACCCACTTGGCTCAGGCATGCGACCCACTTAAATTTTTGGCTGAATTTTCAACTTCCAGCTCAGATTTTTGGCCAGTTTGGACCAGTTTTTCTTGGGGATGAAATTTTTGAGTTATTATGATGTAAATTTATGTTTGGCATGTAACTTTGGTTCATTTTTACCTATTCTAGAAGATTCACTCTCAAAAAAGTGAAAATCATGTAAATGAATCAGTTTCCACTCTTTTAGAGGCAAGTTGTTAGCTGCCTAGATTTTAGTTCCTTGATTAGAATTTGGTTGAAACTGACCCCTGAAAGAGGAATTCGACTCCTAGAGGTGTGGGAAGGGGTTAGGATGATCTATATGATGTAATTTCTCAATCATTTTTAGAGGTTGGAGAGGTTGGACTCTTGGGAGACTTTTGGCACCATTGTACATATTTTTCATATTTTGGCTAAGGAAAGATCAGAGGTTTTGCGGCACTTGTTGGGATCCTTGTGGTGTTTTGTTCTTGATGGTGTTTTCTCTCTGTTTACTGTAAGTTCTTCATGTTTAATGTATGCCATTCCTTTTGATATGCTTCTGAACTAAATTGAATGAGTAGATGAGGTTGAATCCATCGTTTACCGTGCTCTGCCTTTGAATTCATTTAGTTCTATATGTTTTCGACTGTTTGAAGAGGATCCAAGTTCTTCTTTGCCCTCTTCAGCTCCTCGTCGGTCTGATCTGTTTGTATATCCAATTAAAAGCATCAAGACAATCACCTACCTCGCCCCAACTCGAAATCTGCAAAGGTCTGACCTTATCCCCGGACCCAAAATTTGTTTTCCCATTTCTCCAGCGAAAACCCAAAAAATCAAAATCAAACTTACCTATCTCTTTACTAGCCTAAAATCAGTTCCCTTTTAAAGTCATCTCGCACCTTATTGTTCATTTTATCGAGATTGACGGAGAGAGCCCTCTCCTGTCCTCGTAGGGCTAGCTACGAGGCTGAGCGTGGTTTGATGTAGCCTTGAGTTTTACCTCATTTCAGCCTGAGGTAGATTTGAGCGCTAACATGTCTAAAAATAGAAGTCCATCTATTTCTTCCGACTTGACCAACCATCGACAAATAGCATCCTGCAACTCATAGAACATGATCCATATGTCTAAAAATAGACTTTTCGCCAAAAATAGCCTGCGGGCCCACTTAGTGAAGGCGACTCCTTTCCACTAAGCTCATCATCTTGTTGCAATCTCAACACCCATAGGGAGTGGTTCTATAAGTACAAGAAATACGATAGTGGTGATTTTTACCAAGGTGATGATATGAAGACTAGAATCATAGGATGAGGAAAATTCAAGTTGAAGTTGACAAGAAGAAGGATTAGAACACTCAATGTTATTCACATTCCATGATTTTCCAAAAATCTAATTTCTATAAGCAAGATGGATGATGCAAGTGTAAAAATAATCTTCAAGGAAGATGCCTACAAGATGGTTCGAAGCGCATTGGCACCAAAGAGGGGAATTCAGATCAAAACTCTGTACAATATTCTGGGTATTATTGTTATTGATGGGTGGAATGGTTCTATTGTTCCTGAAAGTGGAGAAAACAATATTTTAGTATTTAGTGAAAATTTTATGGTGTGGCTTCAAAGATTGGGATATATTAGAGAGAATGGCCTTAAAATACTACATGGTTATGGTATGGTAGAAGGTATGTTTAATTTATCTCTGGATTTTTACGTTTATGATAATTATGTATATGGAAAGTAGAATCTAGTGATTTTTTTCTCTAGGGCTAAGACGGTAGAAGGAATATTAGAGTTTTATCACAATGATGTATTTGGACCTAGTCAGTTCCATCACCATGTAAATATATGCACTACATCCCATTTATAAATGAATTCTCAAGGAATACATGGATATAATTATTCAAGAAGAAATATGAAGTTCTCAACAAGTTTAAATAATTTAAGTCTCTAGTGGAAAATAATTTAGAGACGAAAGATCAAGGTTTTGAGTATATATAATGGTGGATACTTATGCAAGAAGGACTTCAAATAGTTTTGTAAGAAGTGTGGTATAGCATGAAAAAAGTATACTCCATAAACACCTCAAAAAAATGGAGTTGTAGAAAGGATGAACTGGACACTGGTGGAAAAGGCAAGGAGAATTCTAAGTGGTGCTACATTGGGACAAGACTTTTGGGAAAAGGTAGTGGATATTGCATGTTACCTATTTAATATATCACCTTCACAAGCATTGGAGGATAAGACTCCAAATGAGGTATGGACTGGTAATAAACCTTATATATCACATCTTAGGGAATCTAGTTGTGATGCTAATTATGTACATGTTCCAAAGGAGAAAATAATCAAGTTGGATAGTAAATATGAAGGTGCATATTTATTAGGTATAAATGGTTTAAAAGGTTACAAGATTTGGAACCCAAAACCAAAGAATGTTGTGTACAATTGATATGTGATATTTATAGAAGTGAAGGATTTCATGAAACATAAATTCCTACCAAGGGAAAAGGAACAAGAGAAGATGGATTTTGAACTGAAGGATGAAGAATCGGATTCTATAGAAGAACAAGAATCAGCAGACAAAGAACCATACAATCTGGTTTTGTGGAGATCAGTTCAAGAAATAATGAAAACATAGAGGCATACTCCGTCTTATTTCCACTAAATTTTTTCTTTATCTATTAATAATGATGATATTAGAACTGTGAAGGAGGTTGTGGAATAAGAGGATGGGAAACTCTAAAAAAATTCCATGGTTTAAGAAATGGAATCCTTAGAAAATAATGAGGCTTGGGATCTGGTGGATTTACTAGCTGGAAGAAAACCCATTGGTAGAAAATGAGTGTTTAAGAATAATATGAATGGAGAAGGAAAAGTGGAGAAATAAAAAACCCATTTAGTAGTGAAAGTTCATTCCGAGGGGCTGATAATTAATTTTGGTGATATTTCATCTCCTTTTTCCAAGTTAGTTTCTACTAGATTACTTTTATGTGGTGCTGTTGTTTTTTATTTTGAGGTAAAAAAATGGATGTAAAGACAACATTTCTACATGGGGATCTAGATGAAGAGATATACATGAATAAACCTGATGGATTTGTAGTGAAGAGTATGAAAGAATGGGTATGTAGGTTAAAAAAGTATTTGTATAGGTTAAAGTAGTCACTAAGGATGTGGTTTCAAAAATTTGATACATATATGTAGGGATTTTCTTTCAAAAGGAACAAAGCCGATCACTGTGTGTTTTAATTAATTGGTGATCGTGTTATTTATTTGGTATTGCATGTGGATGATACTTTGTTGATTGGAAGTGAAAGAGAAGTTACTCAGGATTTGAAGACCCAATTTTCCTCTAAATTAGAAATGGCATATTTTGGCCCTGCAAAACTTATTTTGTGTATGAAAGTTAAATGAGATCAAGTAATGAGGAAGCTCTGGTTAAAGTAAAGGAAATATGTGGAGATAATATGTAGAGGTTTAATATGTAGGATCATAAGCTAGTGAAGGTTCCTATTCTAGTAGCCGTAAGGTTACCTACATAATAATGTCACAAGACACACGAAGAAGAAGTGGACATGTCTCGTGTTCCATATCAAAGTGAAGTTGGTAGTTTGATGTATGCAATGCCATGTACCAAACTAGATATTACACATGCAGTGGGAGTATTGAGTAGGTTTATGTCAAAAAAGGGAAAGATAATTGGGAAATAGTAAAATAGGTTTTCAAGTATTTTTGTGGCATTAGTGATTATGGTTTGTGCTACCATGGAGGATCAAGATTAGACAGAGTGTTGAACATACATGACTCTGTTGATTCTAATTTGGCTGGAGTTATGGATCAAAGAATACCTAGAAGTGGGTATGTGTGATCTGGATTTATGCAGGAATGCAAAAGAATACACATATAATGATAAATACAAAAATTCAATGGAAATAACACTTTATTTCATTAACATCAAAGAACTAAAATTTGCTTACAAACATAATGGAAATAAACTAGCTAGGGTGCTGGTAGCTTATCTATGAGAATATATGTGGTGGCTACAGGCCTCTAAACCATGTAAATGAGGCTCGAGGGAATATTTATTATTGATAAACAATGGAAAACCCTAAACATCCAAAAACCTAACCCTAGGAGATGAAGCGCCAAAACTATGGGCCCCGTTTGGGTAAATTGGTACATCAACTTCCCGGGGACGTAAGTTTGGCAAACAATCTATGCTCTACATGATAAGTACCTCGTTAGAAATATCTATCCAAGGAATAAAAATATTGAGTGAGAAACATTAATCTATAGATCCATGTTTCTCCCATTTTTTCCAAAAAACGTCATTTAGGGCCTGAAAACAGCTCCAGAAGTTCAGGCCCCGAAAAACTGCTAAAAATAGTAAACTATGCTAGAATTAAGGAAACTAAAAAAATAAAATAAACAATGGTGGGGCCCGAAGTGGAATAGGCGGGTGGACACCAATATCCTCTTGGATGATTCCTCCCCCTTAGGAAGCAATGGTCCCCATTGCATTGAGTTCCTCCATGAGATGAGGAAATTTCTGCTGAACTTGGTCCCTGCTGAACCACTTGCCTTGGTGCAGGAGTTGGCTAGCTTTGAAAACCCGATACAGTTGGATATTCTGCTGGTGAGTGTTCTTGATTTTCATGTCCATGATACAATTTGTGCAGGCCTATTCCATGCAGTCTGGGTTTAACTCTGTTGGTGTGATTTTTTTTACAATGTCGGAGGTGTCCAGTAGAGGTGGGAAGTAGGGCCGAAGGCGGTCCACATTGAAAACTGGGTGCAGAACAAGGAATTTTAGAATACTGAGCTCAAAAAAATTATTCCCTACAACCTTGGTGATGGTGTGTGACCCATATTGGAGCAGGCGAAGCTTGCGATGGGGTCCAGTGAGGTGCTCCTTCTACAAATGTAGCCACACTTTTTCGCCCACCTGGAAGTTGTGTGGCACCTGATGTTGATCATGTCGTTGCTTGTACTTAGCATTGGCTCTATCAAATATGTCATGAACCTACTAGCATATGTGTTGAATGTGCTCAATGATTTTTTTCTGTTTGTCAACTTCAGACTGGACATTAGACGAATCGGCTTGAGTATCCACAAATGGCATGGCTATGTCAATGGGACATAGTGGCTGGAACCTCATGCCCACCTGAAAGGGGTTGTGGCCGATTGAGCTATGGAGAGCCCAATTATAACTATTTTTTACATATGGAAGGCTCTCATCCCATGTGCATGGATCTTTTGAATTGTACATGCATATAATATGTACAATCATCATGTCGACGACCTTTGTCTGGCCATCAGTTTGGGGATGGAAAGTTGTGGACTTGGTGAGCTTGGTGTCCAACATTAACCAAAGGCTAGACCAAAATGTGCTAAGGAACCTGCTATCTCGATTTGATATGATAGAATGTGGGATCCCAAAGTGCACCCACACTCATTCAAAGAAGAGTTTAGAAGTGGCTTTTGTTGTGATATTCTTCTTGCAGGCCGACATAATGGTCATCTTCAAGAATCTATCGACAACCATAAAAAAATAGTCATTTCCATGCTTATTAGAAGGAAGGTCCAACATGTAATCCATGGAGATGGATTCCCAAGGTCAACTAGGGGTAGGTAGTGAATTATAGAGGCCTTGCTTCTTAATGGCCATTTGGCAATGGCACAAGCAGTGCAAGATCTGATGTACTTCCCAACATCATGTCGAAGTTCGGCCAATGAAATAATTTTGCAGTACTACCACTATTTTATCAACCCAAAAATTCCAAATGACTAGACTGTAGTGTGCTTACCAAATAATATTGGCACGGTTGTTTGAAGGAACACAAAGGTGTCCCAAGTGACATACCAGTGCATCCTGGAGGTGGAAATTTGGAACTTGTGTACCCTCCAAGAGTGTCTTGTATGTGTAGTCAAATTTCAGATCGCTCTTGTAGAGAAGTGTACAGTCATAAGTCTCTTGCCCACAAGAGTTGAGAACAGTGGTTAGCACCATGATCAGTGGTCCGCTAAGGCACTCTACAACATTATTGGTGTTGCCCTTCTTATACTTGATGTTCAAATTAAATTGTTGCAGATATGTGGACCACTTCTGACAGTGATCGTTTTGCAACTTCCCTTATGTGTGTATGAACTATAGGGGTCGGTGGTCTATGTGGATGACCATTTCATTCCCAAAAATGTAATGCTTCTATTGGTGGCATGCCTTCACAATGGCATACATTTCTTTGTCATAAGTGGGATACTTACGGACTATGTTAGACAGTGTCTCACTGTGATATTCCACTAGATGCCCTTGTTGAGTAATAGCTTCTCCAATAGCATAGTCAAAGGCATATGTCTCGATCTCAAATGGTTGTTGCAAGTCTGGTAATCTGAGCACTAGGGAAGAGCAGAGGTGAAGTTTCAATTCTATGAATGCCTTCTATTGAGATTCTGACAAAAATAATTTTTCTTTTGCTCCTCCCTTGGTGACTTGAATCAAGGTCCAAGTGATATGATAGAATCCCAACATGAACCTGTGGTAGAAATTAACAAGGCCCAGAAAGCTATGAATATCTGTTAGAGTGGTTGGGGTCAGCTAATCCATAATTAATTAGATCTTGGTTGGATCCACATGCACCCCTCATTCATCAATAATGTATCCTAGATACTGAACTTGGGTCATGCAAAAAGTGCACTTCTCCAAATTGGCACACAAATTTTGTTTCCACGGTGTTTAGAGGACCTATTGGATGTGGTGGAGATGCTCTTTTAAAGTTTGGTTGAAGATAAGGATGTCATCTAAGTACACTACTACAAATGAGTTGGTGAATGGTCGCAATATGTCTTCCATCAGCCTCATGAAGGTTGCAGGAGCATTCGTTAACTCGAAAGGCATGACCAAATATTCAAAAAGGCCTTCCTTGGCTTTGAAGGCAGTCTTCCACACATCGGAGGGTTTGATTGGAACCTGGTGATACCGAGACTTCAATTCCATCTTGATGAACTATTTCACCCATTTCAGTTGATCCAGAAGGTCATAAATCCATGGGATCGGGTACCTATTCTAGACAGTGGTCTTGTTCAACACCCAATAGTCAATACAAAGTCTCCAAGCCCCATCCTTCTTCTTCACCAACACGATCGGGCTCCCATAGGGCAATGAACTGGGCCAGATGTGACCTTTCTGCAGAAGCTCCTAAATCTGCCTCTTGATTTCATCATTCTCCAGAACAGAGTGTTGATAGATCGATCCATTTGGCAGCGACGCACCTGGGGTCAGATCGATGGGGTGCTTAACCTGACAATGTAGAGGCACCTCTGTGGGTGAGGTGAAGATGTCCCCGTACTCCTCCACAACCTTGTCCATTTGTTTTTTTCATGCAAAGGAGCCTTGTCTGGAGGTCGTGGCCACAATATTCTTCTTGCCTTGGGGGCAGATCATCAGGAAAATAAATTTCCTGATTTGAAAATGAGCTTACTGCATTTTTTTTCCATAACCAAAGAGATAGCAGCAGGCAGTGGTACCTATGGTATCATGTACAACTTATTTCTCAAAGTAACAATAACAATGCGATGTCGGGACTGATACACAACATGTTGCTTCCAAAAGTATGGTTGGCTTAATAATACACCACAAACATCAAGAGGATAAATGTCAAATAATACCTCATCCGTGAAGGGCTTGATGTTGTAGAGAAGGCAACACTTCTGGCTACAGTGGAGATCCCGTCCTTGGTGAAGCCACCCGATGGTGTACAATTGTGGGTGTGCTGTGGTCGGCAAGCCCAACCTCTTCACAACCTCTTCTGAAATGAGGTTCTTTTGGCTCCCACTATTGATAATGAATTGTAGTGGGGAGCCCTTTACCCACATCTTGGAGTGGAAGAGACACTCCTCCTTCTCTGGATCTTCCGGTTCCTCCTTCTGGATCTTTACAGTGGAAACAGTGGTGTTGGGATCTGCAAAAATAATATTCTTCCCTTTTTCATTCCCCTTGTTGGGTTCTGATTCAGAGTCAAAGCATGAATCTAATTCATAATCCCTCATCTCAGCCACCAATGACTGCTTGGCCCGACACTCACTTATGTTGTGAGTGGAGCTCTTATGGAACTCACACCACTTTCTAGTGTCCTTCTTCGGCTTTGCAGTTTTTTTATTTGCTTGCGGCTTAGGTAGGTTATCTTGGGCAACCATGCCTTGGATTTGTCCTTTCCTCTGGAGTTTCGGGGCACCTTTCCTTTGCTTTTGATTTGCAGATCCATAGTCTCGCTTCTTTTGTTTTAATTTCTGCTCAATATTGGCAGCATACCAGTATGCCATACCAAGTGAGGAGATGTCAAGGAAATCCATTTCCTCCTAAATTTATATGTGCAGACAACTACAGTACTTCAACACCAAATGTTTCTATAAATATTTTATACCCAAATTTTTGCATAGGGTATGGAATAGATTTGTCAGCTCATGCACATATTGATCCCTTTGTTGCTGCAGCGTAATCCATTGTATGTAGTTATCCTCATAGCTTCCCATAGGATAATATTGCTCCTTGATGGCATATCAAAAATAATTCCAAGTGGGTACAACCAAGACTAGAGAGGGTTGCCCCTCTTCCTTTTTCTCACAATAGGTTTCCCACTAGTCCTTGATATGGGGGGTAGCTTTGAAGAGTGCAAAAATAATCTTCTCCCAGAAGGAAAAGTCATGAACTGAGAAATATCCTTCTAATAGATTCAACCATCTATCTACGAAATCTGCATCTATTTTTCCCTCTAACATTTGAATGTAAAATTTTACTTGTACCTTAAAAGGAGTTGCACCTCCAGAGTGGCTACTAGATGTAGATGCATCGTCGGTAGGCAGTCATTGAAGGATTTTGGCAAAGTTATCCATCATCACGTTCATCCAGGTGGATATTGGTGGCCACCCACCTATTCCACTTAGCCCCCCACCATTGTCTCTTTCAGTTTTTTCAGTTTCAGCATACTAACTATTTTTAGCAGTTTTTCGGGTCCTGAACTTCTAGAGCCATTTTGAGGCCCTAAACGACGTTTTTTGGGTATCAAAGCACCAACAAATTTGATCATCAAATTTGTCCCGAAAGCTGTATTCCTCAGATAGAGCTTTCTAATGATGTATCATGTGCATCAAACGGAGATAGTATGCCAAAGTTACGTCCATGGGAAGTTTCAACACCAATTTACCCAAACGGGGCCCATAGTTTTGGCGCTTCATCTCCTAGGGTTAGGTTTTTTGGATGTTTAGGGTTCTCCATTGTTTCTCAATAATAAATAGGCCCTCGCGCCTCATTGTAAAGCAGTTCAGAGGTCTGTAGCCACCACATCTCTTCTCAGAGATAGCAACCAGTACCCTAGCTAGTTTTATTTCCATTCTGTCTGTAAGCAAATTTCAGCTCTTTGATATTAATGAAATGAAGTGTTATTTCCGCTGCATCTCTGTATTTATGGTTATATGTTTATTCTGTTGCGTTCCTGCATAAATCCGGATCAGTGGTATCAGAGCGGTCTGCTTTTTCTCGATCCTTCTTTGTATGTCCCCAACGAGGTCGGGGTATAAGGAGCTAGGGCTTGATCTGGTGGAACCTTTGCAAGATCAGCCTCGTAAACCTCGACGGACGCCCATGGGGGACGAAAAGAAAGATGAGGGAGAAGGAGATCCTATCAAAATATTGCTCGAGGAGGCCCTCGAAAAACAAAGGAACGCGATGATGGATAACTTTGCTCAGATCCTTCAACGGCTGCCCACCGGCGGCGCATCTGCATCCAGTAGCCACTCTGGAGTTGCGACTCCCTTTAAGGTACAATTAAATTTTTACATTCCCATATTTGAGGGTCAAATAGACGCATATGCCGTAGATAGATGGTTGAATCTATTAGAAGGATATTTCTCTGTTCATGACTTTTCAGACCGGGAAAAGATTATTTTTGAATTCCTCAAAGCTACCCCCCATGTTAAGGACTGGTGGGAAACCTACTGTGAGAACAAGGACCAAACAGAACCCTCTTTGTTCTCGGCCGTACCAACTTGGAATTCTTTCGGAGATGCCGTCAAGGAACAGTACTATCCCATGGGGAGCTATGAGGACAAGTACATACAATGGACCACGCTGCGACAACAAAGGGATCAATATGTGCACGAGCTGATGAATCTATTCCATACCCTGCGCACAAAGTTGGGTATCAAAGATTCAGAGAAACATTTGGTGCTAAAGTATCGCAGCTATCTGCATAGATACATTCAGGAGGAAATGGAGTTCCTCGACATCTCCTCGCTTGGTACGGCATACCGGTATGCTTCCAAGATTGAACAGAAATTCAAACAGAAGAAGCGAGACTTTGGATCTGCGAATCAAAAGCAAGGAAAAGGTGCTTCCAAACCGCAGAACAAAGGATAGAGTCAAGGCATGGTGGCTAAAGACAACCCGTTAAAGCCACAAGAAAAGAACAACACCGTAAAGCCAAAGAAGGACACGGGAAAGTGGTGTGAGTTCCATAAGAGCTCCACTCACAACACAAGTGAGTGTCGGGCCAAGCAGTCGCTAGTGGCCGAGATGAGGGCTTCTCAATCAGATGCATGCTCCGACTCCGAATCAGAACCTGAAAAGGGGAATGAAAAAGGGAAACAGATTATTGATGCGAAGCCCAACGCCACTGTTGCCACTACAAAGGTCCAGAAGGAGGAACCGTAAGATCCAGAGGAGGAGGAACGTCTCTTCCACTCCCAGATGTGGGTAAAGGGCTCCCCTGTACAGTTCATTGTCGAAAATGGGAGCCAAAAGAACCTCATTTCAGCAGACGCCGTGAAGTGGTTGGGCTTGCCGACCACAGCTCACCCACATCCATACACCATCGGGTGGCTTCACCAAGGACGAGATCTCCGCGTAAGCCAGTAGTGCCGCCTTCCCTATAGCATCAAGCCCTTCACGGATGAGGTATTATGTGACGTTGCTCCTATTGATGTTTCTGATGTATTATTAGGACAACCATACTTGTGGAAGCGTCATGCTATGTATGAGTCTCGACCTCGTGTTGTTATTATTACTTTGGGAAATAAGTTGTACATGATACCAGAGGTACCACCTCCTACGACTATCTCTTTGGTTACTGCAAAACAATGCAGTAAGCTCATTTCCCAAACCAGGAAATTCGTTTTCCTAATGATCCGCCCCCAGGGCAAGAAGAAGACTGTGGCCACGACCTCCAGACAGGGCCCCTCTGCACGACAACAACAAATGGATAAGGTCGTGAAGGAGTACGGGGACATCTTCACCTCACCCACAGGGGTTCCTCTGCACTGCCAGGTCAAGCACCCGATTGATCTGACCCCAGGTGCGCCGCTACCCAATGGACCGATCTATCGACGCTCTGCTCTAGAAAATGATGAAATCAAGAGGCAGATTCAGGAGCTGTTGCAGAAAGGTCACATCAGACCAAGTTCATCGCCCTGTGGGAGCCCGATCGTGTTGGTACAGAAGAAGGATGGGACGTGGAGACTCTGCATTGACTATCGGGCGCTGAACAAGATCACTGTCCGGAATAGGTACCCAATCCCACGGATTGATGACCTTCTGGACCAACTCAAAGGTGCAAAATATTTCAGCAAGATCGACCTAAAGTCTGGGTATCACCAGGTACCGATTGAACCCTCCGATGTGTGGAAGACTGCCTTCAAAGCCAAGGAAGGCCTTTTCGAATGGCTGGTCATGCCTTTCGGGTTGACGAATGCTCCCGCAACCTTCATGAGGATGATGGACGACATATTGCAGCCATTCACCAACTCATTTGTAGTGGTGTACTTGGATGACATTCTGATCTTCAGCTAGACTTGGGAAGAGCACCTTCACCACATCCGACAAGTCCTCCAAACACTGCGGCAACACAAGTTGTGTGCCAATTTGGAGAAGTGCACTTTTGGCATGACCCAGGTTCAATATCTGGGATACATTATTGATGAAAGGGGGTGCATGTGGATCCAGCCAAGATCCAAGTCATTCGGGATTGGCCAGCCCCGACTACTATAACAGAGCTTCGCAGCTTTCTGGGTCTTGCTAATTTCTACCGTAGATTCATGCTGGGATTCTCTCATATCACTTGGCCCTTGAGTCAAGTCACCAAAGGAGGAGCGAGAGAAAAATTCTTTTGGTCGGAACCTCAACAGAAGGCGTTCAAAGAATTGAAAAATCGCCTCTGTTCTGCCCCAGTGCTCACCTTACCAGACTTGCAGCAGCCATTTGAGATCGAGACAGATGCCTCCGACTATGCTATTGGGGCAGTTCTTACTCAACAGGGACATCCAGTGGCATATCACAGTGAGACATTGTCTGAGACAGTTCACAAGTATCCCACCTATGACAAAGAAATGTATTCCATTGTGCAAGCCTGTCGACAATGGAAGCATTACATTTTGGGGAAGGAAATAATCATCCACACAGACCACCAGCCCCTGCAGTTCATACAGACACAAGGGAAGTTGCAGAATGATCGCCATCAGAAGTGGTCCACATATCTGCAACAGTTTCATTTGAACATCAAGTACAAGAAGGGTAGCACCAATAATGTTGCATACTGCCTCAGCTGACCACCGATCGTGGTGCTCACCACCATGCTCAACTCTTGTGGGCATGAGACTTCTGATTGGCCGCTTCTCTATGAGAGTGACCCAGAATTCGGCCACACTTACAAGGCACTCTTGGGGGGCACGCAAGTTCCAAATTTTCACCTCCAAGATGCACTTTTATGTCACCTGGGATACCTTTGTGTTCCTTCAAGCGAGCGTGCCAAGATGATATGGGAAGCACACTACAGTCGAGTCGCTGTGCATTTCAGGGTCGAGAAAATAGTAGCAATAATACAGAAGTATTTCTATTGGCCGAACCTTCGAAAGGATGTCGAGAAGCACATCAGATCCTGCACTGCTTGTGCCATTGCCAAACCGACCATCAAGAAGCAAGGCCTATATACTCCACTACCTACCCCTAGTCGACCATGGGAATCCATCTCCATGGATTACATGTCGGGCCTACCCTCTACTAAGAATGGCAATGACTGTGTTTTCGTGGTCGTTGACAGATTCTCGAAGATGGCCATTATGGCGGCCTGTAAGAAGAATATCACAGCAGAAGCCACTGCTAAACTCTTCTTTGAATGAGTGTGGGTGCACTTTGGGATCCCACAGTCTATAATATCAGATCGAGATAGCAGGTTCCTCAGCACATTTTGGTCCAGCCTCTGGTCAATGTTGGACACAAAGCTCACCAAGTCCACAGCTTTCCATCCCCAAACAGATGGCCAGACAGAGGTCGTCAACAGAATGATTGTACACATTCTGCGCATGTAAAATTCAAAGCATCCACGGACATGGGACGAGAGCCTCCCCTTATGTACAACATAGTTATAACCCGGCCCACGTACTCAATCGTCATAGCCCCCTTTCAGTGGGCTTGGGATTCCAAACACTATGTCCCATTGATTTAGCCATGCCATTTGTAGGCCGTCGTGCCGATTCAAACAAGACATCTGGGTCAAGTTTACAAAGTAAGTAGCTTTCATCGAGCGCATTCAACAAGCATCCGCTAACAAAGTCTGGGCGATATATTGAGCGTAGCGCCACGTTAAGTACAAGCAGCGCCATGATCAACACCGGGTGCCACACCACTTCCAGGTGGGCGACAAAGTATGGCTACATTTGCAGAAGGAGCGCCTCACTGGACCTCACCGCAAGCTTCGCCCGCTCCGATATGAGCCGTACACCATCACCAAGGCTGTAGGTAACAATGCCTTCGAGCTTAGTATTCCACCATTCCTTGGTCTGCACCCAGTCTTCAATGTGGATCGCCTTCGTCCTTACTTTCCACCTCTACTGGACACCTCGGACATTGCAGAACAACTCACACCAACAGAGTTAAACCCAGACTGCATAGAACAGGCCACCACAGATTGTATCATGGACATGCAAATCAAGAACACTCGTCAACAGCAGATCCAACTGTATCGGGTTGTCAAAGCTGGCCAACTCCTGCACCAAGGAAAGTGGTTCATCAGGGACCAAGTTCAGCAAAAATTTCCTCATCTCATGGAGGAACTTAACGCAATGGGGACCATTGCTTCCTAAGGGGGGAGGAATGATCCAGGTGGATATTGGTGGCCACCCACCTATTCCACTTGGCCCCCCCACCATTGTCTCTTTCAGTTTTTCAGTTTCGGCATAACTTACTATTTTTAGCAGTTTTTCGGGTCCTGAACTTCCGGAGCCGTTTTGAGGCCCTAAACGACGTTTTTTGGGTATCGTTTTACCAACGAATTTGATCATCAAATTCGTCCCGAAAGTTGTAGTCCTCGGATAGAACTTTCTAATGATGTATCATGTGCGTCAAACGGAGATAGTATGCCAAAGTTACGTCCCTGGGAAGTTGAAACACCAATTTACCCAAACGGGGCCCATAGTTTTGGCGTTTCATCTCCTAGGGTTAGGTTTTTGGGATGTTTAGGGTTCTCCATTGTTTCTCAATAATAAATAGGCCCTCGAGCCTCATTGCAACTCAGTTCAGAGGCCTGTAGCCACCACATCTCTTCTCAGAGATAGCTACCAGTGCCCTAGCTAGTTTTATTTCCATTCTGTCTGTAAGCAAATTTCAGTTCTTTGATATTAATGAAATGAAGTGTTATTTCCGCTGCATCTCTATCTTTATGGTTATGTGTTTATTCTATTGCGTTCCTACATAAATCCGGATCACACGTTCCTTTGTTTTTCGAGGGCCTCCTTGAAAAATATTTTGATAGGATCTCCTACTCCCTAATATTTCTTTTCATCCCCCATGGGTGGCTGTCAGGGTTTGCGAGGCTGATCTTGCAAAGGTTCAACCAGATCGAGCCCTACCTCCTTATACCATGATGTCATTGGGGACATGCAAAGAAGGATCGAGAAAGAGCATACTGATCTGATATCACTGATCTAGATTTATGTAGGAAGGCAACATAATACACATATAACCATAAATACAATTTTTTTTTTGGAAATAATACTTCATTTCATTAATATCAAAGAACTGAAATTTGTTTGTAGATAGAATGGAAATAAACTAGCTAGGGCAATGGTAGCTTATATATAAGAAGAGATGTGGTGGCTATAGGCCTCTAAACTATGTTACAATGAGGCTCAAGGGCCTATTTATTATTTAGAAACAATGAAAAACCCTAAACATCCAAAAACCTAAACCTAGGAGATGAAGCGCCAGAACTATGGGCCCCATTTGGGTAAATTGGTACATCAACTTCCCGAGGACGTAACTTTGGTATACGATCTCTGTTTGACGTGCTCAATACCTTGTTAAAAATATCTATCCGAGGAATAAAACTTTTGAGTGAGAAAAATTAATCTAGAAACCCATTTTTCTCCCAGTTTTCCCAAGAAATTTCATTGAGGGCCTCAAAACGGCTCCAGAAGTTCAGGACCCAAAAAATTGCTAAAAATAGTAAACTATGCTAGAATTAAGGAAAATGAAAAAATGAAAGAAAAAATGGTGGGGCCCTAAGTGGAATAGGTGGGTGGCCACCAATATACACTTGGATCAATGTGTTTATCCTCTTTTGAGGATAAATCACTAGATAAGAAAGAGATATTTTGTAGTGGCACTTTCAACTACAAAGGCGAAAGACATGGTAGGCGCTCATGCAAGCAAGGAAGAAACTTGGTTACTAAGACTGTGTTTAGGTATGGTGTTGGTAAAATGAGCTATAATTATATATTATGATAATGAAAGTGAAATTTTCTTGGCAAATAAATTTTCCTATCATTTGAATAAAAAAGTTATTGATGTTCAGTATCACTTTGAGAGGGATATGGTTGGAGAAATAAAAATGTTACTATTTTTTTTTTTCTAAGTAATGCTAAATCTATTAATATGTAACATAAAAATACATACTTCCACTGCCTCAGCTGAGAGAGCCTAAGCGCAAGGCTTGACTGCTACAAAAAACAAGAGTTTGGACTGCCCACAAAGGGGAAACCAGTCCCTGAATGTTAAGAGTTGATGCCCTCATAGGGGAAAACGACCTTTCAACCATATAGTTTATCAAAAAAACAAGAGTTGAGACAGACCACTCTACAAGAAGAGGGTGCATAAGCAGGAAAACCAAAATTAACCTAGAAGAATTGTGCTTAAGAAAAAAAAACCTCTCTGGGACTTCTGGATTACTGATCATTGGCTAGAGAAGGCGGTTCCTCCACAATTCTGCATCTGTATTCATCGCTTCTTTTGCCTTCATTAGTTGAGGGAAGCATATTGTCTTTGTCTTTTCCAACTTTTGTTTTCTCTTGCATTGAAATGTCACGTGCAATGTTCAACTGAGCGAAGGAGGCCTTGGCATTTTCTGCGGATGCGAGGTCATGCTCAGCACTGGGGCCAGGGAATGCGACAGTTGGACCAGGGACAGAAATCGGGGGGCGAGCAAGGTGAGCAGACTCTTCACAAAGGGTGACTGTGACAAATTCCGTGAGAACCGGCCTATCGAAAGAGCAATCAAATCTGAATTCCGCTCGTTGAGAGGTTTGGTGCAAGGAAGTAGAGGAGAGAAAAGGGGGAGCGGGAGGAGCTTCAGAATAGATGGCTTGAGGTGGAGAGGGGTGCACATGCGGAGGTGTAGAACTCGTCGTTGGATGATCAAGTTCAAAGGAGTGGTGTCGGCCTCTGCGACTCCTGGTTTCTGGAATGTGGTTGCAGAGGTAATCCTCAGAGGAGGAGTCTGAACAGGGAGAAGACTGGGACTGAATGACACAGCCATGGCTAGAACCATGAAAAAATTGCATGTGATGGCGAAATCTTGGCAAGGTGGAGGGGAAAGGTTGGTGGAAAGGGCAGAGAAGGATTGACAAAGGGGAGCTAGAAGAAACGGACAGAGAATTCGAACAACAGAACTTACTATGCGTGAAATGAAACTCAGGAATAGTCTCCAAGCAGTAAAGAAGCTCACATCGCCTGCCAATCTGCGTTCTAGCACTAGGCTCAGCGCAGGTGGGTGGACAAAAACTTCGGCGCTGAGCAATGGATGAGAAGACAGGGAAATCTCCATATAGGAGACCAAAATCCATATCAGAAGCCGAAGTGAACCAGGTGAAATGCACAGAGCGTCAACGGTTCCAGATGAGAGCGTTAATGGTTTGCAAGGTGGAGAATTGAATGCATATGTTAATGCGCTTGTGGGAGGCCAGATGTCTAGCTCACCTCGATGGCCTCGGGAGGCAGCAAGGGACAAGCGTCCCATCGAACACTAGTGGCATCCACATTCAGAACTGAGGTATCATGTTGCACCAGAGTGCTACATTCCTGAAGTTTGGCTTGTTCATTAATAATGTTGAGTGGGCCATGTATGAGAGTATCAGTGCTTTCAACTCCCAGATTAGCAAGGTAGTCAGCGACCTTATTGCCATTGTGCCTGATATGAGAGAAGGAGACAACATTATTATTTTTAAGCCAAGCTTCCATAAGTTCAAGTCTGGCATTTAATCTCCAACTGGTAGAAACCTTGATGGTTGTGGATCCCGTGAGCAAATGATTATCTATGTTGATGAGCACCTGGGAATATCCTTCAACGACAATGGGAAAAAATTCGTTTTGTTGAGCTAAGCAGAGGCCTTGCCAGAGACTTTCTAGCTCCACAGAGTTGTTGGCATCCCATCCAAGCTGGCCAAAATAAATAGCGAGAGGATTCCCTTTAGAGTCTCTGAAGATACCTCCAAATCCAGCCCACCTCGGATTTCCTTTAGAAGCCCCATCAAAATTTATTTTGGCAACTCCTGTGGTGGGGGGAGTCCAACAATCAAGGATTCGCTGGTTATTTCTTGCTGGAGTAGATGAGGTTGGAGTGATTTGAGTTTCCAATTCTCCCAAATAGAAATTTCATGAGGCTTAGTAGGGAGATCCTCTTCCTTCCAGCTGAGAAGAGATAGAGACTCTTGAATATTATTACAGAAGATATTCCAGATGACTTCTATAGGCATGGATTGGCTTCTAATTACTCTTCTATTCCTTTCCTTCTAGATCGACCAATAAAAAAGAACTGGGATGAGTAGCCAGAGGGCGTTTAGAAGAACACTTGAGTAGGACTGCAAGGGCCAGTTACGAATGGTATAGGTTATATCTTCAGTGGGTTTGCTCTTTTGACAGCGAAAGCTAACTTTCTCCCAAAGAGTGTTTTCCAGATTACAAGAGATCATGAGATGTAGAGTGGTTTCATTGCATTGATTGAAATTGGGGCATCGTGATGGCCCAATGAAACCCCTTCTCATCAAGTTATCCCAGGTGAGAATTATCTTGTGGCTGAGAAGCCAAAGGAAGGTCAAAACTTTGGGCCAAATGCCAGGAGCCCAGACACGCTGCCAGATAGGGTCATGAGGATTGGAAGTAGCAAGAGTAAGGCAATATGCTTCTTTGCTGGAGAACACTCATTTTGTAGAGTATCCCCATCTAAGTACATATGGCTCCTCTGACCATCCGACCCTTCTTTGTCTTAATTCAGAGCTAATGGCATCCTTGATATCTTCCGGAGCTTGGGGAGAAATGAGAGTAGCCTGCTTCCACTGCCTGTATCCATTGACATTCTCTATGATCCAGTGTTTATTGACCCTATCTTCCTACTGAGTAATAATGATGCCCCTGTTGAGTTGATTGAGGATGTCTGAGATTTTTGGTTGTTGCTGCCAGGAATCCATCCAGAATCTGGCAGAGCCTCCATTCCGAATTTCCCAGAAGATGTGTTGTTGAATCAGGTCACTATGTTGCTTGGCGGCATTCCAAATAAGAGAGCTAGGAGCTTCAGGGGAAAGTCAGATCAATTCTTCAGTGGGTCTATTGTTGGCATATTTCACTGTCCAAATTTTTGCCCAGGGCGTACTTGGATTTGAAATCCACTTCCACCAAATTCTGGCTCCCATGAATTTGTTGCTAAGAGTAGGATCCCTAATACCAAGACCTCCAACTTCTTTGGGGGTGCAGACAGTATTCCAGTTTACAAGCGCCCATTTCCAGTTTTGTCTTGAGGATCCCTAAAGGAATTTGCACTGCAAGGCTTTTATTTTCTTAGAAACCCATTTCGGTGCTGCTAAGACCGAAAAAGGATATAGAGGCATAGATTGAAGGATAGCTTTGATGAGGACAAGCCGACTGACCATATTAAGGGCTCTAAATGTCTAGGAGGAGAGACAGACTTCAAGCTTTTCAATAAGAATTTTCCAAGAGGAATGCTTGATGGAAGAATCAATGAGGGGAGCACCAAGGTATTTAGCAGGAAGGGAGGCAATAGAAAAGCCTAGGATATGAGCAATGCTGGCTTGAGTTGTAGCGAGATTATTAAAGAAAAAAATTTGAGATTTGGCAGCATTAACAGAGGTGCCAGAGGATTCAGAGAAAATATTCAGAATGGATTTAAAGGCGTGGGCTTCTTGCACTGAGGGGTGGCCAAAGAGCATGTTATCATCCACAAATTACTGATGGGTGGTGGCTGGTGAGCCATGAAGAGAGATGCCTTTCATTTTCTGAGTAAGAAGAGCGTTTTGAATAAGATGTCCAAGGCCTTCTGCCATAAGCACAAAAAGGAAGGGAGATAAAGGATCTCCTTGTCTGATACCTCTAGTGGGAGTGAAAGGATGAGAAGGAATATCATTGATCAAGATGGAGTAAAACGTGGATGAGATAAGGTTCATAACCCACCTTATCCACATTTGATTAAAACCAAAAGCTTCCAGGATATTTTGAATATAAGTCCAACTCAATTTGTCAAAAGCCTTGGAAAAATCGATTTTAAGGAGCATACCTACTTTTCTGCTGACTTTTAGGGAGTGGATGACTTCATGTGTTAAGATGATCCCGTCTAGAATTTGTCGACCTTCCACATAGCTAGTTTGTTCTGGAGAAATGAGCATGGGAAGAAGAGGCTTGAGACGATTAGCAGTAACTTTTGAGATTATCTTATATATTACATTACATAACGCAATGGGATGGAATTTGTCTGGCTTGGTTGGTTGGTCCTCCTTCGGTACCAGAGCTATGAAAGTAGCATTGAGAGAAGGTAACAACCAATGCATAGATATTTACTCTTCCACTAAATGCCATACTTCCATCCTGATGAGATCCCAAAAGTGATGGAAGAAATTAGAGGTGAAATCGTCTGGGCCTAGGGAGTTACCAATTTTGGTTTGGGCTAATGCTGCTTCGACCTCCTGCAAGGAGATTGGTCTAAGGAGCATCTGGTAATGTTCCTCCATGATTATCTTGGGAATGAGTTGAGTGATCTTGTCTATAGACATTTGTCTGCAGAGTGGAGGTTCTTGATGAACGTTTCTGAAATGATCCAACAGTTCGCGCTCCATATCCTCATGATTTTCCAACCTCTCTCCATGCTGATTTGTAATGTGGCTAATATGATTTCTCATTCTTCTAGAGCGATGAAAGAACTTAGTGTTTCGCTCCCCTTCCTTAAGCCAATGAACTCTAGACTTTTTCTCCAACAAAAATTTTGCTATTAAAGGTAGAAACTTTGAAGAATATTGTTAAAGTATTGACAAAGTTTGCTAGCACTGAGAAATTTTCTTGGTGTAGAGAAATAATTGGTATTGTGGCTCTGGGTTGATGATTATGTAATCCCACACATCCCTATGTGTAAGGAAAACAAAAATTGGGAGAATGTTGGTATGTGTTATATTTTTTGGATGACTAGCTACACATTCCCAATATTGGTTGGGCATAACCAATGATGGTGGGTGGAATCTCCCATGGTTTTGCACATGGTTTTGTACATGGTGGTTTTTCGCATGGTATTTTGTAGATATTATCAAGGGATTTATGGTCTTGTTTTAATCTAGGGTTAATGGATTGGGGATTTATGGATGCTTTGACATGTATACAATATATTGTAACATTACAAGAAATATAATGAAAAAATAATGTGGTATTCTCGGTTTTGGGTTCCATGAGAAAAATATTTACATGTATTTTATTTTTTGTCCATTGTATATTTTATATTTTTAAGAATTAATTTATAAGAAATTATGTACATGATTAAAACCATAATTTGTTATCAGAGCTAGATGTTGGCTTCTGAGGGACGCTTCTATTTCCAATGGTTTTCCTAGCTTAGTGGATGGAGAGATTGATATCAAATTTATCTTGTGTTGAGCGCTGAATCGAGGAACTATAAAAATATATGGTGTGGTATCGTAGATGCATGTTTCTACTCACTATTAGAACTAATATTGAAGGCTCGTGGTGGAATTGAAGAAGTTTTTGTCAAGTTGGAGCAGTAGAAATCTTATGAGGCTTGGAAACTAAACATTAGTTTTGACTAGTGTAGTGATTTTTGAGCCACTTGTTATGTATGTGTTGGTCGTTGGCCCGAGGTATAATAGAAAAATGATGGTGGTGAGTAGGGTGCTGAGAATGAAGTCATTCCTTTAGATCAAATTTTAAGGTGAGGAATAAGGGAATAAATTTATCATAGTATCCTTGATGAAATATGGGGAAAGGATTAAAGTGATAGTTGAGATATTTAGAACGGTGGCAGAAGGATTCTAGAAGGGTGAGGATGATGAATTGAACACCCTGAAGGCAGTGGCATGATGACACTATAGGTTATCGAGGGTGCCAAATCTGATGGAGATGATCACATATTTTTTTGATGGAGAGAATGTAATGATACTCCCTAAGCTCAATGCCATGTTAGTGTGCATGACCTTCGACATTGACATTGTGGCTATGACGTTAAAGATGCATCATTATGTTAGTGTCCGTATTTGCATCCTGTCACCAGTGATCAAATGGATTGTTATCATGTCTTGATAGGGTCCCAAAGTCAATTTTTTTTCATTTCATTAGGTCTTCAAGAAACAATTTGGTCATTGGGTATTAGGTTTAGGACTATTTTCCTCTCCTTCCAAAAATTTTAAATTGTTGTTCCATGTCATAAATCAACAGAGTGTATCATCATTTAGAGATTTTCATCATCATTTCAGTCATCATCACCATGACTTCATTCAATTTCGTGTCTCCATTAGGTCATTATGGTTTTAAGGTCACCAAAACTCTCAAATCATGCATAAAATCCGACAATTGGAGGAGTGGTAAAAGCCAATTTTCTTCAATAAATTTTGATTTAAAAAATGTAATTTTATGTTTCTATATGTGATAATTACTTCATGTTCTTAAAATTTTCAGTTCAAAGTTTCAAAAAGATTCAATGTTCCAAAGAAAATACCAAAATATAGTTGTTGCAGGAGAGTTGTTATACTTCTGGAGTACTCTTGGGACAATGAATTTTTCTCTGTCATGGAGTAGCCCAATTACTTGTGTGATGAGTCAAATGATAACTAGACAGAAATATATTTCCAATGAGCTATCCTAGGCTCAATTTGGAGTTCTTGAAGGCCTCCAAAAGTTACCTGCAACTTCACACTGCGCTTTTCTCAAGGACACACTGTGCTTTTTGACCAGTCTTGGGAGAATTGATATTTTATGGGATATAATTATTCATTTTTAGAGTTTTAGGGGTCCATTGTGTATCAGACAAAGAGATATTTACAATGAGCTATCATGAGCTCAATTTGGAGTTCAGGAAGGCCTCCAAAAGTGATCTGCAATCTCATGTTGTGCTTTTCTTAAGGACATTGCAGTTTTTGCAGAGTTCGTTGTGCTTTTATCAAGCTCGGTACACTTTTTTTTGTTAAGAAATTACATCCTCAAAACTTGTTTGCAAGGGTTCTAATCAGCACTAAAAAATTTCTTCACCCATCTTCAAGTAAGTTGCATCTTTCAAACCCCTCCTATTAGCTCATTTTCGTAATTTTATGGTGAAAACTTCCCATTACCCTCCATGCCATGATATAGTAATTAAACCCTAGTTTTCAAAGTTTTCAAGCTAATTTCCTAGACCCTTTTACCTCCCTCACACTCTAATTCATTCCCCACTACCCTCGCATCCCACCCTAAAACCCTACCCCTACATTGTGCTTTTCTAGGAAGCTAGATTACATCCCTGTAATTGAAGTCCCTACCCCATCCCCCTTATCATTTCAACTCCCCATCATTTCCCTAAGTCTCCTAACTCCCTTACACCCTTCCATAAATTTTCCCTCACCTATCCTAACTCCTTAACCCCATCATCCAATTCCCTTTTCCTTTTACCTCTCCCATAGGGTTTCTAGTAAAATAAACACCATGGAGGAAGAGAGAAAGAACTAAAAAAAAGGAGATAGAATCTTAAAGTTTGAGCCATCAGGCACCAGGGAGTTGATGTCATCACCCCTAGCAGTCAAATGCTTCCAACATGTGGGTTGTTTTGAGTTTTCTGAAATGGTCCAAAGAGTAAAAAATTATTCAGATTTGATTAGAATCTTCATCACAAACCTCCAAAAATACCAATTCGCCATTGCAGGGGTAAAATTCACCATTTCATCGTATTTTATTGCAATAGATACAAGGATACCAAACCATGGTGAGTATTGGTTCAAAGACATGAACCTAGACCTTGAGCAGTACAAACCCTACTTGAAATCACAATGAAAAGGAAACCTTAATTTGTCAAAAGGAGAAGTATAAGTTGGACCTACCTGTTGATACATCCATGATAGTGTAATGCACCTTATTTGGCATCTCTAGAGCAATTGTGAGTAAATTTGGAGAAAATTTGGAAAATTTGAAAAATCCAGAAATCTCCTGTTTAGTCATATTTTTGCAGAACATATTGTGGCCAAAAAAAGATGAATTTTGCGAAAATGGAGGAGGTTTTTGTTCCTAAAATATCAAAATACAATATTTTACTTCATATTTTACACAACTATTATAGAATGAGAGATCCATTCCCATATTCATAGCCTATTTTTCTGACTATGCAATGTCTTGTTTAAGACACCTTTTTGCAGAGAACATTGTTGACAATCAGAGAAGCATATTGGGAACCTGGAGGATTTTTGTGTTCTTAACATGAAAAAGAAAAAAAAAATCTCTCAGTTGTGAAAAAATATTCATGGTTAGGGATATATCGCTCCATCTGTAAGGCATATTTTTGCAGAAATCTTAGAAATTTTTCAGAGTCAGACTAAAAAAAAGCACAAAGTGGGCCACGTTGCGCTTTATCTGGGAGCCTCTAAATGATGAGAAATCCACATCGTTGGATATATAATGGCATATAAATCACATTTTAACTACTAACACGTCAAAATATGAGATTTTTACAAGTGGAAAAGCCTTAAAACCACCTTAAAAACACCTTTCTGCCACTATTTTCAGCGTCACACTACGCTTTTTGACCAGTATTGGGAGATTTCATTTTTGAGGAGATTAACTCCATAATTTTTAGTGATTGAGGACATTTTTTAAAACTATATAGGAATATATTTCCAATGAAATGTCTTGGGCTCAATTTTGACTTCAAAATGCCATTCAAAAGTCAGCTTGAAGGTCACACTGCACTTTCTTAGGGGCATGCTGCACTTTTTCTAGATTGCCTATCATCTTCAGAATTTTGAATTTTTCTCAGTTTTTTGATGAATTCCATAGATTTTTACTTATGTAAATGTGAAAAAAAAAAATATGTTTATTATATTTACTATAGGTAGATACATCAATTAATTATGTAATTTTGGGTCAAATGAATCATTTTCATCAAAGATAGGGATGAGTTTGTTGACCTGCCTAGTCATTAGAATTCCAGTTGAGGACTTTCAGGAACAACTCCAAAATTCATGGATTCAACCCCTAAGAGTAGGGATAAGTTGTTTCATTATATATCTTTCACTTCCTTTGGCATTGCAAGGGTTGCATTTTGTGTATTTGATCTTTGAACACTAGTGTATACAGTCATTTTGGCAAGAACTAATAGACATAGTTGTAGTTATTTTGGTGGGATTCTTGTGGTATGTTTTTTAGCAGTGTTGCATCTTATGTTTTGATATGTTTGAATGAATTATTTGTTCCATATTTATGTCCACTTCTCAATGAGATTGATTCCTAAGTTAGATAAGAAAAATTCATTATTTGATGCTTTGTTTTGGAGGAATTATTACAGTTGTGTTTCACTTTATTCTAATTGAAAATCATTCATGATTTCCATGCTCTTTATGAAAACCCTAGTAGTCTATCACACTCACCAAGGTACCTAAATGTGTTAAAGTGTGTTCCTACCTTTCTCCAACATATCTCTGCAATTCTGATCCTCAGTACCCTGGCCTAGTTTTTCCCTGACCTAATTAACCATCCAACGCCCAAAATCAATCAAACAAACCCTAGTGCTATTATATCTAGCCTAAAATCCTCATTATCCAGTAAATTTGGCTGTGATATCTCGGAGAGAGCCCTCTCCTGTCTAATAGGGCTATCTACTAGCTTAAAACGGTATGTGGTTACGTTTGTTGTTCTCCTTCTCAGCCTTCAGAGATCCGATGGAGTGATAATACATTGTACGCACATTTATAACATAGGGAATATCTATGTGTACTGCCCTGGGGACTCTGATGAAAATCTTGAATACAACAGACAAGCTTATACTAGCTATGAGCCCATGAATATGCATGATATTCCAGCCATATATAATCCATATGTTCAGACGAGGATTCAAATAGATCAGTTAAAGTTATTGGGTCATTGTGAGAAAAAATTTGGGAGTTTTATAAGTGGTGGATGATGGTGGCCTCAACTATAATGACAATGGAGATTGAGGTGTGCTTCATGGCCATTTTGGATGAGTTTTTCAGTGTAATATTCCCAAATGGAAAAATCAGGAATATAGTGCATGAATATAAAAATAGCAACAAATGTCAACACATTACATGTGAGCCAAATGATAGATCCATGGTATTATGTATAACAGCAATAAATAAGTACAATATCTTGGGGATCAAGCCCCTCAAGATAGGCAAAAGAAGCCTCTAATGCCAAATTGCACCCAAAACATGTAATACACTGCTACACAAAGTACTGAAGCAAGCACAACGAGCTTTAGTGTCTAATACTCCAGCTGGGACATATAAATAAATGGATCTGAGAATATCATGCTCATACAAGGCCAAAAATGGAGAGCTATGCTCCCATACATTTTTCCTAGACAACCAGGAAGGGTTTCCAGAAATACACATAATATGAATGGTGGATCTAAAGCCTTAGGGCTGAAGATGAACTACAAATGAAGCACATACAAGGAGGTGGCTGAATATAATTTAGATCTGACAAAACTCCTCCAAAATAACCCTCTCAATGAAGGGTTGGTCCCCTTCAATTGAAAGCAAACACTCCAAATGAAGCAATGAACTTACCCCTCCAACAACTCATCAAAGTAACGCAGATCTGGACTAGAACTGTGTAGTAGGGAATAAAATCAACTCCTCCAAGAGCTTCTCAATGTAAGAGGTGGGATTCCCGATCAGGAAAACTTGGTGCTAAACAACACTCAATCTCAGCTAAACAGCTACAGAAATATATATGTATAAACAGACCATATAATATTAAAACATAATATATCATAACATGAATAATATGTCTGCCATCCTCTTCCTTTTATAATAAATGAGCTTCCAAACCCTAAGCCCCATCCATTAATGACACTACTTCCATGCAATGCGTCTCCATCTAAAACTGTGTTGTCCCTCATTGAATGCCACTCCTCCATGACAGCACTGTTGATTTGGTCAAGGTTGACCCAGTCCACATGCTTTAGCCCCTTTTCACACCTAAGGGTGATTTATTAAGCTGAAAATATGACCCACTTTCACATGAGAAGTGTTTTTATTCATAATAAAGATATTTATGGTTCTCCCTACCCACTTATTCATCAAACAAGAAAGCAAAATTAGATTTTAATATTCCAATTAGTTGCATGCTAATTTAGGAATATTACAATCCTCCCCTTCCAAATGTTTCTTGTCTTCAAGCAACTGCAAGGATAGATATGAAAAATATAGGGAACCTTCATCCCCATGTGAAGCTCCATCCTCCAAGCTATCACCCATATCAAATGAATCACCCTCCAGAATGGTAATTCATAGAAAAACTCCTCCCATGTGAGAGGCTCCCCCCAAAGACATAAGTCAATCTTACGGCTCCCTTCATAAGGAAAGAAGTGATATAATGTAGCACCCATATAATTTCCCATACTCCCCTTGAAGCATGAATAAATGTGGGAAGTTTCATTCCCAATGGACACATCCAACCAATGTGTCATCCCTCCAATCATGACCCCAACAATAATAAGAACATCATCAACATATGGGATCAAAACCAACGATACATAAACAATCAAATGAAATAATGGAGGTGGATCATAGCCCCACATGTGGAGTCAACGCAGTGTATCTCCTGATTGCATTAAATAGTGATATGGTAAGTAGTTTCCCCACCACTTACTTATTGCCCAAGTCTTGCCACAATGGCTAAAAATGTGAGAAATGTTTTGTGCTTTTGGAGTGCACCCACAGTGATACAACATCTCCCTATATCCTCCAAGGGAGTGCCCATGTTCAGAAATATTTATGGCCCAAAGTTTGCCACGAATTTTATATGGAAGAATTCTCCTCCTTGGAGCAATGGCCTGCATATACAAGGTAAAGGAATGCAAATAATCATCAAATGAAACATCATGTACATAAGCATGTTCCTTACCAAACTTTCTGCTCATACAAATGGAGTGGTCCATAGATAGATCCCCTCTCATTCCAAAAGAGGAAAGAGGTGGTTGTGATAACTCCTTCATTGAGCTATGTGTCTCTCCCACTTCCACATGGTCTATGCATCTTTTCAAATATTGATATAGTTCCTCTTCAAAGCCTTCCCAAGTGTAGCTCTCCATGATAGTGTTGTAGGCTCTCATGGAATAAGTATGGCTGAAAAGAAAATCTTCATGTTCTCTTTGTAACAACTTCTCCTTGAGCTTGGAGGCTCTAGATAAGAAGATTCTTCCATGATAATAGATGAATTCATCTTGGACTGAATATCCCTCTTCATGTAGCTGGTCATCAAGTATCATGCATGTGAAAATATCCTTGGAATAATCCACCAGTAGCTGGGATTTCCAATATGGATATATCCTCCATAGTGACAACGCTGATGATCTATCACAAAGAACATTTGTCATATGGTTTTCCTCCTCTTTGAAATCTCCCATGCCAAAGGTACATATTGGAAGGCTTCCATCCTTCCCATGTTGCTCCTCCCACAACGCATAATCTGAAATGAGAGTGGGTAATGATGATGTTGGGAGAATGTCTCCCTCCTCCTTGAGTCTACCCAAAACTCTCAGTGTTGTAAAATAACCTCCCAATTTTCCCACTCCTCCTGGATCTATGAGTGGTGAAACATGTTGAGATAATGCTTTGATCCTCTTCCAATCAGGGGGTCTCCCTGGTGGAATGCCTCCATGTAATGAAACATCACGACATAGAGCAGGCTGTAAATGTGAGTGGACTGATTTTTCCCTTCTCTCATTATGCAAATCATCCTCCTAATTTTGTACATAAACCTCCTGAAAAGGATGGGTTTATATGTTCCCAATCATTTGGTTTTGGCCCTCCTTCTCATTTCCTCCTACCTTCTGCAGGTTCTCACAATATAAGGTGTCTTTTTCAATTCTAATCAATCTATGTACACCCAAAATCTCATTAGTGTCAAAATTCTTGATCAAAAAGGAATGATCTATCATAGTGTGTGTCCCCAAGATTGCATTAAATTTTTGAACACACTTCCTCCATTGTTTTGTCTCATTTCCTATCAACATAGACACATGATGCTCATGATCTTCATATGTAAGATCCTTTGGAACTTCTTGAAAATATGCAAGATCTCCTCTAGTTGAAGCAGTTGCTTCATCTCCATTGCCAAATAGAGGTAGATCTCCTCCTGCTGTCACACCGCTGGAGGATCTTTCCATCCCTTCCTCTTCCTTCTCCTCATCAATGGATAATACCTCATCAATAACAGATCCTTTGACTTGATCTCTTTTTGAAAAGGAATCCTCATGTCTTCTTCTTGAGAAGAAATTTCTTGTTGAAGTGGGGCCTTTGCCCTTGGAAAATCATGTTGCATATCTTTAACCCCCTCAAAAATGTTCTGAAATGGAGTTGGCTTCATGGATCCTTCCAACTCATGCAAAGGTTCTAATTTCTTGGGCTTGGTTTTCTCTCCTAATGAAGTTTCAGATTGTTTTAAATAAAATATTTTCACTAACCTCCTAGTGAACTTTTCATAAGTATATATATTTACATTATTCAATGAATAAGATTCAAATAACCACCAGGCATAATCCTTACCTTCAATATGCAGCGCTGCTACTCTAATAGATTCCTCTTCTGAAACTTGATGCAGCTGGAAATATGTGTCTCGCTTCTTTACCCAAGCATTTTCTTTTCTCTTGGGTGACCCATCAAAAGTAGGTAGAGAGAATCTACCCAAAGTGTGCTGCACGCACCCTCTTCTTCTATTACATTTACTCGGTCTTCTATCTTCTTTGATTTGAAAAAACCCTTCTAGACTAAGATTCATATCCTTGGAGATAGTCAGCCAGAGTCTCCTCCTTTTGTGTTTCTCCTTCTTCTTCTTCTCTTGCCAAGAATGTAGACATGGCACCACGTTGTAGATCTGATTGTGTGGTTGAATGCTCACACCCATAATATGAAGAACTGGAGCTTTGTTCATGTGCAAATCTTCTTGAGGGACCTTCATGTCTTTCCCTCCTCCTAGAGAATTTCTCTTTTAAGCTCATGCATAGTTTGGAGAAGAAGTTATGAAAACTTCTTTCCCTCCATTTCTAAAAATAATGGAGACTTTCCTTTATATCTTCTGTAAGACTTATCTTTTCTGTGAGACGCTTCTTCTTCTTCTGAGAACATAGATGCAATGTCTTCACAGGCTGAGCCAAGATTATGCTTTGATACCACTATAATATTCCCAAATGGGAAAAGCAGGAATATAGTGCATGAATATAAAAATAGCAGAAAATTTCAAAACATTACATGTGAGACAAATGATATATCCATGGTATTATGTATAACAGAAATAAATAAGTACAAGATCTTTGGGATTAAGCCCCTCAAGATAGGAAAAAGAAGCCTCCAATGCCAAAATGCACCCAAAACATGTAATACATTGCTACACAAAGTACTGAAGCAAGCACAATGCAGTTTTAGTCACTAATACTGTAGCTGGGACATATAAATAAATGGATCTGAAAATATCATGCTCATACAAGGCCAAAAAATGGAGATCTATGCTCCCATACATTTTTCCTAGACAACCTAGGAAGGGTTTCCGGAAATACACATAATATAAATGGTGGATCTAAATCCCTAGGGATGAAGATGCATTGCAACTAAAGCACATAGAAGGAGGTGGCATAATCTGATGTAAATCTTAGAGAACTCCTCCAAAAGAACCCTCTCAATGAAGGGTTGATCCCATTCAATTGAAAGTAAACACTCCAAATGGAACAATGAACATACCCCTGCAACAAATCATCAAAATAACGTAGATCTGGACTAGAAATACACTCTAGGTGATAAAAAAAACTTGGCCTGATGCCATATATATCAAATAAGCCCAAGGGTATCCTTTACTTGCCTCCCAATGGAAGGAAACCTTCCTCCACTGTAAAACTAGCTTAGAAAACACCCAAGAAGATCTTCCACTACTACACCCTGCAACTCAGTACATTTCTCAATAGAAACTGCGTTGTACTACAAGACTGAAGCTTGGTCTGAAACCTGAATGTGGAAATGTAGTGAAAACTCCTCCAAGAGATTCTTAATTGAAGAGGTGGGATTCCTGATTAGGAACACTTGGTGCTAAACAACACTCAATCTCATTTAAACAGCTAGAGAAAGATATATGTCTAAACAAAGCATATAATCTTAAAACATAACATATCATAACATGAATAATATGTTTTCCATCCTCTTCCTTTTATAATAAATGAGCTTCCAAACCCTAAGCCCCATCCATTAATGACACTACTTCCATGCAATGTGTCTCCATCTGAAACTGTATTTTCCCTATTGAATGCCACTCCTCCATGACAACACTATTGATTCGGTCCAGGTTGACCCAGTCCACATGCTTTATCCCCTTTTCACACCCAAGCGTGCTTTATTAAGCTGAAAAAATGACCCACTTTCACATGAGAAGTGGTTTTATTCCTAATAAATATATTTATGGGTCTCCCTACCCACTTATTCATCAAACAAGAAAGAAAAATTAAATTTTAATATTCCAATTAACTGCATGCTAATTTAGGAATATTACATTCATGAAGACATGAATCAAGCGGGAAGGGTAATCTCCTCCATGTGGTGAAGAGAGTGAGGAGGACGAGCTCATCGTGTTTCCAAGGCATATGAAATTCATGGTGAATGAAAAGAAACATATTATGGCTAGGCTTTGTGGCATGGTTAAGAAGGATGTGGAACTCAGTGGTTGGCATTGGATGGTGCTAACATAAGTTGATATCACAGGGATTAAACAAGTGTACACATGAAGTATGGTTGTTAAATTATGTATAGCTAGGGCAAGGCTCTAAAAATTAGCAAGGATACATATTTTTAGATGCCACCATGGAGAACCAAAGGAGGTTATGGTGTGTAAGTTCATAGAGTGCAACCATGGGCATTGATTACATGCAAAGTATTTGAAAGCATCTGTTAATCAAATGATTTTTTGAGTGTGGTGATACATGAATGAGGAGAGAATAAAAAAAAATTATGTCAAGTTGAGAGGATGGTCATATAATGATAAAAACAAGTGATAAACAAAAAAAAATTATAATATAGTTTATTATTGCATATAAATGGGCATATTTTTGTAAGAATTGGTAAGGCATGCGTACCTTTGGAAAATTATCGGTAAAGTATAGTGTTAGACCTAGGTGATAGGGAAACTTCTAGGTACACAGATACCCTAGGTATCAACTTTGAGGGGGGTGGGGGGGGGGGGGGTAAGGGCTAGAGTGTCTAGGGATGAATCACTTGGAAATTTTACTTGGATTTATTCAAGGAAACCCCAAGTCAAGGTTTAAGTGGTGAATGTTAGGTAAACTTGAGTTAGGGGGATAGATTCAAAGTTGACTAGCTCATTAGTAGTGGTTTTGGACACCTAGTTTAGTGTACCCATGGTTTTCGCCCATGGGATTGCATGTAATCAAGCCTTTAAAAGGCTTGGAATACTTCATTGTAATGAAGGCCAAGGAGGTGAGAGATGAAGGCTCACTGGGTTGGGCTTGGCTAGGGTTTTGGCAAAAGGATAGAATGGATTTTTTTATTCTAGGTTTTTCCCCAAAGTTAGGGTTTTACCAATGAAAAATATGTGCATATAATTTTATGTGCTCTTTTATTGTGATTAATATTTAATTTTTTTCTCTCATTAAATTTAATATCTCTTTCGTAGTTTCTATGTTTGGTAGGGTTTTGGCCCAAAAATATTTCAACGAAAGAGGTGAGGAAAATTATCCTTTATCTTCTCTCTAGATTACCATTTTACCTTGCTTGGAATTTGTCCCTGTAGCCCACCCAACAAGAGTTCATATTGTCCCTATGTATTTTTTATGGACTTTCAACAAAATTATATCGTTTGCTAACTTTTCTTGATATTTTGTTCCTAATCCCTTTATGCAAGGTAAGAATTGTTGGATAGTTTCCTACTCTAACATGGAAGTATGGAGTTTCTTAATTTCCATATTTTTTATTAAGTAAATATTCATGTGATGATATAGAATAAGTTTATATGCTCTTGGAACACAAGCCACCATCTTTACAAGATCAATATTTAGTTCCTCTTGACTAGTCATATATACTAAATACATGAAGGATTATTGGGTAAGTTCACATTTCATAAGGTTTGACATTAGTTGATGCTCTTTTAGGTCTTTAAAATTTGTATGAGATGTGAGTGGTCTCCCTATGTATAGCTATACAAAAATATATCATATACATATGCAATTATAAATGAATCTGGAAAGGGATGTAAAACATCATTCATTAAACACTTAAATGTAACAAACCCATTATAGACTAAAAGGAATTACCAACCATTATTATAAGCCATATTTTGTATTAAATGTGTTCTATGTGTCTTATTATTTTACTCATACTTTTTAGTATCTTTATTTGAGATCCAATTTCGTGAAGCACTTTTCATGTTCCAACTAATTTATAAATTCGTCAATCCTGGGTAGAGGGTATGTATTCTTGAAGGAAAAATTATTTAGATCCCTATAGTAAATACAAATTGTTTAACTCCATCCTCCTTAGGTGTTATTATGACAAGTGACCCACAAGGTAATATGCTTGTTTGAATCTCCCTATTCCAATAGTTTCTGCAACTATTTATTTACTCCATTTTCTTCTTAGATGGATTTCCTATAAGTTTAATGTTTGAAAATGAGGATTCCAATAGAAGTTGTATTTGTTGTTGCACTTACATCTAAGGTGGTAACCATTTAGACTCTTGGAATATTTCTCCATACAACTACAGAATATCCTCTAATTTTTGTTTCTACTCTTTATTACATTCCTCCAAAGATGCCTTTACCTTTTCTGATCCATCTCCTTGTTGATTGTGTTTTAAGAGAAGCAATATAAACTTACTTCTTGAACTCATTAGTTCTTGGATTGGTTAACACTTACAAAAGATATATTGGGTTTATATTTGTGCACATTAATGATGAAATAATTCCCATCCTTGATAAGGAAGTATTTGTTTCATATTCTCATGAAGATTGCATCCCTTATGTATAAGTAGGGGATTCACAAAACTACAACGCACACATCAAGTGGTACTACATCTAATTCCACTTTATCAATATAGTTTTCACTTATAAAAAATTTATTTTTAATTTCTTAGTGACTCCAATTTTTATATCATTATTTACCCATCCTAAAGGGTATGGGAAAGTATGGTCATGAACTTCCAATCTAGGATTGCTTACTAGGTCGTCTACTATGAGGTTGGATTATGAGCATGAATCAAATAAAGTGTCCACATTTTTCTTTTTCACATACACCTTGAAATCAAAGAATTTAGAAAATTCATTCTCTTCATTGGGATCAAGGCTAATCATGTTCAAGTCCTCCTACATTTTAGTTCCTCTTTTTGCCTACATGTAAGCTTATCTCTATATGGTTGCTTGAATCCATACATAGCACATTATTCTTCTTGGAATCATTCTTGCAATTCTTAGGATTTAGTTTTATATGTAGCTTCCAACACATATCTTTGATATGAACATCAATATTACAATGATTACAATGGTTTTTTTGATCCTTTCACTAATGTGTAATGACTATTGTCTTCTTATCCTGTTCTTTTTACTTATTTTTTTAATACTTATAAGTGCCTTGGATTTTTTCTTGATTGGAACCACTTGTTTGTTCTTTCTCCTTTTTCATATTCTTTATATATTATGGTTGCACATAGGGCCCCATCAATAGATTTAAAGTACATCAATTTCCTCCTTAAATGATTATATAGACCACCCAAATACTAGAGGAGTATTTTTTAAGTTCTTGCAAAATATACTAAACATAATGGCATGTTTTATTAACCTAGTGGTGCATGTTATCAACCTATTTTACCCACATTGAGTCAGTTTAATAAGCCTTTGTATTTTTGACCATGATGCATAGCTTGTACCCTTGATTTTGACCCTTTTATAACTTGGACATTGATTAGCCATACATATCATGTGAAATTTATCTAATTCTCTGTGTATGTATAGATTATATATGCACATTGTCCCTTTCAAACCAACATCCTTCTTGTTCCTTCTAGAGTTTCTCATTCTTGACGAGATCAATTTGACTCATTACCTTTTTTGAGTTAGCTAGGGGGGAGTTTATATATAAGTTTCCTAACTTCTCTTTCCCATATTAATATAGATTCATTCTCCTAGGGAGGCTAAAATGCCTATATATACTTGTCATGTTGAGGGTACCTAGATTTAGATATTATACTATAGCATGAGATATTTTCTATGTTTTAGGGCATCCTTCTAGGATGAGGAAACTAGATTGTTAGCTAAATAAGATAACGCTATTATGCCTTGAGGTATACCATTTATGTATGCCACATTATATTTATACTATATTTGATTCCATTCATCTACATTGTTGATGTTCTTTTCCACATATATGTTGTTTATAGATTATGAATGGTGGTTATTATGTTGACATAACCTTACAGGAAGGGTTTTGGGTAGTGTTGGTTGGTTGTGTTTGTGTAGGTTCTTAGCCCAAAGTTCAGAAGCTAGGAGATTTGGTGTCCCTCAAGCTAGCTGCACTAACTAGCTACTGCATCTACATGTGAAAGATATGACCCCTCACTTTAATTTTCATATTATGGTATTGTTTGCATGATTAGAGTATTTCTTGAATTAACCATTGTAATTTGATTACACACACATCTATCTAATGAATCTCAAAAAAGATTGATGGAGAAAAAAATCCTTTTGATGATGGAATTTCTATCACAATATAAATTGAAACTCCATTTGGGAGTCTACCTTAGTGTTTCCAATCTCTTCTTCTCCTTGATATTTTGGTTTGATGTTGTTTCTTGCATTCTCTCTATTGTTGTGAAACCTCATCTAGGTTTGTGATTGTATTCTTAACCTCATATATGGCTATAAATTTCTCAATTTTTCTCTTTGAAGTAATATTTTTCATCTCCACAAGTTTTGAGTTCATTATAGAGTGCATTCGCATATATTACCCATTAATAATATGTGCAATTGCCTCAGTTTCTTACTGGTTAACCCATATATATCTTTGTATTTTGAGTTTTTGAAGGATTTTCCATTAGGTTTTGATAAGGTCTATTTTTATACTATGTGTTTCAATTCATATATATTCCAGATCTATTTTAGAGCTCTTTAATTGAATTAGATACACTTAATTTATAATTTTAGGGTTTTCCTTGACGTTTTTTTTCTTGTTCTGGGGGGTTTTCCCTAAATATATCGCTTTGTTTTTTTATATTTGTTTTTTTAAAAAGAATATTATATTATATATATTTCAAATCCACATCAGTTCATTTTCCTTGAGTTGGTTTTGATCACTTTTTTCATTTTTTAGTGTTTCCATTGAAATTACCTTGTTTGAATATGCTTGCTTTCAGTGGCACTTTTATCTCTTTATATTGTGGTTGTGCATATTTGGACTTGAGAGGTATAATTTAGTGTTTTGGATATATCTAATTTATCATATTCAATTATTTATCTTTGATTTCCATTCATTTCTAGCCTTTGCCTTGAATTAGGGTCAGGTTTTTTTACCATTGTAGATCAGTTTTTATGCTTGATTATGTTATCCATGGAACTATAAATCAAAGACTTACTTTGAAATTTATCTTTTTGTTCATAAAATTTTGTTTGATTGGATTTTGGTGATACTTTTGTTGACAAAGACAAGTTTGAGGTTTTAAGTGCTTAGTGTTCTTGCTTGGTTTCTCTTTTTGAGCTACTTTTGAGTGTTTTCTTGGGATTTTTTTTTGGGTATATTTTGCTATAAGTTTAGTAAATTTCAGGGAGTGATAATTGATAGTGTGAGATTTTGATGTTCTTATTTAAAAAGGAAAAAAAATATCTTCCCTTCTATATTTAGATTTCATTTAAAGAAAAGGAAAATTTTTCATTTTTATATACCTTACATTAGGGTCGTGTCTTGAGTGTATTCACACCATATTTGTTGCACACCACTTCAATTTTGAGTAAATATTAGCCTAAAAATTAATGCATATTAAGATAAAAATTATTGCATATTAATATTGATTTAACACTTTTTACATTTCATTGGTAGAACACCAACAATAGCTTATGGTAGTGTCTTGGAATAGGGGAATGAGCTTAACTTCTCCAAGACCACAAAAAAAAATTACCATCTTGCGATAGGGAGAGGAAATCCATTGGCATTAGCATGTTTCATAGGAATCCCATTTTAGGATAAATCGAGGGGTTTCACTAGGTCCAACAAAGTGATCTACCCCACTTCATTAGTATTGGTTGCATGGTTTTGATGTATTACTTAGGGACTCACCCGTGAGGAGCATGCCTCGCTTTGAGAAATATCTTAGGGGGTGTTGTGAGTAGTTTTCCTACCCTTGTGTGTAGATATAATTGAAGAGTGTCCCCCATGGTCAGATTTCTATAGGTGGTAACCTTAGTGGCCATAATATTAGGTGGCTTACAAGGGTAATGGTGAGGGGGACATCCTTTTTGTATCTAGGGAAAACGTTCGTAAAACTCACTTAGACCTCATAACTCTTGAATGATACTCCAAGGTGACTATTGGTAATTGTGTTGGGTCTAAAAATATAGTTAAACAAGTCACCAATGTAGTTTCTCCAACCACATATTCATTTCTGAACTGGGCCCTCATCAACCAGGATTCGGTAGAGGGAACATCCCTTCTCTCTTTAATTTGTGTGTGATTGACTCTTATATTTTTTAGCATGTGTTGTTTGGTCCAGGTCATAATTTGGTCTTAGGGGTGTATTAATTAATTTTATTTTTTTTAAACTTATATTTACCTTGGTTGAACAAAAAATCTATATTATCATATACTTTTAGGCCTTTCTCCAAAATAGGAGGGTACACCATTGCATATACATAGGATAACTATGGAAACATAGGACTCTTACCAAAGTCAGGTTGTCGGAAGATTTTGGGACTATTGAAGCGATTGAGGATAGTCCATTCCAACATTTAAAACCATCTTTGACCAACCCTCTAAGCCTAATTTTAGCGCAACTAATACCTTATGGTAGTGAACCATTTTCTCTATTTTTTCATCCCATGCCTAGTGAGACCACCTTTTCTACCATGGGGGAGATGGGTCTCTCTTTACGTCTACAATGATAACTGTTAGCCCCCAAATTTGCTCTCTTTTTACCATTTTCCCCTTCTTAAATCATAACCATTTACCTCTGTTTCACCCCCTTTATGCACCCTCATCTTGCACCAGTCCAAGCACAGTGACATATTTCGTATAAACCTTTATTCTTCATGTTTTGATTCAATTTATCATTAATTAAATATTTATTACATGATTTTTTACTTTTAAATCACTTTTGTAACTTATCAATATCTCCAATGGTTATTTGATAGTTAGAGTTCTTACCGTGACCATTGATCTTAGTGCATGATCGGATCATGCATCATTTCCAGCACAACAGATCTTCGCGACAGATCCGAACCTCCTCAATGACCACCTTGTCTTGAGCCGCTTCAACCATGACAGTAGAGTGATTCAAAGGAAGCTGACACCAATCTGTGAAGGGCGAAAGTTGGTTAGCTACGACCAGTTTTGCAAAACTATCTTATTTTGAAAGCGGAAACTAAATTCTGAATTTTGTTTTGTAATTAGTTAAAGGACCTATTTTGGGCTTTGGCCAAGGGCCTATATAATGTAAAATGTAAATAGGACTAGGGGAGAATTTAGCAGAGTTTTTAGAGCGAAGTTTGATAAGCGGTAATAGGTTGTTTTGTTATCGCCCGAATCTGGGTTAGACATTGTATTAACGCATGTATTCGCCTCAATGAATTAATAAAAAGGGAGCTCCACCTCATGTTTTAGAAATTTTGTTTCTGTCTTTAAGCTGATGAATTGACTAGTTTACTGAGTAGCATTTTAACTTAAAATGGAAATGCACTAGTTGGCTAGGGCCCAGCCAACCCAGCACGTTTACCCCATTTTCTATTTCTTGTAATTTTTGTTTATATTATCAAAGTGTTATTTAACTTTCAGGACATATATTCATGTCTTAGTGAAAACGGATCCATTGTGTGAAGTAGATACATTTTCTTTCCCTACAATTTACTTTCCTGCACTTGATTTCAAATTGGTTTTCCTCTGCCTGGTACAAGCAGGAGAAACAAACCTACACCAGTGCACGTTGGTGTGGTATTTCCTTTTCATGTAATTCTATTTAATCTATTTTTTCGCCTCATCCAAGTAGGAGAAATGAACCTGCACTAGTGCACGTTGGTGTGATGCAGTAAGCTTTCTTAGTCTACTTTTCACAATCTTCTTTATTTCTTTAAATGCTTATGACAAGATAAATCATTGTTTCCTTATTTCTGCATTTTGTTAAGATCAGAAACATTCACTTTTATGTGTGCAATTTGATTCGATAGAAAACTATCACTTGCAATAATTGAACACCCATTTTAAGGATTAAATGTTAAGTGTAGGAAGCTCTGATCCAGTGCAAGAACCAGTTTCTTGCCACAAGATCTGAGTGCTCTGAAACTTGAAAAGTTCGAGCCCTTGCATGAAGTAAAAAAAAAACTTCAATAAAGACACTCTTTATACCTTCTACATAAATCTCTGATCCTGCACTAGTGCGGGACAGATTAATGCAGGAAGGAAATCTCTAAGGAAGCAGGTTTAAGGGCCCGTCTAACGAGACTGCTAAAGTGACTCTGCTAAGGTAAAACACACACTCAATAGATTAAACAACCATTAGTGGGAGTGATTGTGTTTTATATTTAATTCTCTCTTGCAAATGCATACTTCCTCATTCCAGTCTTAGATTATTTTTGATCATTGAAGTTGCCTTATTCTCTTTTGATTTGATTCTGCAATATTTCCTTTAAAGAAAGTAGGGATTTACATTAGGAAGATTCATATCATCTCAGGCATTTCCTGTGCTTCGTCTCTAAGTTTACGGATCCCCTAGGTTGACAAATTAAGTGTTGAGGAGTTTGATTAAGTGTAATTCCTACACCCAACATTTTGGCGTCATTGTCGGGGAGGCAATTTGATTTGGTAAGAATTTTCTAATTATGCAATAGAGGTAATTTTTCTTTATTTTTGTAGTGTTGTTTCTTTGAAGGAATTTTACTGGTGTTAATTGATTTTTGACAACATTTTTTAGAAGTTTTTTGTTATTTTTCTTTTTTCTTTCCTTTTGAATGAATGCCTAGGAAAGGTAAGGGTTTGAAGCCCACTAAGGGCCGAAATAACTCTGAATACAATTTTCATATTGGGTCTCCTTCAGTAAGCAGGAAGCCTAATCCAATCCAAACCCATCACGTAGGAACAATCCACCTGGATTTCGGTGATAATAGCTCAGGTGTGGATCAGCTTGTGGAGAGCAGTACAAGTAAAAGGGGAACAATGGCAGACCAAGAAGATCATTTGGAAGGGACTGGGGAAAACCAGGTAAGTGAAGAACAATCTACTTTTGTGTTTACAATTTTGGATCCTAATACTGTGGCGAAAATGAAGAATATTCCACCATCAGCTCTCCCTCATTTCCATGGTAATGTTCATGAAGATCCTGACTCTTTTCTATTTGAGTTTGATATTCTGTGTAGAAGTTATGATTATGCAACTCATGCTCAGAAGTTAAGATTATTTCCTGTTACCCTCAAGGACTGAGCTCTACATTGGTTTATGGGGTTAGGAGGAAACACTATAACCTCTTGGGATCAGATGAAGAGAGTTTTTTTTCTAAATATCAGGAATATTGCAAAACTCAGGACATGCAAGATAAAATTTTTACAATCATACAAGATGATGATGAAATTCTTGAAGATTATTTGGAAAGATTTTTGTATATTTTACAAAGGTCAAAACTTAAGCTTGATCCCAACACTATTAGAACCTTGTTCTTAAGAGGACTTATTGATAATGCCAGAAATAATTTGAATCTGTTAGGACAAGGTGATATTTCTCAGCAAAATTTTGATCAAATTCGTGAATTATGCAAGAAATTTTCAAGAAACTAGTATAGATTTGGTAGAGGAACTCGAAATAGAAATAGAAAAACTGAATCTATTGATGCTATGATTATTGGACTATAAAATAAAATGAAAAACATTAAAATTGATATAATGAACACTATTACCAAACAGTTAGACTCCTTAAAATTTCAGCAGAAACTCATGAAGGAACAAGGGCCATTATGTATTTTCTGTCCTAAATGTAGAGACAAGCATCCTCCTAAAAAGTGTCCTCTTAATTTTAAAGAAACTAATAAGTGTGCTATTTGTGCAGAAGACCACATCACAGAAAAATTTCCCTCTATACCAAGACTTAAAGCTGTATTTATAGGGGGATAGCCTGAAGCTGAATACTTGAATGCTATGGGAGCAAGAAGGACTTGGCGTCAGGTAGGTACAAGTATGGCGTCTAAATTTTCTCCATACTATTTTGGTTATAATTCACATGCATAATCTTATCCTAACTCTCACCAGCAATGGCAGTATGGGAATCAATATCAGCATGGGCAACCTTCTCAACCATGGCAACAAGGTTGGAGAGGGCCAAATCATTATCCATATTCCTACCAGCCACCTATGCAGTCATATCCATCTACACATGCACCCTATTCAATGCCTCAACTTCCGAGTCAGTCCACTCCACCATTGCCTTTACCTCCACCCTTTCGACCTCCTTAGTTTCTTGCTCAACCTATGCCCAATCCTAATAATAATAAAGCAGTGTAAATGATCTATGTAACAAACCCACATTTATCATTCGAGTACCAGTCTATTCCAGTTGGGGTTCATGATATTGAATTAAGATCGGGAAGGACTGTAACATCAAAAAATCAGAAGCAACCTATGGTGATCATTGAAGATAAAGGAGAAGAGGAAAATATTAACCATTCTACGAAAGCTGTCACTAAGCAGCCCTTACCCTCTAAATCCTTTCCATATTCTTCCAACCAGCCTCCCTTCCCAGAGAGGCTGGTAATGGAAAGGAGTGAGCCTATTTCTAAGACTATTTTGGCATCTGAGATTTAGAATCTTTTCATTAAGATACCTTTTCTTCGAGCCATTAAAGAGATCCCCATTTGTACCAATATTATTAAGGAAATCTATCTCAAGAAACTCAAGAGGAAGATATTGGAACCCCAAACCATTCAATTTTTTGGTAGGGAAGTAGAGTTGATGACGGGATCTGTGTATATGGAAAAAAATACTGATCCCGGAAACCCTGTTGTCTCAATTCAGATTGGTAATGTCCTTGTCTCTAATGTTCTTATAGAGCTAGAGGTAGCCATTAATGTCATGACTAAGAAAACCATGGATCAACTTCGGTTATCTCATCTTCGCCCTACTCCCACTGTGCTTGAATTAGAAGATAGATCTAAAATTAAGCTAGAAGGAGTATTGGACAATGTGATCATCTCATTAGATTCTTGGGAATATCCTATTGATTTCATTTTTATTCAGCCAAAGAACCCAGTAGGAGGACATCCTTTGATCTTCGGTCGACCATGCCTTGCTATGGTTGATGCATATATTGGATGTCGTTCCGGTGATATGTATATTTCACATGGAGATTCTAGGAAGAAGGTTACCTTATACCCCCCTTTCCAGATCCATTCAGGACCTTCGAGATAATTTATGGTTAGATAAAATCAGTGACAAGGAGACTCAGTCCATTTCCCTTATCCATCATTATACTAGGTCTTCACAAGAAGATGAGATTCAATATTTTCTGAATAATCTAGACACTATGCCTAATTTTGAGCCTTTGAGCCAAACTTTTAGCCTAGATTTTCAAGAAAATCATGATTCTCATTCTTCTGTACCACTGCATTTGACCACTCCCTTGAGTACTCCTGAGCCTGATACCACTCTTGTTGAGATTAGCCCTGGTAAATCCTTGCATATCAGTTCATATTTGGACTCATCTCAGTAGGAGCAGCTTGTGAATTTGTTTCAAAACCATCTTAGTGCCTTTGCTTGGAGCTATGAAGATATGAAGGGTATCCCTCCTGAAACTTGTACACATCATATCTATATTCAGGAAGGAACCTGACCTATCCAACAACCTCAAAGGTGAATGAATCCAGCTGTAAGAGATATTTTGAAGGAAGAAGTACAAAAACTCTTAGATGTTGGTTTTATCTATCCTATTTCCGACAGTCAATGGGTATCTCCATTAGTGCTAGTGCCTAAGAAAGATGGAAGATGGCATATTTGTATTGATTATCAAGAATTGAATAAAACCACTCTTAAATATTACTTCCCTCTCCCTTTCATTGATCAAGTGCTTGATACCCTTGCAGGAAAGAAATATTTCTCCTTTTTGGATGGCTTCAGTGGTTATAACCAGATACAGATTAGACCTGAAGATTAGGATAAAACTACTTTTACATGTCCATGGGGAACATTTGCTTATAAATTTCTTCCCTTTGGTTTATGTAATTCCCCGGCTACCTTTAAAAGGGCAGTCCTGGCCATTTTTGTTGATATATAATTTGTAGAAATTTATATGGATGACTTTTCTGTGTTTGGTGATTCTTTTCAGGAAGCTCTCAAAAATCTGGAGAAATTACTTCTTCATTGTCAAGAAGCCTATATTGCTTTAAGTGACAAGAAATTTAGACTAATGTGCAAAGCAGGAGTGGTGCTTGCCCATTTGATTTCTGACAAAGGTATCCAGGTTGATCCGGAAAATATTGAAATCATTCTGCATCTTCATGCACCCAAAACTCAAAGGGAAGTAAGAGGTTTTTTAGGACATGCTGGTTACTATAAAATATTCATTGAAAATTTTTCAAAGATAGTTGCTCCTCTTTTCCAACTTCTAGCTAAGGATAGTGAATTTTCTTGGTCCACAGCTTGCCAACAGTCTTTTGAAACATTGAAGGAAAAGTTGGTGCAGGCACCAGTTTTGCAGGTCCTAACTGGTCCCTGCATTTTCACATTTCCTCTGATGCCTTAGATTTGGCTATTGGCATAGCTTTAGGACAAGAGGAAAATAAGCAATCGTATGCTATTTATTATATTAGTAAGAATTTTTCTTCTGCTGAATTGAATTATACATTTATAGAGAAAGAGTTTTTAGCTGTGATTTTTGCAATTAATAAGTTCAGGCACTATATTACAGGATATGAAGTATTTGTACATACTGATCATTCCGCGATTAAATATTTGATGAAAAAACAATTGATAAGTGGCAGAGTGACTAGGTGGTTGCTATTTTTGATAGACCAGGGAAATATAATGTTGTAGCATATTTTCTTTCTAGATTAGATAATCCTGGTGAAGTAACTCCTGTTAATGATGATTTTCCAGATGAACATCTTTTTGCTATGTCAACATATTCTCCGTGGTTTACTGACATTGCTAATTATTTGGTCACTGGAAAAACATCACCTCACTTGTTCGCTCGTGAAAAGCAGAATATTATTCAGAAAAGTGCTGCATATTCCTGGATTCAAGGAGATCTCTTTTACACTAGTCCAGATCTGATTATCCGTAGATGTGTAAGAGAGGAGGAAGTGTTTGACATATTGAAATCTGCTCATGATGAACCTTGTGGAGGCCACTTTTTTGATAAGCGGACTTCATATAAAGTATTGTGTGTTGGTTACTTTTGGCCTTCCTTGTCTAAGGATGCCAAATAGTATGTCAGGCGATGTGATAAATGTCAACGAATGGGCTAGCCTAATCAAACCAATGAAATGCCTTTATGCCCCCAAGTTATGATTGAGCCATTTGAAAAATGGGCTATTGATTTTATAGGGCCAATAAATCCAAAATCCTCAAGTAAAAAGAATATTTTGGTTTGTACAGATTTCGTTACAAAATGGGTAGAAGCTAAAGCTATTTCTTTTGCTACAGAAAAAGTTGTTGTTGATTTTCTTTTTACTGAAATCTTTACTAGATTTGGTGTGCCTAGAGAAATTGTTTTTGAAAATGGTATGCAGTTTATTTCTAATATGGTATAGGGCGTGATGGCCCAATACAAGATCTGGCACAGGAAATCCATCCCGTATCACCTGCAAGCAAATGGCTAGGTGGAATCTACAAAAAAAGTGATTGAGTCCATTCTTACAAAGACAGTCAATATGCATCGGAAAGATTGGGATGAAATATTACCAGAAGATTTGTGGGCATACAAAACCACTTGGAGAAATAACACGAAACATACACCATATGAGCTGGTATATGGCAAATAGGTTCTGTTACCAATTGATTTCCAAATCAAAACTTTCAGAACTATAGTTCATTTAGGACTAGATCTCTCTGAGGCACAACAAAAGCGTCTTCTCCAATTAAATGAGTTATATGAATTTCGTAGTGATGTTGTTTAGAAGAACATACTAATTCAGCAGCAATGCAAAGGGTGAAATGACAAGTCTATTTAGAAAAAGCAATTCCAGCCAGGTGCTTGGGTACTCCTTTATGATTCTAAATTTAAAATTTTTAAATGGAAGTTCCATACATGTTGGATCGGACCTTATGAAGTGATCCGAGTATTCGAGAATGGAGCAGTGGAAGTTAAAACTATTGATGGAAAAAATTTAGTATTCTTGGTAAATGGACATAGATTAAAGAAGTATTTTCAACCACTTGCCAAGAAATATTTTACACAACAAGTCCAACAGCAATTCAAGACGGTAGTGGTGAATGGTAATACCAACCTTTTGAAGACATAAATCCTTCTTTCTCTTGAAAAATTTAAAAAAAAAATTACAAAAAAAAAAAAGATTAATAAAAAAAGTAAAGAAAAAAAATATTTTCCTGTAATTGTGAAAATCAGTTCGCTGACATGATTGCAGAAGGGTCAACCTAAAAACCAGCTTGCCGACAGGAAGATCAAAAATTTCTAATAAAAAGAGAATGTTGCTTGATCTTTAGATGTGCTAGCGACCACCGAGTAAAATCAGGTTCAGCAAGACCAACCTTTATACATTGGGTTAATTAGCATGGATATTTTTATTCAAGTAACACTTAATTCTCGCTATAGTTATTTTTCTTGCACCAGTGCAGGAAGACCTTCCAAAAAAATTTCTTCCTTTCTTCATATCCCATTTCATAATATTCCCTTAGTTTTCTTATTTAAATCCCAAAATGATTAACCTTCCCACATTCTTTTGAATTTACCCTACCCGCTTCGTAAAAATCCCACTTTACCCTTGAATTTTTTCCCTATCCCACTTTTGTTTATCCCCTCTTGTGGTACTATTCCTGGAATCCCTGTAACAAAATTCCTTCCCATTCTGAAATTTTCCCCTTTCCCACTTCTTTGTTCCCTCATGAATTCACTGTAGGATCTCATACACAAAGAGCAAAAAGATACTCTGAAGCATCAAGAAAGGGCAAAGCAAAGTTCCAGTATCAGTTGAGGAAGCTATGTTAGAAGTCCAGCCTATATTTTACTTAAATTCTCTGTTCTTTTTTTCAGACAATCTTCTTGCACTAGTGCAAGAATATCGTCCTATATAATAATACAAGCAGAATGGTACCAACAAAATGGTATAGTAAGCGATGCAAACAGATCAGTGCAAGCATGCACCTTGACAAAAGCAGAGTACAATTTGTTCTTTTCATAAGTATATGTCATAAGAAAGTGGTCATCAAGAAAGTTTACAAGAAGCCTTTTTCACTTGTTTAAGGAGTACTTGTGCTATCATATTAACTAGGAGAAAATTATTTAAAGTATAAGGTGTTTTTAGTTAAGAATCATGATCATTTTTTAATAAACGTGTTGGAATAGGGTCTCCTACAAGCTACAAAACTGGTCCATTTTGAATACTTTTGATTAGATTTAGTCTAGTGCAGGGGTTTTGTGGTGGGTCAAAACCCCAAAAGCATTGTAATGGTTAAAAGGGTAAACCAGGGGTCTGAAAACCATGGGTTGTGGACCATAGGAAAGTCTAGGCTAGAATATTATAAATAGGAGGAACATTTTATATTGTAAGGTAAGAAAATGAAGAGTTATTGATGCGAGTTGTGATTTAAGCTATCTATTTGGGTTTTGAGGAAAGGACTCCTGCTGGTTGTGTGCATGGAGATCCAAGTCCAGTTGTGTGTGCAGGCTGGGAAGGGACTTGTAAGGAAAAATTAATGAAGGAATGAATAAGAAAGGTTGATATAGAACTAAATATGTGAGTACTTTTTGTATGAATCATTGGTAATTCTTGCATTGTGTATTTTCTGTATTTAGGCTGCGAAGATCTGTGTAAGTTCGTTTTCTATATCTGGATCTGTTCTACTATGTTCTGTTATGTTTATGCAATATGATGCTACTGTCTTAAAGCATATAATTATAGATCTAGCGCACGTGGATGTTACTAGAGACCTAATTGACCCTGTGCAGAACAAGGTAATCTGGGAATATCAAGGTTTAGCGCAAATTTTCTTACCTTACCTATCCTTTCTCAGGGTGCAGAAACCTGGTTCTAGCACCCACCCATACTATTTTGGGTGAGACTTTGACCTGCGCAAGTAGGTCACTGTCGAAAGGGCCAATAGTTTAGGGGTTTGTTGGAAAACCTTGCGCTCTGAACCTAGCTCACGACCCCTCGAGCCAACAAATGGTTATGTTGCCGGGACCTGGAGCATGTTGAGGAAGTGATCGGGTATTGAAAAGTGAATACTGAGGATCTGATATGGAAGTGAATTAGCACTACTCTGGATGAGTGTACGACACAAAGAGGTAAGTACTATCAAACCAATCGAGAAAAGGATCACTCTGCCCGTAGCCCGTTGAGAAGAGAATTTACGCAAGGTTCGATAGTTACCCCCATGTCCAACTCATGGGAGAACAAGCCCTCAACTAAAACCTTGCTAGAAGGAGACATGGCAGTTCAATTGAAATTACCTACCTTCAAAGGCGTGGTTGATGAGGACATGGATCATTTTTGGTTCGTGGCTGACTTGGTATGGACTGCGCAGGGGGTGGTAAGTGATACTGTGAAGAGATCACAGTTATCCCTGGCCTTCGAAGAAAGAGCTATGGGCTAGTATATGCGGTACATATATCAAAACGAGAGTGCGTATCTTCAAGATATTAAGGACGCCCTAAAACAACAATTCTGGAAGCCAAAATTGTGCTCTCAGTTGGTAGCAAAAGTAAAAGACTTCAAGCAAGGTACATATGAGTTGGTGTGGGAGGCTGATCAACGATTGAAGAAAGCAATCAAGGAAGGAGGGTTCAAGTACGACGAAAGACAACACACAGAATGGTTCATTGCTATGTTGATACCTCACTTACATATACCAATGGCCCACCAAACCTTCGAGTCGCAGGAAAAATCCTTGGAGGATGCCATGAAACTCAATGTCACGACCAAGGATGACACATTGGGCGAAGTACAGCAAATCCAAGAACAGATCGGAGCCATGCACATGGAAATTCAGAGCTTATGGACGTAACAGGGAAAGGAGCTAGCGTAGACCTCTGGTGTATACGATGTCGGGTGTCTGGCCATACAAAAGACTAGTGTCCTATATTGGCATATTACATGTATGTAGGAGGACCTAGTCCACTATGGCCTAGCTCCAGCGGATCTGTGCTATGGTGTAATTATTGCCGGGTAGCAGGACTACATGATACAGCCCAATGCCCTCGGCTAAGTATGGGCAAACTGAAGCAACAGTGGTGCAGGTTTTTTCTTTTGGTAGTGAACGATGAGAAGAAATGCCACATGTATGACTTGATTGTAGATAGAGGAAACCTCTGTAGGGTACAATCAGACCTTGCATCGCCAAGATCCCCTGCGAACTTTGGTGGCTCCCCGGAAAGG